>CM012441.1:8608140-9146772 GCA_003999625.1 Oryzias javanicus | reverse complement strand
TTCAGGAACAATTGAAAATCTATTTTAGATGATCAGATATGCTTTAAGCACACGTTGTTTTCTGTGACACGAGCTTTAAGGCAATTTCAGCCCATACTCAGTAACTGCTTAGTCTGTATCTGCACAGATGATGGCCAATATCGCCCTCACAGAATAGGTCAAAGGTTGGGTACATGCGGAGGTCAGAGTGTAGCAGCTGAAGTTAGGGAGAAGCAGAAGTCAGAGATGAAGGACAAGAGGGACTGTCCACAAAAGAAACATTCTAAGTAAACATGTTGGAGTTTAAAAAAGGACAAATATGATTACATAATTAATGTCAGCTTTTATTACCATGACTGGTTCCGTTTCTGCGCTTAACTCAGTGGGAGTTCAAGCTTGAGAGCATGTTGATTTATTGTTATAATTTGTGCTCTGCTGTTGTGTTGGCATGCCAGTGGACTGCAGATGAAAAACATCCGGTCCTGTGAGATGAATGTGTTTATGTATGGTCCCTAAAAGAGAGAGAAAATAAAGTTGAATGAAGAATCTTGTTCTGGAAAAGTTTTTAGATCATCTTGAATGATTTTTGCATTTGAAGACACCTGCTGTGTAAAAATGGAAGGGAATTGATAATAATCTTGGTCAAAAACAGAACAGAAGGAGCTCTAACATATAAGGGAATTTCTCCTCAATTGTACCAATATACAGGAGATGATTTAGACACATTGGCTGCACGGTGGTGTGGGCCCAACTGAACCCTCAGAGTAAGAAGGCCTTGTCTAAAATCTAGCTGAGCCTTTTCTGTGTGGAGCCTGTAATATCTCTTTGTTTGTGAATTCGAGGACTCCAACTTCCTCTCACACGATTCAAAGGTCGATTGATGACTCTTAATTGTCCTTTCGGTGTAACTATCAGGTATCTGTTACTGGTGAAACAGTATTAAAAAAACAAACAAATATTGTTACTTTGGACCTTTGTTGAAACATGTCTGAATTGCTTATCTGCCTTTACAGCTTCTCCTATTCCTACATTTATCTCTCCAAATGGAGAGATATGGAAGAATTAGTGCCTTCAAATTCAGTCGTTACTTACCCTTTATGACATCATCAATATTTCTGTGAGAGGAACCTCACTGCATGCGATCACATCTGGCCTCTGTGATCTGGCCTCTCCGGCGCTTCTGAATCCATTTTGTTGGGTTGAAATTTTCTGCTGGGTCCCAGAGCTGAGTTGCAGCACTTTTTTGTGAAGTTGGAGCTATTAATGACCTAAATCAGAATAAATGGCAGGTTATCGTGTGAACCTACGTGAGTTCGGACTTTCGTGAGGTCGGCAGCAGAGCCTGTGGCTGCAGCCATCCTGTAGCCAATAGGGACTTCTTGCCGTGTAATGATTGCTGTGGGAGCCCGGGGTTATGCTTCAGAGCACACCCACATGAAGAAATGTTTCTCCTTTGTGCCACATCATCTTACCAGCAGAGAGATGGTCAGTTCTAAATTCTGCTGCACCTCCTTAAAAACACACTTTCAAAGACTTCTACAGCTTCAAATGCTCCTACCTGTGATTGCAGACAAGATGGCGGCTTAAAATCATTAGCCAGAAATTGAAATTGCTAAACATCATTAGCAGGAAGCGGAAATTCCACAAGATTTTAATGTGAATACATGTTTTAGTGTTCAGGATTAAAAAAGGTGTTCAGATTTGTAAAACTGTTATGACTTTTGCATTGGAGCTTTAGTTTCAGACCAGTATTTACAATTGACCGCAGTTAAACTTCAACCCTTTACGTAATCCTTTACAGAATCAGGTTATTCTGTCGTGGAGAAGAGGGACTTTGTGACGGTACTTAACACTTGATAAAAATAATATCTTGCACATCGGTGAAAAGCCGTTTTGAAGGTTTGCTAACCCACGCCAAACCGCTTTTCTTTTGCAGATCAGCTAATTCACGTTGATCAGGAAAGAAGTTACAGTGAGTCAAAGAGTGTTTCAGGTTTTGACAGAAACAGGCTCAAAGCTTAAAATGAAAAAAAACCCGTAACTGTTAGGGTCGCTGGTGGTATCAGTCTTTTTTTACCAAAAACAAGAGTACTTTCAACCAAATTTTGCAGTGCACAGGGATGTGTGATGTTCTGGTTCTAGACTTCCTTCCAGCTAATGATTTTCAGCCACCAGCCAGGTCCCCCTCCTCCAATAGGAGCAAAGGGAGGAGTCAGAGGAGTAGGAAAGCAATTCAGGTTTGGCTTTAGTAGGACTCTTAGTATCAGGGGGGTTGGATGTTTATTCCCAAAGTGCTTCCCAGAGGACCCTGAAAGGAGCATAATCAAACACTTCCTTTATATTTACACCATATAAGCATTGGATTGGCATTTATTTATCTATTTATTTTACACTATACAGCTGCCAAGGACTTCTTCTGCTTTGGGATCCCTTACCTCCTGTGACCACACTTGAGTTCTTGAATTGCTGCCTTAACATGAATCCAAGACCTAACAAGCATAAAACAGAAGTTACTGATACATATTACCTCTTCACAGCAAAGTAATCTACTTTACAGAAGTTTTAAGAAGGTTTTCAAGCTTCAATCATTTCAGGATTTTCCAGATGTCAGAGCAAGCGCCGAAGCTTTGCTGAACAAACTGTGAGCCTGTTTCATCTGTGACTATGGAATTATGTCATTATTGGAGCAAAGAACTAAAAGTCACCAGCAAATTTGGCAGATGGCTCATTTTTGAACTTTAGTTTAGTCAGAACCCCATTAAGCTTCTGCCAAGTCTCTGGTGTTTTTGTCTTTAAAAGCTTAAAGTGCAATCTATTTTTTATCCTGTTTAACCAGGACTTTATTTGCAAAATGAAGGTTAATTCACCATTTTTTTTTTTTGTTTTAAGAAAACAATGTCTCAAATCTTCTAAAAACATGTGCCTTTGTTCTGTATTTCTAGGCTTTCTTCCAGCAAACATTAAATAGATACTTTGTTAAGCAGTCAGACAGTAACAGCTCTGCTGCAGACTAAGATACTAACTCATGTCTCTTCCAAGAGCCTTGTAACACATTTCAAATGTGTAGCACCGCCATGAACTCTCCAATATGCTTCCTCAGCTTTAATTTGCCCTCTAAGATAACTAAATGACAGCATACATGGACGTGTTTTAGAGCTTAGAGCTAACGGTACAACAGGGAGGCTAAATCAGTTCCTCCTCACTGATGCATTGTGGGGATTTGACAGAATACAACAGGATGAAATAAGGATTCATAGCAGTTGCTCTGTGAGCACATTCACTGCATTCACAGTAAATCGAGGAGCTCTATTTATGCCAGGTAAACATAAACTTCCTGGAGATATAAATACATTTCCCCTATGTATTTCCCCACAGTGTGCCTCTTAATAAAGCCTCTCACATGAAATAAAAAGTTTTAGGAAGATCACTTTCATGGCGCAATCCAGTAAAGTAGCTCAACATTTCTAAGAACATAAAAAAAGAATCCTAAAAACGCTCTTGATCAACAGGAAACACAATTCTGGGTCAGAATTCAATGTAAATCTTATCAAAAATATGTGTTGTCATCACAACTACACCAATTTCAAGTATTAAAAATAAGAACCGGGTCTCAGAAGACAAATCCAGAAGTTATCCAGAAATCACACAAAAGCAAAACGCATACAGTTAAAGCTCATGTCTACAGTTTATTTCAGTAATTAATCAACATGTTATCCAGACCATTCACTGTAATGGATCCATTTACATGGACCCTCATTTAAGCCTTGGGCACAACTGCCCGTGCGAATTTTTGACCCGTACGGGTCTGGGGTGGTTTGGCCCGTAGACCAGGCCCGTGACTGCCGCATGAGTTGTGGTCATTAGGACGGGAGCCTGCACGGAGCCGCACGAGCCCGTGCAAGTGGTCGTGTGAAAGCTGACGTCAGTCTCGGGTGCGGAAGTACACGGCGTTGCTACAGACGCACATGCGCACACGGGCCCGTGCAAATGGATGCGCGGCGCACGTGCGCGTAGTACTCGCGTGCGTGTGATACGGGCCAGCGCGCGGCTATAAAAAGGGCTGCGCGGTCCCGCATCAGTCTCACTGCTTCACAGATCTAGAAGACTTCACTATTCAGCAGACGCTCACCGCATCGCGACATCTCGCTGTGAGATGAGTGTGTGCTCCAACTCCTGCATTCAGCTTTTACGAAGCGCGGGGGGGGGGGGGGGGGTGCATGTGAGGAGCAGCGCGCTCTGCGAGGAGCGACAGAGAGAGAGCGTGCCGCAGAGAGAGAGCGCGTGCCGCGGAGACAGAGAAAAAGGAGAGAGAAAGAAAAGAGAGGGGCGCGCGCGCACATTAGCGTGCGGACAGTTTTCACGAGTTTGTCTGCGAGTTAAAGGAACCCCGGAGGAAAAGCAACCTTCGGCCCTGGAGAAGATCTCCCCTGCTCCTCGACTACGGTTGAGGGGAAACAGAGCAGGAACGGTTCAACACAACGTACACTTGTGCATGGACCCGTGCATGCCGCAAGGTTTCACGCACGTCGCCGTACAACCGGATGTACTACCCTTGCGGGACTTGGAACACGGGAAACTGATTGCATGGCTCGTAAGGGTGTAGTACGGGTGTTAGTACTGCTGTTAGTATGGCTAGTACGCTCTTGGGTTATTGAAAACAGCTACGGGCCCGTACGGCCATTACGGAGTGGTGCAGCCAGCTGCACGGGCAGAGGAAAAGGGAGAACCGTGGCACCGCAGAAGACTTTGTGCATGTTGAGCAGCCTCCCACGGGCGCCTACGGGCCTTTGCGGAGCCTGCTACCTTTGCGGACCCGTGCGGACCGCCGCACGGGGCGGGAAATTCCGGCCCGTAGACCGCCCGTGGGAGCCCGTGCAGGCAGTTGTGCCCAAGGCTTTAGAGGTAAGACTGCCTGCCTGTGCAGCAGTCATTCTAACCCTCTGGCAGAGATGGGACACAAGTTACACTTAAATCTTATATCCAAAAACTTAAGACTTGACCTGAGATTTTACCTTAAAGATTTAAAATGTAGTTTGGGATTTTTTTTTTTTTTTTATATTTGAAAAAATTATTATTATCATTATTATTTTTTTAACCAGAACAACGAATGTATAAAATGTCTCTTTGCAAAGCATTAGCATTGAAAATGTTGCAAGTAACATATGCTCCCACAAAGTGTTTCATTATCTAACATAAAAAATATTTATTTTAACTACAAGTTTCAAGTTTAAAGTGAAACGAAAGCCAGATACTTGAGCCTTGATGGGGATTAGAATTTTTTGACTTGAATTTAACTGCAAGAACTTCAGACTTTAATTGCATTTGCTTATATTAGTAACTAAAAGCAGGGACTTTACCACCTCTGTTGTTGATACCTTTCTGCCAGCTGACCGACTGTTGTTGTTGTTGAAGTACATCAGTGCCAGGGTTTGGTGAAACATATCTGAGGAATTCTAAAGAGGAAATAGAAACTTGATCAGCTTCTCCATCTGCTGGACTCTGTGATAACACTAACCCACCGCTGCTCAACTTCTGAAGTAAAATACATAAAATAAACCAGACTGGTACAGGAACACTGAAGCAATATTACTGTAAGATCACTATGTTTACATGGGTATGGAATAATGCCTGATGAGGTGTGCCTGTAGCGTCCAATCCAAAGCAGAAGATGGGTGTGTTCATTTCTGATAATAGACAATTGGAACAGTGCTATCCCATGGTCACTAAATATTCAAGCAATTTTAATATTATGTTCTTGCTATTTTTCAGTTCGACAAAAGTCGACTATTATAGAGGTGTTGTCATGGTAACAACTGAGCCGGCACCAATCTTGACTGCAATGGCAAAGGAAAGCGATATACACGCTAATTGTCATGATAGGTTATGTTATCAGCTCAGAGAGAGAGTTCACGTCTCACTCCAGGCGCACACTCCAGCCGGTCCGGACGCTGGAGTCTTTACGTAACTTGAAAAGTGCGAGAGGCGCTCACACTGTCTGGTCCAGCGTCTCTGGCGCTCCATAGCCGTTTCATTGGCTTTAAATGTTTTGCTGGAGCACCTTTTTGTGAAGTTGGAGCAATTAACAACATAAACTGGAAATCATGCTAGCAAGTGTAAAATGCATCTGGTACATTTTTCAAAATGAAACCTTTTTTCCGCTGTACTCGCTGTTTTCAACATGTTGCACATTACGTCATTGGGACAACCAACCTCGGTCTCTCCTACTTGTTACACAATACATGCAACACAATCAAATATGTACATTTAAGCCAATATAAGACAAAAGCATCTCTGTTGTAAAAGTTCCGTGCTTACCCATAGTATGAAGACGACTCAGAAAAAGAAGTGTTGGGAAAATAATCCAAGTTATGGCAGAATAAGGATTTGTTAGTAGTATTTCCTAAATTAATGGCATGTAATTGTACAAACCTATGTGAGTTTAGAGTTTCGAGAGGTGGGCAGTAGAGACTGTGCTCCATCTGTAGCCAACGTGAGTCATCTCCTTTAGCTAGACCACTCTGATGTTCAGAGCTGGACCAGATGCAGTGTGAGCCCGAGGTCACCACTCGTTTTTGTTCATATTGTGAAGCAAAAGTTTGTTTCAAAGAAGCCTGCACAGTGATACAGAACATTTGGGCCATTGAGCTAGCTTCTTTTTTTAGGTGTACATTATAAATGTCTATTATCACTCTTTAAGCCATACACAGCAGCCAATCAGAACTGAGTATTCACCCAGAACATGCCATGTAATTAGTAAAAGTTGTGGCACTTCATGGAAGGAAGTTGGTTTATTTTTGTTAGTAATTAATACTGTGGATTCATAAAGTTTTTTTGTTATGTAGAAAACTTTTCTTTTTTAATAAAAACACAGAGATCAGAGATCTCAACACATGTGCGGAGAGAAAACATGTAGGAAAACTACATGGAAGCTAATGTCTGTTCTTCATCTTTTGGCATAAAAAGCAGAACCAAAGTGAAACGACTCCAAAAAGGGACTACAAACCCAAAACATCTGTGACGTACGGACATTTTGTGAGATATCGGAGCATGTAAACATCAGCTTCTTCAAAGTCTCATAGGTTAAGATCTGATAAGCCGTTTTTCCCTAGAAATTGTAGACTCACTATCACAATCCTTTTAACAATTGTGTCCATGATCCGAGCCAACATCACTCTTCATTTGGGTTATAATTCCGCTAAAATTCAGTGTAATACTAAGAGAAGTTAAATTAAATGAAACCTGAAACCCCCAAAATTATAGAATTGGACATAACATCCATTTGGCGTGAACATTTTTGTCTATTCAGGGCGTAACAACCATATCCCTGTAGAAGGGATAGGCTCCAGCATCTCTGTGAAGCAGCACAGAAATAAGCGGGTGTAGAAGAGGGATGGATGGATTTTTGTTTTCTGTCTCCTGTCTGAATTCAGCCTTTGAAAAGACCAGATTAGCTCATGCTGCGTGGGTGTTTGTGTGTGCTGTTGCAACACGTCTGCACTCATTGATGCTACTTTTTCTGGTGCCAAAAACAAAAAAAAACATACAAACTTGCAGCTTTGGTGGAAGCAGATCTGATAAAACAGCTTCAGTCTATGAAATAAATCAGTGAAATTAATAGTTTATTTAAGTGCCAATAACAAGAATAGCTTCACTATTGCAGATCCAGTAACAAGTTAGAGTATATTTAATTGTGGAAAACGTATTAGTTATTGTTGAAATTGAATATTTATTTTTAAATTTTGTTGCTTTAGACCTCTCTGGAAACTGCGAATCTAATTGAAACGTTCTTTTCCTGTCGTTTTTGTTGTGCATGCAACAGAGCGATGTTGACCTGTTTACCGCGTCTTTTCCTGCTCGTGGACTGCAGAGGACATGGCAGGGCAGAAGGGTCAGCTTTAATTGGATTTCTATTTATTAAAAAAGAAAAACTGCTGCTTTTTCTTTGCCGATGGAGACTTCATTAGGGAAATACATCACAGAGAATAAAGCCTAACCGTGCAGACGTCCACGCATGCGTTGCCTTTGAGCAATTTATTCATCATTAGCTTTAAGTCGTGCTGGATTTCAGATAAAACCCTCCAGATCTGTTTTGTTTAAAACATCAGGCTCAGGGTGGAGGAGCAGCAGCTCCTCTACCTCCCTCCTCCAGTCAAAGATATTCTCAAAAGCTCTGAACTTCCAATTCTCAGTTCAGAAAAAAACTGCAATATGAGAAGGAAGGAAAAAATCCTTCACTTTCAGATGGAGGCGATGCCTGTTCAAATTGAATGAGAATAATAGGGAGCCGGCTCACAGTGTGAGCCGTAGATTCAGAGCAGAAACAAAGATACAAACTGTTTACTCAGTAGAGGAGCTATGGACAAAAATAAATTTTTTAAGACGAGGAAAAATGTGCAAAAAGTATTTTTATTTTTTGTTTATGTTTATGCAGCATTTTTATGTAAATAATTTTTTTTCTTTTTTTTAACTATCAGGCACATTGGATTTTAAGGCAGCTTAAAGAGCCTATTCCATGCTTTTCTTAAGCATTTCAGAGTGAACTGTATCCATATACAGTATATGAATGTATGTTACATTTGGCACACTGAAGAACAAATAATTAATGAAATGTGAGTTATTTTTAGAAGAAAGACGACTCGATCTCTGAGGCTCCGCCTCTCGCTCCTTGTAGGTGCCGCCCAATCCATGATGCCAACCTGGAGCTGACCTCTTCAGCGTGTCAGCATTTCAGCAATATTTTTCCAAAGATTAATGTGCATACCATACATCTGCCTTCAGAAGCCCCTCGAGATTATTCCAAAAAACAGTCAGCCAGTGATGGAGACAGTCGTCTGTTGGAGATCGGCTTTTATTCCATCATTATGGATGGAATCATTCATGATTATGGATTGTTTTTCAGTACAAAAATTAACTATGAAAAACTAAGAATACAGAAGAGATTTTTCAACTTGCTGCACACCACTCCCAATTATAAAAAAGTAAAGCTGCTATCAAGAGAGAAATAGAGTTTGTTGAACTCAAGAACCTGATTAAAGATAATGATCACTTTTTGAAGGTTGCTCGGTGTCTGGAGAGCTTTTAAAATAATTGTGACAGTTAGACATTAAGTTGTCTGGAAACACTGCGGCAAACTGCATAAGGTCATTGTGAAAAACCGAACCTCGAGTGCTTTTCATTTCCGGTTTGATAAATCTGCAGACATAACTAATGTCGGGCAATTATAGTATGTGTTTTAGAGTAAGTGCTTTGGAGGAAGTACTCGTGACATTCCCTTTACACGGGGATCTTAAGAAATGTTATTGGCTTTGTGAAAAAAGGACCTGCTTCTTTGCAAACTTATTTCTACAATCATGTGGACACAGCAAACAGCTTATTGCCTCATGTGGAAAACAGAATGTTTCCCCAGACTTTATGCATTATCTCTGAATTATCCGCCAGCAGATGTTGTGTGTTGAGGTTTGGAAAATGAGTAACATGATGGATGCACGAGGATTGGGAATTATCTGTGCCTGAAGCTCTGCGCTCCACATCTTCATTAGATGCCTTCGCTGGGGTAAAATTTTCTACATTTTTGTCAGTGGTAAAAAAAAATTCTAAGTTCTTCAGCCAGAATAACTGACAGCTTGACAACAGTGGCTTGTGGATTTGGTCTTTCTTATTGACTTGATCCTTAAATAACTAAGTTTAGACTCCAAATTTTAAAATAAACAAAAAAGAAAAAAGCTAAACATTAGAGATATCCAAAAACCACTAACTACTCAACTAAACTGATACAAGGAGAAAGTGAGACTGACAATTGAGTTTATCTCCTTATGGCACCATCTGTTTCCACTGCTGAGGTGACTTATTTGAGCTTCACTGTTCACCAGGAAAGGTCCACAGTGGAATCTGCTGAATTACGTTAATCATGTTGAAAGCTGAAACGTTACAGTGTGTAAAAGATTTTGTGTTTAAGCATCACCAGCAACGCCTCGGGTGTTACAGCGTTAAAAAGTCACATTTTTTAAAGTTTTAGAGTGTTCAATAAATGTTTATCCTGTTCGGCCTGCGTCATAAGGTGTGTTCTTGATTTCGGCCTCTGCCATAGATGGTGCACTACAGAAACATTGACCTTAGTCTAGGTGCAGAAAACGATTCAGTATTCATGATGTTGGGAGATTTGTAGTTTTTATGATGTGATTGAAACTAAATGAAACCTTTAAAAAAAAAGTCAGTTATTCATTTGTGAATAATTTCTGTTGTGTTGAGGCTTTTGCACTTATGTGAGCCATGTCGGCCACCGTACTTCAACCCATTGTGCAATTGAAACTAAAATAAGAATCAAACAAAGTGTTCTGTTTTAAGATATATACTAGAGCTGCACAATATTAAAACTTTTCGACGTGCGATATCAGTGAATGTTATCACATTGACACTTTAACTTGCGATACACGATCATGCAGCAAAACAACTAATACATCATTTCTATTTCACTGCATCAGTTTTATTTAAATAAATTCAACAGAAAATTATCCTAAAGGATCCACGTCTACATAGGAGGAGAGTATCTAACATAAAAGAGGTCCACTCGATTATTCAAATGCGGAAAGGGTTCTGTTTAGTTTGTTAAATACGTCAAGCTGCCATAAGATTGTTTCAGCATGTGTAAACATTTTAATTATTCATTTCTCTTTCATGATCAATTTGTGTGTTTTGAGAAGGACTCTATCCATACATCACTACTAAGTCTCTGATTGATCGAAGTTCAACTATTTGAACTTTCAACATGTGTTCAACGGGCGCATATTTGCAAAGAGCCCAAAAGCAGTTCCACACCAAGCCGTGAATGCAGGAATTATACACCCCGAACACTTATATACTCACATTTAAGTGACTGCTTGAACGCGAGTCGATCCGTCGGAATGAATGTACCTAGAGACGAAACATCTGAGTGCAGAGACATGCGACAATAGCTCATAAATCCCTCAAATCAGGGCTGCTCATTCCTGGTCCTCGAGATCTACCACCCTGACTATTTTCCAGATCTCCAAGCCCTGCCACCTGCTGATTGGCTCAGTCAGATGTCTCCACAATCTGATTGAAAGACACACCTGTCCAGGTAATCAGCAGCAAGCAGTACAGGGAGAGCTGGAAAACAGGCAGGGTGGTAGATCTTGAGGACCAGGAATGAGCAGCCCTGCCTCAAATCAATATTTTAAATGGTAAACCTTGACATTTATTAGCCTTCTGTAGTCACATGGTCTGACGGAGGTATACGTCAGAGTGATATTCAAATAGAGGGATCTGCAGACATGAGGAGTGAATTCTGGGCCAAAGAGGAGGTTCATAGATGAGGTAAAGGAGAATAAAACAATAGTTTATTAGAAAAATGAGGATGCAGAGGATTGCCATATCCATGTCTTCATACTAAAGGGTTCTCATTGTCTGTGCGTTTTCATCCGATTTGCTTCAGCTTGTCATGAATACATTCAAGCTTTGGTGTTACAGTATGTGATGAGGAGGCATTTTTTTGCTGCACAGGTGCTCCTGCAGGAGAATCCTGCTGTTGTGGAAGGTTTTAGTTTTATGATTCGAGGAGAACGTAGATTTCTAAAGAGGATTAGGGAGAGAAGTGGCTGTTGCTGCAGGCGGCAGGATAACAAAGGACAGCAGGATGAGATGAAATGAGGGAGAACAGGTTTGAAGTGCAGGGACAACAGATGAGCAGAAACTGTTGAATTCTGCCCAAATGATTTTGCATATTTAGAGAGAATGTCAAACAAAAGAAGCAAATGTGGCAAGCAAAACACAGCATAAAAAATAGATTCTAGCTTAGCTCAACTGTGAATTTACTGTGCAGTGGTTTCATTGTGTCTCTATCTAAAGATATAAATATAGTTTGAAGGTGCATTCTGCACCAGAGTACCTTAATATCTCTATGCATTAGAAAATAGTTCAATCAGCAGTGTATGGATCTATGTTGTGTGAGAACTACTTTCCTCAAATAAAAAGCATTCACATCTTCCTCTTATTATTATTTTAAATTATATTCAAAATGATCCGTTTTCCTACTACATGAATGCCATAATCTTCAGAAAAGACAAATGTTTGATATGGAAACTGTGACTGTGGTAGTTATTCCATGTTTTTCATCCAATACGGATTTCGTGGTGGTCAAAGTTGCAGCCCACAGAACCAAGGAAGACCTGGAAGCTAATGTGACTGGCCGGAGTTCTGAAAAGGAATAGCATTTCCCCACAAGACTTTTGAAAAAACAATTAATTTGTGCCATCTTCTTCCCGAACTCCACCAGGGAGCAACAAAGTTCCATGTGAGCCACCTGAAGGGGGCCAACTAGGTCATGATTCCGGCCCAAACCATGTGCTTGTTGCTTTATAATGCTATATCAGCAGCTGCTCTTTTAATCTGATCTATTTGTCATTCTACTTTTATCTGCACCAACCTCTGTCTCTCAGTCGTATGACGGCCAAACTACAGTTTTCATAAAATATCCAAGGTTTTCATATCTTGTCCAAAACCATTCTTTTCAGCAGTAGAGAGCCTTTCCCATATTGCTTGAAAATGTTGGTCTGATCAATAATGTTGAACGTTTTTCTTTAGTATTTTTCCTTTAATTGAACTCACCTGTCAAACTAATTATCACAGGTGTGAGATTGATTTCAGTGATCCAAAGATCCCTGAGGCACAATATAATACATGAGTTTAATTGAAAAATAGATTTTTGACACTTTAATGCAATCTTTAACGATCATTTGGAACGTACTGTAATTTTGCAGTTGTTACATTTCTCCGTTTCTTCAGCAGGTGTAGATGCTGTTGTGTCTTTTTACAGTCAGAATAATGTCCAAAAGACAAGCAGTTGTCAGTCACTGTCCTTAGGAATTAACATTTCTGTCGCTGCTCCAGCTGCTGAACAGTGATGGATGCTAAGTGGATGGAAAAGGTTCCTTCGTCTTTGCAATGTGGAGCTCCAGTGAACTCTCCACACCAGAGGGTAAACTTCTTGTTACTCTCAAGCGTCAGGGTGTCCATCAACTGTGCCAACAGAGACATTTTATCTGCAAATGTTATCATGCCTCTGCTACAGCAGGAGATGTCATTTGTGTGAAAAGTCTCTAAATATGGATTTGTATTGAGAAGTTATCAACATGATGTCACAAGTCAGGGTTTCATATTATTGAGCCACTACATTTTAGAACTGAATTCTAAGAAAACAAAAACTTCTAACCTGAATTTTTTTTTAAGGTTTAACTTTTTATCTGTAAATGTTTTTCATATTTTAGCTGCTGTTTTCACTGTTCTTTTAACTTTTAATGTAGCGCACCTTGTGTGACTGAGGTCATTTGAAGGTGCTGTGTAAATTAATGAAACTCAAAGTTAAATTTGTGAACCACACAAATTAAAAGCTTTCCTGTTTAAAAATTGTTAAGTTGTTGGTTTATTTGCTGTGAAAACATGGCAAATATTTTCAGGACATATTTTATTTTGCGCCTGCCTTGAATGGTGATTTAACTCCTCCTGATGCTAAATTTAGTTATGGATTTTTCTGCCATGAATTACAGCTCCTCTCAAATTTAGCTTTGGATTTTCATCTTGTTTGAACTTCAGTCAATCCAGCAGGAACGTCTAGAATCTGTGAACCAACATATCTAAGAGTGTGAATGCTAATTATGAACTTTTTTGATGTAATTAGCCCTTCATAAAAAAATAAAAAATAATAAAAAAAACCTGACTGGGAGTGTTTTTGCTCAGTCTGCATGGTCAGCTGGGTAAATAAAAAGTAACAGAACTGGCATTTTATTTGGAAGTTCTTTTGAGATTACAACAAAGAGTCCCGTCTTGGACGCAATTAAGATACGATTGCAATCACCTGTGGCTCCGTCCAGTTGAAAAATGTCTTTTTCTGCAAATAATCGAATAATTATTGACATTGCTGTGACCAGTAAATCTAATCATTTTTTCCTCAGATTCCTTGGGAAAATAATGAAAGCTAACATCAGTATGGCCTTTTACTGAATTACAATCCTTTACAGCACAGGGACGTTATATTATCTTCCCCGGCCCCTACTGCTGCATCCGGACTAGGTAGCTATTGTGACGTAAGCAAGTTTCAAGAATTCAAACTGAGTTTTTCTTGGGCGCTTTGATTGACAACGACTCAAAATGAGAAATACTCAGAAATGCAAACACGAAATCATTTCTTATTATATATTTTTTTTTTCTTTCAGAAGAAAAATGCCACACATACATGTTAAAACTAAAAAAACATTATTTTTATTGGAGGGGGACTTTAAGTATGTTCCACAGCCTCATTTTATTAATAGTTGAATGACAAAGTTGAAAAGTTTAAAAAAACTGAATGGGTAACTGCAAACAGGTACTGCGGTTAGTTTTGGAATATTCAGCAACTCTTTTTACAGCATTTCAGCATTCTCAAATGTATAATCGCAGGTCATTGCATTTTATTGGGAGTTTTAGCCTCTTTACCTCTTTTAATTTTCTAGCTAATGTAAGAGTTTGGGTTTTTTTAAGATGCATTTCAGCATTCTTGTCTACATTGGTATAGTACTTGTGCTTTTAAGTTCTACATAATGTGAGATATTTGTTGTATTTTTGCATAATTTTGCTGGTAAGTCCCCGTGTCCAGCCCTGAAGAAGAGCAGACAGTTCAGAGGTCAGAGAATTTATGTCCGTGTTAATTAAGTCCAAACAGCGCCGTCACCCCTGTGTGATCCTCATTGTAAAGTGTCTGGTAATTCAAACCTAACAGTTGACTAAGTACTCAAGTAAAAGCTCGCTGATTTCAGGAACTTTAAATTAAAGCAGACATTAGTAAGCTTAATGTTTTCCCCATAGTGAGGATACAATTGTTCAGAGAACACATGTATGTATGGCTAAGAGAAAAAAAAACTCATGTCCACCAAACAAACACTCCTCTGTCTGGAGAAACAGCCGTTGGCTCTCACACGCTCTTTTTTGCTGACTGGTCTCTAAACTTCAACACTTTAAATCAACTATATTGCTTTTAGCAGTGCAGTTGTTGGCTCACGATACGGGAGCAGTTTTCTCTTCATGGTGTTCACAGCGCTAATAACTTGTCTTGCAAATAATTTATTACTTGTAACAACAACCCCTCAAACTTTAGCACGGCCTCAACAAAACATCTCAAAAAGTGCCAAAACAAATGTGTTCATAGTTCCAGAGTTTATATTTAACATAGTGCATTATAAAAGTTTCACTTTTATGTGAAATCATGAAACTGTCTCATCAATTTCCAAAAGAAGTTTATTTCAAGACACAGTTGGTGGTATTCAGTCAAGAAAACAGAGTCTGATAGTTTGTCAACTAAAGTCTAGTATTGAAAACTATCACTGACGGATCACATTTGGTTCACTTAAGGGGAACCAGAGTTTGTTTCCCCCCAATAATCTGGAGCAAATTTTCACTCTGAATGCCTACCTGGTCTGGGAGTAGGACTTGCACTCTAACCCATCTTCTGAGGTCACCTTGGTTTGTTTCCAATTGGACTGAGTTCCAGTTTGCTCTAATTGGTCTGAATATGCTCTGTGCTTGGAGCTGAACAAATGGACCAAAATGGCCATTGAAGCCTAGCAATACAATAAAGTAGTGAAGCACCAACTCATTAAAATGCGGTTGGATGAATGCAGGCTCATTGAAACAACTTTTTACGTGATCTCAGAGTTTTCCCAAAAATCCCTAAGTCATAAACACCGATTGGCATACCGTCTCCTCAGTAGCCTTCTTCCAACATGCTTCCGCCTTACCAAAGTAGCAGTAAAAAGTGTTGTGGCTGACGTTAATATAGACGTTCAGAATTGGTCAGCGAAATATAAAGTTTGAATAAGTGAACTCTCCTAACAAGGATCACAAAGCATAGGACTTCCATGATTCTTTCACTTGTTGCTTTGCCCCACCTTCATAATTCCTGGCCAATGACTTCAAAGATTTTTAGTCACATGTTTTGTTTTTTTTTTTTTGTTTACAGGCTTTACCTCAAAACAGACATTTGGGGTTTGAATATAGATCAAAAGCAAGTTTCAGGACTCGATCCAGACCAACTTAAGCAGACTTTTCTACTCTGAATACACCCTTTTATCCTGATTAGGGGTGGAGGGAAAAATCGATTCATTGATATATTGTGATATTTCTTTTGGGAA
Organism: Oryzias javanicus; assembly: GCA_003999625.1. Classification (NCBI taxonomy): domain Eukaryota; kingdom Metazoa; phylum Chordata; class Actinopteri; order Beloniformes; family Adrianichthyidae; genus Oryzias; species Oryzias javanicus. The sequence continues at coordinate 9,130,615 of CM012441.1, read as the reverse complement.
TACTTATACAGATTTTAAAAACTGACAACTTGATATTATGAGCGTCTTTCAAAGACTTAATTTTGTTTTCCACCTAAACCCCCGACCAGCCTCTCGGTTTATGTTGTCATGAAACATGTACTCTTTGTTTTTTTTTTTTTGGGATGGGTATCGACCTGAAACTCTATGCCGCATTGCTCTGAGTATCAAATAAAAATGCAGATTTCAGTGCTTCGTAGCGGGTTCAGATGAGGATCAGTGAAGCCGCCATACACTTTTGGGATTTATTGTGATATGCATCGTATTGCAGGACGCACATCTTGATACAGGCTTGATACAGCCAGACTCCTACCGAAACACAGCCCTAACTATTATCCCTTTGACTAGGAAAGAGTTGGGCTCAAACACATGCTGCTTACATGTATATTTATAATACAATGTTGCTGTAGCAATACTACAAATATTATATACTGTTGTAGTAAAATATGTATTATTATTTTTACTGTTATTGTTGTTATTTTGATTAAAGTTTCATTCTTTTGCAAGTTAAAGGATACAAATTTTGGATTTTTTTATCAACCTGTCTCCACAAATTAGCCAGGCTCTGTATTATTTGCTTTCCTGCTTTATATATTTTAGATGTTTTTCTTTTTTTATTCACCTGACTTCTTCCAAACTTAGCTTTTGCTTTTTTGACTTTCAAAAGAGGTTTTAAAAGTACATTAGACTTGTAAATGAACTCTGATTATGAGTAAAATATTTTTAAATCACATAACAAAAGTTCCTCACGCGACACACTTTAAAGGCAGCAGACTACAAATGCCTCCTGGCAATCTAAGAACAGCCTACACTTATTCAAGCCGTAATGGCAGAGTCAGCTTATCTTCAAGCTTGAATCATTTCAATAATTGATGTGACCAAACCAGATTCACAATGTCTGTGTGAAAAACTGCAGCAAAGAGCTGTTTAAGTGAGCCCAGTGAGAGGCTGCCGCCGTTAAATCTGCAGTTATCCCTTACACAAGCATTTTTTCTGAGGAGTGGATTCACCTCTTACTTGAATGCAGACATTTCTCACCTGTCGAGGTAATCCTGGAGTTCTGCAGTCACAAATGATTGGCCATGAATGAGCTGTGAAGGGTGCACTTTGCTGCCCTCCTCCCCTGATATGCAGCATGAGGAACCCAGAGAGGAAGCATTCAAACATATACGTATGTCAACATTTCCTAGAGGATATTTCCCCTGTGATGTCAAATGTATAAATGTCGATCGCTCATAAAGCTACTAGCATTGCTTTACGTAGGTTCCGCACCCCATATGGGTTTTTTGCAAACAACCCTCCATTCAGGCTGATGTTATTAGCACGTAAATACATTTAAGCAGCGTGAAAACTTATGGAAAATCATGTTGGCCAAACACAACATGCACACTGCTGTATTGCCCACACGTGTTTTTCCTGCGTCCAATGTTTTTTTTTTTTCTTGGCCACACGTTTTAAGTGTGGCCAAGGAGCGGTTAAAAACTAGTTCATTTTACCATTATAAGATAATTTCATTTAAAAATACATAAATAAATAGGAAAAAAATGTAACACGTACATCAATTACTCATGTTCAAATCTGAAGAAACAAATCTGAATACTTTAAAGCTCCATGCAAAAGCTTCAAGTGAAACATTTTGAGAGGAAGACAGTTTTTACAAAACAAAACTTAAACTCGTGACTTTAATCGCCCCTCTCCCTGCAATCAATTAATCAATTAATCAATCACGTGTTCACAACTTCTCTGAAATGAGCATCTGAATGGATGAGCTCGTTCCAGCATTTCTATGACCGCTCTAAAGATTAGATTCCTCAAGTCACATCTCTCTGCAAACAAGCTCTGTGTGTGGGAATCACCTGTTCTCGTGTCTGTTCCGCCCCTCAATTATCCGATCCATTTGCAAACAAAGCTTCCACATGCAACTTCTCTCGTGTTATATGCCGCCAGACTGCTTTTAGCGCTCAAGCTAATCAAGGGAATCCGGTCGATTTTCACAATAAAAGATTGCCATCTTGGAAAAAAAAAATAAAAAATTCTCCCGCGGCCCGGTGGCAATGGGTCCACGGACCGGTACCGGTCCGCGGCCTGGTGGTTGGGGACCACTGTGCTAGAGGACTGTATTTGTTTCCTGCAGTTACTGTTTAAAAACCCTGTCCTACATTTATATACAGTAAGGCAAATAAGTATTTGATTTTGTAAGTTCTCCCATCTAGAAATCACGGATAGGTCTGAGATTTTAGCTGCAGGTACACTGTGAGAGACATAATCTAAAAAAAATATCAAGAAATTTTATTGCATATTGTTTAACTAATTTACTTGTATGCTTCTGCTGGAAATAAATATTTGACTTCCGGAAAAAATAAATGTTAATATCTGTTACAGTAGCCTATGCTGGCGATGACACAGTTTCCTTTAGTTTTTCAGCAAGTTTGCACACCCTACAGGAGGGAGTTTGGCCCACTTCTCCTCACAGAGCTTCTCTAGATCAATCAGGTTTCCTGGTTGTCACAGAGAAATTCCGAGTTTGAGTTACCTCCAAATATTTTGTGTTGGATTTAGGTTCTGGAGACTACTTAGGCCACTCCAGAACTTTGATAATATTTTTACGGAGCCATTCCATGGTTATCTTTTCGTGAGCTTTGGGTCATGTTGGAAGACCCAGTGTTGTTCAACAAAATAAATGGCCATAGTCATCTTCTCTTTAAAATAGTGCAGTATTCCTGAGCTGAAAAACAACCCCATAGCATGATGCTACCACCCCCATGCTTCACAGTAGGGATGGTGCTCTTGGGATAGTACTCATCATTTTTCTTCCTTCAAACATTGTGAGTGGAAATAAGACCAAAAAGTTCTGTTTTGGTCTCATCTGACCACTTGACTTTCTCCCATGACTCCTCTGAGTCATCCAAATCGTCGTAAGAAAGCTTAAGATGGACCTGGACATGTTCTGGTTTAAGCAAGGGAAAGTTCTGTACCATGCAAGATTTCAAACCATGACGTCTTAATGTATCTTCAGCAGTAACCATGGAAACAGTGGTCCCAGCTCTTTGCAAGTCATTGACCACCTCCTCCTGTGGAGGTCTTTACTGATCTCTCACCTTTCTAATAATCATGAATACCCCCGACACAGACACACACACAAGACAAGAGACGCACCATAATAGTGTCAGTGAGAGAACTTGCAAGATCACAGGGTTTCTAAAAATGTATTTGCTTTACTGTAAAACTTCTGCTCTACAACTGTGTTTTGGTGTGGTGGAAATGGACTGCAAAGGCATCCAACTCACCTTTATGTTGCTTGTTGGGTGTTCTGTCTGTCTATCTTTGAGCGTGGCTTGTAAAGTTAAAACGGATGTACACTTTTTATTTCTTCTACTGAAGATTTTTATGATTATGTCATAAATAATGCTTTAAAGGTTTGATTTAGGAGCTGCAGTTCATGCATTAAAATGATGAGATGGTTAGCAAGCCCTTCAGTGCTGACCTTTTTGTTACTTTTTAGCTGAAGGCAAAGATTTACAAATGTCTCCTGAGTCATGCCAGGAAACCAGCAGGGAAAATATAACTTGAACACCGAAAACATTTTTTTTTTTCTATTAGGCGGCTCTATTTTAGGTTTTAAGGCCAAAATCTGTCACCACTGATAAGCAGACAGAGGTTTGATGATGATTATGATGATAACCTGGGTTGCTAGGATCAAGCTTAAGTGTGATTAACTGAACTGTCAGGATTTTAATTTTATTTTGGCCTCAACGTTACCCCGTATTTTCCTATGCTCTATTTGGGCTGCACTTTTCACCTTTTTCCTGACATTTTTTTGACCTGTCTGCTCTACAGTGACAGCCCTCACTCTTCCTCTGGTCTGATGCTTAGTTACTGACCACATGTTGCCTCTAATTTATTAGATAAATAATACATTTTGGTTGGGATTAATCAAGATTTTTTCGCAGTGGTTTACAAGATAATTGTATACGACAATTTTCAGCTTTGAGCAAAAACAGGCAAGAGAGAAAATGTTTCCCTTAATTTTTATTGTCTGAAATGTTTAAGATAAGCAGAGCTCTAAACACTTTTAATGTCTGAAGTATTACTCCAGGAAAACAACAATACTGATGTACAGCCATAAGAAACAAACATTATGTTTCTGCACTTTAAATGGTCCTGGTGAATGGTCGATTCTGATTTACTTCTGGGTGTAGATGCAGTCCTAAAAAAGAAGTTCTGGTCCCAATGTTCTATATGTGCAGGCTTCTTCAAAACAAACATCAAGCATATACATCCTTTTCTTTTGGCGCTGCAATTAAGATCGCTTCCAGCTCAATATTACCACGACAACAGGCCTTGTTATCTGTCAAATAGTCCACCTTTTGTGAAAAACCAATCTGAGCCTAAAAAATAACAAGAATAAAATACTAAAAATCGATTGAATATTTATTTATTTTTTGACCTTGTTATTAATGGGATAATGTCTGACAAACTGAGCTTTATCAGGAATTAACGCACGCCGTGGAACCCTTAACTGGGAGAGGATGGTGGCTTCGCGGATTTTAATTAATTAGCATTAATAATTATAACGGATTACTCTTTTGACAAGTCCCGTGCATTAACGTTAACAGTCCTACAAATTTGGCAAATTAATAATAAAAATTGGAAACTGTATAAAACTACTTAACACAATTTTTGGACTCGACTGCTACAACTTTAGGGAAATACTTTTGTCTGGAATCGCTCCAGAAACAAACATCTGACAGGTTCCATTGCAGGATAAAAGCTCTGCATTCGAACATATTCTCCACTTCATTGTGGCATAATTCAAAATAAGAAAGATTTTATTCAGCGTTCATCAGTTCTGTTGTAACAACTGATGATAATGCAGTGCAGACTGGCAAGGTTTCCCTCCCTCTTCCTGTTCCTTCAGACATTTTTCTATGCCAAGCCAAGTCCACATGGTTGACTTCGATTCCGCCTCCAACTATTACTGACTTTGTTTCTGCCCAAATATTGTCCAAGCTTGCTTACCTGTCTCTCCTGTGGATCCAAGAACTATCATGAAATCTATTGGATTCATTCCTCCTCCTCCTCAGCTGCAAACTCTTCACTCCCAGACCCTATCCTCTTCGTCTACTCCAGTTCTTCACCCGGACGAATGTGTAAGAACCTCCCCTTTCAAAGATGAGGTAATAAATTAAAGATGTGGGAAGTGAAGGCAACAGTTACCCAAGAGGTGATCTGGGCACTAGAGGCTCAGACTGGCAGAACAGCTTTGGCAGATCTCAGGAAAAATATTGGCAATTTCTGTCTCGTAGCACAGTCCTTGGAAAAGCTCATCATAAATAAACAATCATTGGTCTGACGATTCAGTGAATTTCATTCTACATTTTTTGAGTTGAGCTGCAGAAACAGACTGCTCTGTTTCTTCTTTCTGTTAGCAAAGGAAACAATGTTTTGTGTTTTTTGGGTTCTGGTTTGGCAAAAATCTGAGCCATAAACTGGGCTGGTTTTAGTCAACGGGTTGAGACTGTGAGCGAACCACACCCCTACACTTTTCTGAACAGGTTACAGTTAAAAAACTTCTCATTTCTTGGAGTACTGAGCTTAAAAGACTCGGACGTAAACTTTGAAGGTGAGAATGGTGAAGAGGGCCAGGGTGGGGCTGAGGTGTCAGTCTCATAATGAGTACAGATGATTGATTCAAACTGTAAAACCCAGTACTGAAGGGTGGGTGGTCAAGGGTGGTTCCAGTTGTGCTAGCCTTGGTTGATCACTTGAGGGGGAGCAGATCCTTGGAGATTTCTCCTGTTCTTGATGTTTTTGCTCTGGTTGTCCTGTTTACTAGGAACATGGAGCAGAGGATTGATGCAGGAGACAGAGAAGGGTGGAGAAAAATTATTTTTACAGACTCAAAGCTTGTCGTTCCCCAAAAAAGCAATCTCAGGGTAACTCATGGTAGGATGGGATTCACTATACATGGCTCACGGTACCAATAGTATCACAATATGTACTTTTTAAAAAAATCTGCTCAAATCAAATCTCAAGATGGTTTTCACCTTTATTGTGCCCTTTCTCTCATTCATCATGTCTTGTTTCCATCTTCTGATGTAGGACTATTTGCTTCTCAACAGGTCAGAGAAGGTCATGCCATTTGGCTGTTTAACAATCGGAGAGAAGAAGGATTACCACAGTCCTTCAGACGTGACAGACAAATATGACCTGGGTCAAATTATCAAATCGTGAGTATCTAAATGCATGATCTGAACGATATTGTGAAAATCGCACTTATAAGTTTCTTTTCTTTCCTCAGGGAGGAGTTCTGTGAGATATTCCGAGCCAAGGACAAGACCACGATGAAAATGTTCACATGTAAAAAGTTTCTGAAAAAGGATGGGAGGAAAGTCCGCAAGGCTGCCAAAAATGAGATTCTCATCTTGAAGATGTGAGTCTTTACTGTTCCTGATGATGTTAATCAAAAGAACAAAAAAACAGAAAAGTTGTTTTTGCAGTTCTTTTCACTCCACAAGTAATTTATTTTAAACACACACACACACTTTTCTTTAAATTATGATTATGCCATTTTTCGGGAAAAAGTCATTTTATGGGAAATAGTTTCCCGTCAGGAATTCAGCCAAAATTTTCCTCTGAGTTGTGGCAGGACTGTTGGCATGGAAGTAAGCCTCCACTTATATCCCATCATCCTTTTGTTATTACCTCTCCCACCAGCTTACAGGCTCTCACAAACCCAACCTAACATTAGCAGTGCAACAAAATTGGGACTAAATATCAAAGCTATCAGACCATATGGTCTTGAGTGACTAGCACCAGCTCAGACGAGGAAAATAAAGATGTACACAGATCTATTTGTCTACAATTGGATGCTTCAGGATGGAGCGCAGCAGAGATTTTGGCCCGTCCATTTCAAAACTGAGAGCTATCTTAAACAACATTTTTTTCATCTGCTCCTGATTCATCCCAATTTGAATAAATAAATACTCATAAATGCAAGTTTAATCTTAAATTATTTTATGCATGTCCTCCATTGTAAGAAAAATGCCACAAGAACACGTTAAAAACACAGTTATCATTGGAGTGGGTCTTTAAAGGGTTAAATATGTGAATGTAGACCAAAAGGAGAATGAGACATTTCAGCTTTTTGACAGACTAACTGCTCCAGGTCCTAATGTACACGTCTATAAGCATTGGTTATTATTATTTGCTGTTAGGGGCTTCTTTATATTTTTTTGGAATTAATGAGTTTTTAGCACACTGTGTTTGTATTAAATTGTGGTTTTACGGCCTTTTATTTTGTGTTGATTTAATTTTTTTTGTTTGTCGTGCAAAACTTTGCGTGACCTATTGTTGTAAATATTCTAAAAACAGAAATTTACATGTATGAATGAGATGCCTCATGATCTGCTTGTCATGACCCAACTTTAATACTTTAGACATCTCTATCAGTGACTCAACGCCTCCTCTTCACAACAATGACTAACTGGTGCTGTTTGTGCCTAAAGTTGTGACGGTTTACATTTTTCTTCCAGATGTTCAAAACAGAAAGTGCAATTCCTGTGCTCTATCGATAAATCACACGTGTAAATCTCCCTGCATCATTATGTTTTTAGACACTCAAACCTTGAGTAAAACATGCCTAAGACTAGAATATTTAAAACGTACTCAAATATACACAAACAATTATAACAATAAGAGGAAAGCAACAAACAGATTATTGAGCCACAAGATTGATAGATCGCTGCACGAATTGATTGTGTTGCAAATTCTAAAAAAAAAAAAATATAGTATTATTATTTATAAAGGACATTTTACCACCAATATGTATAAAAAGGATGTTTTGTTTTCTATTTTGGTCACATCTCTTGATGTTTGTACGATGCATCTTTATTGTCTCTGTGTAATTTGATCCTTTGCAGATTAGTTTTTCAAATAGCTGTTTTTTTTTCGTTCAACGTTTCCAACCAAAAGAGTTCATTCAGTAAATTTGGGGTTTGAAATGTCCCTCTGAGTGAGCAAATGTTTCAATTTAATCTCCTGACTCACTGAATCACATTCTCCTTTCCAGGGTAAAGCATCCCAACATCCTGCAACTGGTCGACGTTTATGAGACCAAGAAAGAGTACTTCCTCTTCCTTGAACTGTGAGTCTGACGGGTTTGCAGGAGGGCAAGGATCTGTGTTTGTCTTAACCTGAACTGTTTGCGTCTGTTTTCTTGCTCAAGGCTCTGCGGATATCGAAACAGCTCAGCTCAAAATCATTTAGTATTCAGCTATAATCAGATGCTGCTTCTCATCAGCATGTCTTCTTTGGGAGTTTGAGGAATTTCTTTGCAAATTCTAAATGTGGAAATGCAAATTTGAGCTCCTTTGAAAAACTTTTGACTTGTGGGATAGGAATTCTGCTTAGATTAAAACCAAACAAACACAAAGAGCCCCCCATGGGGCCAAAACACTTGTCATTTCCCTTGTGGTTTTCTTTTACTGGAAAGTCAACTCTTTCAAATAAAAATTCCAATTTTGTCAGGTTGCAATCATGTATTTTTTATGCCAGCATTTTCTGCATGAATTGAGAAAACTGAAGACAAACGATTCAGTAAGTAGGAGGTAATAGAAATGCAAACTTCAAAAATTTCTACAAAAGCAAGCTCTTAACACAATGCTGGTCTTCCCTTCTCCATCTTCTCACAGTGCAACAGGCAGAGAGGTGTTTGACTGGATCCTCGATCAAGGCTATTACTCTGAGCGGGACACCAGCAATGTGGTGCGCCAAGTGTTGGAGGCGGTGGCCTACCTGCACTCTCTGCATATCGTTCACAGAAACCTCAAGGTGAAGTTTGGAAACACAATACAACAACAAACCAGCAAAATAAACAGACCTATGACATACTTGTTAGCTGTTAAGAAATAATATCATACCAAACATGAGTCAAAACACACAAGTGGACCAAGAGATGGCTAATTTGATCATGGGTGCAGGATTTATGCTCACAACTATTCATTTAATTTATTTTTTTTAACTTTGCAAGATGGTACGATGTTCCAAATACAGAGCAGCTCATGGTGAAAGCTGACTGACAGACTGTGCTTTTGAGGCCATGTCGAACTGCCACTACATACATTTTGCACATATTGCACGAATGAAAATTAGCCTTGCGTGAATGTAAGTGGAAAATTTTCACGGATGTATGACAAATGAACTACGGTTGTAATGAGTATACGGGTGCTCAAATACTCGCGATCTCTTCCCTGTCCGCATGGGGGGAGCAGGAGACCCCCACTCGGCATAGACATCTGGAAGGGTGAAAGATCAGCCGATTCATATACTCGTCGCACAATACGCGAATCGTGCATGAACTGTGTAGGAATATTGCACTGTCTATACAAATGTATCATCTGAAAATGATTAAAAATGTATCATTTTTGACGTGATATATGCAATGTCTACACTAATATAAAAGTTATATAATGGCGTAAAGTCCGTTAGACATATGTGAACACACATGGAATGGTAGTGGACAGCCACATATATGCATATGCATCTTGCAAAAATAACACCCAATTGCTAAGATTTACATAATAATTGCATATAAGCTACGTAAAATATGCATAAACTGTGTAATTCTCAGCCAACAATAAAACTGGAACGGATCAAAACCAAATTCACATAAAGACCTGTCGGCCGACGGACATCTGTGCACATCAACAAATGACGAACGCAAGAAACATTTATGAATTGTGCATATCAAGCAATTATCACAAAAGATACAAATTTCATGTGTGGACAATGTATAAATTGTATATAGCAGCAGAGTTACACAATCCTTAGGAGGAACTTTAAGGTTGTCTGGAGCAACAGATCTAAGGAGTCTGCTACTCAGGCTGAAAATGTTTCAGTGAAGCAAGCTCAAAATAATCCCTCTAGAGTCAGATGTTCAAGTCGTAGCAGTGCCAGTCGGCCTGTATCTGTACTGATGATGGGTGATAATGTCCTCTTAGCAGGGATCTGAGAGGGGTGCAGGCGGTGGCAAGGGCTCTCAGTGTCAGCTTCCCCAGAGCGCACAAGCCAGGGGAAGAAAAGTGCAGGAGAGATGGAGGAGAAGAGACTGTGCAAAAAGAAAGCATCAAAGATTAAAGTATAAGACTGGGAAATAGACACAAATAATGGCAGCGTTAATTAACATGATCCATATCAGCTCTTACCGCATCCAGAAGCTCCAAAGTGGTAATAATGGACATAAATATGTCTCAATTATAGCCTCTGGCATTCCAAAGGTATTTACATGAGAAAAGATGTGCTCCATTTGTGGCGGAACAATGACTGTTGACATTTTGGAGGAAAGTTGTGTCAGTTTGCACCTGCCTTTCAGGCGTGCAAAACACAGATGCAAATCAGTGGCTGTTCAGTAAATCCACAGATCCACTCCTCCCGTCAGAGGCCTTGAAGAGCAAATCCCATCAATAAATCACCCAGTGAAAAGACATGTTAAAGATCACAAAAAGCAATATAAATCATTGGAAAAATAACATTATATTGAAAAAAGAATAAATACCAGAATCTAAATTAAAAAGAAAATTAAAAAAAAATTCTGAAAACCAAAATGAAATGTAAACAATAAAGAAAATCAAAAATAAGAAAATGTAGATGTTATTTAGCATCACTGAATGAATGAGGATGTCTATGTTTTTTGCCAAACTGTGATAAAAAAAAGTGAGAAATCGCCAAACTTTAATTTAAAATACTTTCTGTCGGAAGATCTTGCAATGCCAAATAACTTCTGATTAAAAAGTGAAAAGGTGTCATTATCCAATCAGTGATGACACAGAACTCCTACTTTTTCCTTTTTCTTCTTTTCTTGTTTCCTTTGTAGCATTTCATTTTGATCTCTATAAATTACCTCTGTTTTTGCAAGCATTTACTTTGCATTTATTTGTTTAATTATTTAGATTTTTTTTTTCTTAAAAACACATTTTGGTTTCTTGATTTTTGATTTCTAAAATATAATATTGTTTATATTATTATTGCTTTTGCTTTTCTAACTGTGATATATTCTTGGGTTGAGGGATTAGTTGTGATTTGCTCTTCAGTGCCACCGTGCTTCCCTTTTTTTTCGGATGTACTACCAGAAATGTTTATTTAGCATATGTGATGGTCCTTTTTGCACTATTTTGCTCAATTAACAAAAACGAACATTTTAGCAAGGGTCATCAAACCTGCACAATTCTTGAAATATGTAATTTTTTTTTTAGTAAATCAGAAAAGCAAATCATTTCTATTTTATTTACATAGAATAATACTTGTCTCAATGGGCTTCACACCAATAATTGTACAAAAATATAGAATCAGTCAGAAAATAAAAACAATAGCTGATTGCTAAACTAAACAAGACAGACCCCGGACATCCCCGCCCCTTAGACCCTCCTTCTCAGTGAGAAAAAAACTGCAAAATAAAAAAACTATTAAAGGAAAAAGCAGAAACTCAGAGATGTCCATGTGAAAGAGGGATCCTCTCCCAGGATGGACAGACAGGATAGGACTGTTCAATATCAGTGTTCTGAGAATGAGACGGACCTTAGTGTTTCTGTTCACTGAGTTCTGGATGATCGATCTTGGATTTCTTGCCCTACATACGTCATCTGGTTGTAGGCCGGATTTATTTTTACTGATCTTAAGTTTTGTGAACAGACCTGTGGAACACTTAGCAGGCGATTCTAGCTACAGCTGGAGATTATGCTCATCAGGAAGAGATTACCTCCAAGTCAATATCTCCTGCTTAACTGCTCTAATGACTATATTTTACTGAAAGCAGTGAATTAACCCCTGAGTTGTTTTGAGGGGGCTTTAAGTGATCCTGTTCTAAACCGCTGAAGGTACTGCAATTTATAATTCTCATAGAGAAGCAACTGTGAATGCAGCAGCACAAACCTAAGACAAAACTGAAACGTAGCATCTGAGTGGGGGAGCGTTCAACCCTCCTTTAGAATGATTGATGTAAATGTTGAGACAGAATAAGCTCTAATACAGTTTTTACTGTTTTTCTTATGATTACGGATATTTGGATGACCAATCTAAAAAGGTATTCTAAACTAAACTGAAGTTCAGCAAAGAAAAGTTGAAAAATGAATGTGGTTTCCCACAGTTGGAGAACTTGGTGTACTACAACCGCCTAAAGCACTCCAAAATAGTCATCAGTGACTTCCATCTTGCCAAGCTGGAGAACGGGCTGATCAAAGAACCTTGTGGGACACCAGAGTACTTGGGTGAGAATATATTAGGAGGCATGTTGCTGATGGAGTGACAGCGTGTTCTCTAGAAAGTCTGTTGTGCCGTGCAGCTCCTGAGGTGGTTGGCAGACAGCGGTACGGGCGACCTGTGGATTGCTGGGCGACAGGTGTCATCACGTACATTCTGTGAGTTGTGAGCAGAAGAACTGAAGGAGAGTTGAATTCATATGAAGCTGTTTATGTTAGTTGAACTGTTCTTTCGTCAGGCTGTCCGGAAACCCTCCTTTCTATGATGAAACTGATGATGACGACTATGAAAACCATGACAAGAATCTGTTTCGAAAGATCCTGGCGGGAGATTATGAGTTTGACTCGCCGTACTGGGATGAAATTTCTGATTCAGGTATGTGAGAGTTTGTGTTTCTTATTGATGACGGCTCAAATCTATTGTTCTGACTCTATGATCTGGATAGTAAAATGCTTCCTCGTTTAGTTCCATATCTGGTTTTTCAGCTAAGAGTCTGGTTGCCCGTTTGATGGAGGTGGATCAAGACCAGAGACTGACAGCCCAAGAGGCTATAAACCATGAATGGTAGGCAGATAAATTCAATTCAATTCAATTCAATTTTATTTATATAGCCCAAAATCACAAAGAAATTTGCCTCATTGAGCTTTGGAAGAGATGGTCGCTACAGTTTGTTTTAAAGTGTTTTAACTCACTTTAAAACAAACCTGTGAACATAGGAAGTCCTGATAAAAGTATTGATACCTAAGGTGGACCTTTATTCATTTTGAACAAGAATTGACTTTTACGGAAGCCAAAAACGACCATTCCTATTTTCTTTTTTTTTCGTTATCAGAGAAAAAAAATTTTTTTTCTCAAGATAACGAGAAAATGAAGAACAGACTGTCGCGTCCCTCTCTTCCTTTCCTGCACTGATACGTCAGACTTTAACTGGTTTAATTCTCTTTATTTAGTAGTTAACAGTGACAACAAAAACAGCAGAAGAAAAGTTCCCCAAAAGGTTTTTTTTAGTAAATTTTTTGATTTATTAGTGGATCTACACTTAAACGCATTTATTTAGTCTCATTCACCAGCTACGTGGTGTGTTCACAGAGCTCCGGACATTAGCGGACCCAAACAGCCACTCAGTCCGACTCAGTCCATTTCAAGATTTCTTTCATTTTTAAACAATCCCCAGCAAAACAATGCAGTTCGTCAGAAGAAATGTCAAAAGCAATTAAAGTAAACAATTATTAATTGACAAGTGGTTCTTGTGTTCAACAGGCTGGTCGACCTATGGTTCTGTCTGTACTTTCCCTAAAACCCCTGACAACAGGTTGAATGACAGAACACTGGGTCACAGAATGTTTCTGCCTATCGCGTTCTCTAAGCTCTAGACATCCACACCAAAAGGAAAGCAGTCTATCAGAGTAAATGTTCAACACCGGAAGAACTGATCGATTTAAAATTTCTTAATTTAATAGTGTCAGTAGTTTTTCTGAAAACCTGCTTTGTTTTGCTGCAAATTTGATAAAAATGAGCATAAGTTGGGCTGACAGGCTGTTTGGAGAAGCTTGGCAGCCCTGGGTTCTGTCAATCAACCTGTTTGCTTGGAGGTTTTAGGGAACTAAAAGTTTGAGGGGCTGACTGTATGAGATGGAACATAGGCGTTTGAGGAGCGTAGATCCAGTAATAAATCAAAAAATAGACTAAAAAACAACTTTTGTGGAGTGTTTTCTTCTGCTGTCTTTGTTATTAACCACAAAATAAAGAGACATAAAATTTCTGTGTCTCAGTGCCAGAAAGGAAGAGATAATCGCTACAGTATATTTGTCATTATCTCGTCATCAGGAGAAAAAATATTTCGTTTTCTCATGATAAGGGGATTCACTATTGCATTATCACAAGAAAACGATAAATAAAAAAGTAGGGCAGGCTGTATTCAGCAATTATTAACAGAATGAACAAAAAATGTCAAAATTTAACCCTTTCATGCATGGGAGGTCACAACAGCTTTGATGGCAAATATATGATATACACCATAAGATACCAAGCAAGAGAAAATACTCAGTTCAGAAATAACAGTTCAGACTTGATGGGAAACTAGATCATAATGATTGTAGACTGTAACTTTTGATACATCATTCTCAGTTCAGAGACATTGTCACTAATCAAGCTATAGAGATAGAGGAACAAATATTACAACATGAAACCATAATTTCATATCATTTAGTTTTACCCCTACAAATGACCTAAATTTACATTGATGTTTTTACTGTACAAATTTCATGAAGAACACTTGAGTGGAAAGATAAATATCTCTTTGTAGAATTTGAAGATATACTTTTTTTTCTTCTTTAAAAAAAGGTATTTTGTGTTGCTAAACAATAAAAGCATTTGGTAAAATAATCTTACCTGATTTTATCATAACTTATGCATTACAAGGTTAATAAAACTTTTGATCAAAATAAGATTCAAACTTGCAGAACTTTACCTATCATAGAAAAAGAATAAAACTCTGCTGGGGAGAACGTGGAGTGTTCATTTTTTTATTTTCTGATGCAGGATCTCTGGTGGTGCAGCTTCAGACAAGAACATCAAGGAAAATGTGTGCGCTCAGATAGAAAAGAACTTCGCCAGAGCCAAATGGAAGGTAGGAGTTTCTTTTACAGTTTGGGAGAATGCAGAGTTAACTCTTCATCATTTGTGCTGTCCTTGAACAGGGAGGAATTGAATTTCATCACCAACAGACTGTGAGCTGAAGATAAAAGCTTCCAGGTCTTGGGAAGAAACATGGAGAGAAGAGAAAATGGGAATTGGTTTTTCATGCTCATGGAAGTTACCTGGTGCACGCGGAACACAATTTTGTCTACTTCTGCAAGAATGCTTTCTTCCTGCTCTCTTGAAACTTTTAGGTTTAAAATCTAGTGTGTGCACACCAGACCTCCAAGACTTCTTGTGAAGATTTTGCAAAATTCCAAACCCCTACTCTTGACAATTAATCCACACTTTCAAATTCACAAAAGCTGCTTCCTACTTTCAGAAGTTATGCATTTTCATATTAAAAATGAATTTCTCTTGCATTTATTCTTGTAATTTCTTTACACATGTTCTCATTTATGTTTTAAGTTAGCATGTTTCACCTTTTTCATTTGTAAACTAGTGACACCTCAGTGAAAGGTTTGATGAATGCCCCCTCACTCGTTATTCAGGAGGACAGGGGAGCTTGGGCTGTTTATTGTTGTTTAGCGCTATATTTTTGTTATTTTGACATCACTTTGTCATTGCCATCTTATTTGCTGTCGCCATTTCTGCCCTTTATTAATCAGGTCCATCAACTCATACATAGCAAAATGAATTATGTCGTCCAACTGTTTTTGTAATGAGAGCACAAAACAGCAGAAATTGACAGCAGAGTATTTATAAGAAGATCTGCGTCATACACAGAACTGAATCCATCAGCTACTCAGGAGACCTAAACATGAAAGTCGCCTCAACAATTCATTTAGCAGATGCCTCTGTTTTGTTTGCTCCAATTAGGGGCAATGTGGGATTATGTCTTG
This sequence comes from Oryzias javanicus, assembly GCA_003999625.1. NCBI lineage: Eukaryota > Metazoa > Chordata > Actinopteri > Beloniformes > Adrianichthyidae > Oryzias > Oryzias javanicus. The sequence continues at coordinate 9,114,803 of CM012441.1, read as the reverse complement.
CCCGAGGACACAATGTCTTGGCTGAAATTTTAACTCCCAACAGTTGCCAAATTAACAAAACAATGTTAGTATCAGCGGATAATTGTGTGAAGAAATCAGCATTGGTTGACATATTTCTGAATTAATTAGATATAGTTGGACAAATACAGATTTTACGTTCCACTTTAAGAACTATTATCTAAAACCGAAGTGTTCAAACGTTTGGAGGAGGAGAGGTGAAAGTGTGTTAGAACCCACTTTTCAGTTAATTGTTTTTTATTAACAATAAATGCAAATCAATTGTTTTTTTAAGTTTCAAAAGAAAGTCATATTCAAAGGGACAGGTGGAGGAACTTCTAAAGAACTGGATGTTTGCTCTAGAATGAAAAGGAATGAAGGTTAGCCACAGCATGACTGAGTATCTGTGCGTAAACTATTAGTTCTCAGGTGGAATAGCGAGGTTCTTTAACTATAAACCCCCAATAATCTGGGACAAACTTAAAATCTGAATACACCCAAGCAGACCCTGGTTCAGGACAAGAAACCACCCTCTGACCTATCTTTTGAGGTAGTCTCAGTTCGTTTCTAATCAGACTAAGCTCCGATTCACTTTGAGTTTTTCTCAGTCTGAATGTGCTCGGAGCGGAACAACTGGACCAAAATGGCCACCGTAGCCAGTCTTTACTTGATGTAAACAGAAAGCAGCGGACAAATGTGGAGCAGCTAAGCAACTCATTAAAATATGGCTGGATGAATGTAAGCTCATCAAAACCATTTTTAAGGTGATACTTATTGCTTGTCACACAGTTTTTCCGACAATCTGTATGTCATAAAAACTTAGCCAATGTCTCTTTAGCAACCGCCTTGCAGTCTACCTCTGAAGAACCAAAGTAGCAGTAAAAGGTATTTTACCTGACGTTGATACAGACGTTCAAAATTGGTAGGAAGAAAATCTAAAGTTTGGATAAGTGAACGATCCCAACAAAAACTGCAATCTTTAGGACTTCCATTATTCTCTCTCTTGTTGCTGTGCCTCATCCTCGTAATATCTGGCCAATGACCAAAGAGATTTTTAGTCACATAGTTTTGTTTGAACGCTTTAGTTTGAAACAGAAATCTCCTGCAGACACCTGTTATGAATCTGTCCCCTGTGTCCCCTCCATCAGTGAGACCCATCACCTGTGTACCAGAACTTCCTGGGTCTCCACACCACACTTCCCATCAGCCCCTGCTGTCACTCCCAGAAGCCTCACAGTCATTTTCCATCAACAATCACTCCCAGCATTATTTGGTCAGAGCACTGAGTGAAGTCTTGTTTGTGCCACTGCCTGCATCACTGAGCGTTCACATCATGGCCCGATCTTCTGTTTCATCTGATCCTGCTTCGTCTCTGACTCAGATTTTTTGCCTCATGCACTGACCCTCACCTGGACACTGACCACTCTGGTTGTTCTCTGATGCCCTGATGCTCGTGTTTGACCTCTTCCTGCCTGACCGTGATTTAGCTTAGTGGGCTTTTAGCAGTGCTTCACTACTGTTCTCCTCTCTGTGCCAATAAAACTTACTGCACTTGGATCCAGCCGTTTGCCTGTTTGTGACAACGGCAGTCTGGAAACAGACCAAGGTTTACGTCTTGATCTGGACCAAACTAAACTGACGTTTCCAGTCTGAAAACACCCTACGTCTTAGAATCAACAGAGCAACAGAGTGTGTAGAAAAGAGGTGAAGAGGTGTTGGTAAGGTTGGGATTGGTGACAAAAGAGCAACAGTGGGAATGAAAGGAAAGGTGTAGAATACTAATCAGAGCATACAATGTGTTTGTTGGTGCTTTCATGCAACAAAAAAGCCACCAAGCTCCCAATTGAAACTTTGGCCTTAAACCAAAGTAGCAAACGATAGAATCACAACCTAACCTCCCAGTCCAGGGCTGAACTATAGACCACACAAAATGGTATAAATGTATCATTTTTTTTAATGAAAAATGTTTGTAAAATAGGTTTTTTTTTGTTTCTTTCAGAAAGCTGTGCGAGTCACCACCATCATGAAGAGACTTAGGGCACCAGAGCAGAGTGAGTCCAAGCCAGCCACCCCTGCATCCAGCCTTTCAGCTGTGCAGACCACCGCCGACCCCCCTGCGCCTGCAGCAGCAGTAGAGGGGACCCCTGCTGTCACAGAGCAGCTGGTCGCAGGGGAAATGAGCCAACAGGTGCCGCAGGCTGAAGCCGCAGCATCAGCTGAAGAACCACAACAGCCGCAGGAAGGCGAACCCACAAATCGCTGCAACGGGGAGGCCTCCGCCACGCTTTTCACAACTGGAGAAGCTGCAAAGGAGCAGGGTTAAAATTCTGTCAAACCTCTGCACCAACCCTTTTCTTACTGTATATTAGCTGCTAGCATGGTGACACTGACTCTGCTTTTCTTTCACTTGCAGCTTTAGCATCCCCTCATGGAGGCTACCTTTCCTGAGCGATGCGTTGCATTGGCTGTTTTAATTTTATGACGTAAATTTTTCCACTGATCTTCAGGTGGGATTTACAGTTTTCATGTGGAGCTCATGGCTTCCAGCTAAAGTAGTGATTTTATGGAAAAAGTAAATTAATCAGAAAATGTTTTTGATCAGAATAAAAAAAATCCAGTTTGGGGAATTCTCTGCCCACCAATTTAGAAATGAAACCATTTGTTCTGATAATCACTATTACGGCTTTTCTCTGCCAATTATACCAAGAGCTGGCCACTCTCATGCTTGGAGAAGATTATTTGTATTTCACATTGGAAATACATGTTTGCTGTCTAATAAACTGCCAGATATTGTGCATTAAACACTGCTGACATTGGTGACTGGGAGCTTTAAAACCCAGAACTGTAATTTTTGAATGAGGCAGCTTCACACAAAAAGCACACACAAACACAATTTCCCTTTGCTGATTTCCTGCTCAGGAAGCAATCTCACAGTGTAAGTGTAAAGACTGTACATAGAAACCTTTGTAGAAGTAGCTATCACAGCATGCGTTCTTACTTTTGCTGTTTACGTACTCCCACCTTATGCATTTCTACCAGGCTTGTCTTAGCGCTAGTCTCCGCTTTCTAACCCTATTGCCTTGTCAACGCTAAAGTTCTTTTTCAAAAAGATGGATAAATTACATTACTGTTACCATATGCCCTGGCTGTTAATGTGAGTTACATCAGCTAAAAAAAAGTTTGATGCATCTGAGTTTATCTGTAGCTTTTGTTTAAACTCATTGCAGGAGATTACCCAGTCTGGACCCTCTTCTGGTTCTGTGCTTCGTGTCAACACACCTCAATTGAAAAACCACTCATGTCTTAATATTCTATTGAAACTTTTGATAAAAGACATGTGCCATCCTCCTGGCTTTGTGGTGACCGAGGTTTTCATGAGTTTGTTGAGCTGTAAAAAATATATTATACAGTATACATTTGACGGTGTTATCATTAGAGAGCTTTTATTTTCATATATTTTTGAGTTGTGTCTCTAGTCCCCTTGAGTATTAATAATTTGCTACAAATACAGATCTTCACACTTGAGAAAGTTTAGCAATATTTGACTGGCTGCAAAAACTGTGACTCTTGGTGTCCTTTTAGATGTATCTGTAAGTTGAAGTCTGTAGTGTTCGCCAGCTATCTGGCCCATAAGAAACCCGGCACATTCAGCCGCTGTACTGATTGATGAGCTGTGACACACGCTGAAACACAAGGTTTTAGTGCCTGGCAGCATGCCCTGAAGGTACCATACTCTGTTCAATTATCCAATCGGTTTAAAGCTGGATTTTTGGTTCCAAGTCAGGTTGAATACAACTAAGTAAAACACATGCATTCTGCTGAAGCTTTCACTCATAAGAGTCTGTTTTTGCTCATATGACTATGTAAACACCCATAGATGCTAGATGACAGTTTGTTTTTTTTTTTTGGAAAGCAGACAGCATGCCAACTTTAGCATACTATCCTAACTTGAGCTGCGGGGTTGTTGTTGCCAGAAATAGACAACAGTATTTGCAATAGACACAGTTGCATGATTCTTACAGACGTAGCCCATAAAACAGCAACATGCTAACTTTAGTGTTAGCCTTCTTGTCTTAAAATAACAGCTGTAAATGCTCGATAACTAGATATGTTTTGTTTTGTTCTTCTGATACTTTTAAAGAACCTCTGTTTGGAAAATATGGAAATACATCAAGACTTCTACAAAAAGTACCTACTACACATGGAATAGAATTGCACCCTATGCATAATGAAGAGAGGCATCAGTTCAATGCAAGAAAGTAGAATCACTGCGACTCTAAAAGAGTAGGGTACTCTACTGTTGGACAGAGTGTCCTAGTAAAATGAAAAAGAAAGTTAAGTCAGAGTTTTGGGTAAATACAAGTTGAGATGGATCAAATTTAATCTTCATAATATAGAATAATGAAAAAGTTCACAATATAACTTCACTGAGTAGCACGTGGCTCTGAAATATTATAACTAACACCGGACAACAATAATATATTTTTATTTTTGTTATCCTCTGTCACAATTTTTTTGCCAGCTTTTTTCTTTTTGACATACTCCTAAGCTGAACTTTTTCACTCCACCTACAAGTCTCTGTACCTCTTTCCTCATTCCAGAAGACACTTCAAGTTACCTCCCTTCCAGTCTCCTTGATCATTTTAACTGTAATGCTACAAACACACCAGGCATGTGTGGGGCGTCTAAGAACGTACTAAATTTGGGTTTTTGTTCGTGCTTTTTGCGCACTGTATCCAGGTCTGCCGTTACCCGATACAAGCACATGTGCTCTAAGTTGGAACAAATCTTGCTGCAGGCTTTTTCTTTCACTGTTCTATTAAGATATATGAAAGACTTTGTGTCATTTAATTTCAGCTGGACAAAGCACAATTATTACTTTGTTGTCCATGATCAATTTTCAAAAGGTTGGGACGGTGTTTTGAAAAGATTCAACACATAAATCACTTCCAAATACAGTCCCTAATTGGTCAAAGTTTAACTGGTTGAACTGTTGATGCATGCACATTTTTAAGTAGAGCCTATAAATGGAGTTGAAAATTTTGTAGCGATTCGTGGAGAGAGTTTTGAATGTGAACACCTGAAATGTGCATATGCATGTGTTTATAAACTTTTCATTGAAATAGTGGCTCAAATGCTTGCTGTTTCCTAGCCTGGTGTGATCGTAGCATAAACCCCCAATCATCTTGAAAAAACTTTCTGATCTTCCAAAGTCTGTTTGTTCCTCCCAAAAACTTCACAGTTTGGTCCTTCGTGCATGTTCTTCATTTTCCTCACCACTTGTCATTCTACAAACCACTATCCTATGCTGTACGGGGCACGCTCTCCACAACTATGAATTGGAGTCACTAATCTATTTTATATTACCATGTCAGCACTAATTTTAAACCTCCCTCCATGGTTTTACCACTCTTCACAATGCTCCTCTATTTTTTTTTTTTTTTTTTGGAAAAATGTCTTCACCACTTCCATATCTGTTTCTTTAGCTTCACCACTGTCTGTCCTTCTGCACTTCTCCTTCACTTCCTCATCATCTATATTTCTCTCACCCAAATTTCTGTTAAAATCTGCTCAAATCACCACTGTCTTCCCTTAGGCATACCCTGGATAACCTCGTCCATTTCCCTCTAGAATTTCTCCTTCTCCTCAAGCTCACATTCTACCTAAGGGGGCATAACCACTGCCAGCATGCAACATCGCATCTCCAACTTCCACTTTCTGACTCATCACCCTGCATGACGTTCTCTTCAGCTCTCTAAGATTCTTGGGGAATTCTGTTCCTCTTTCCATGATAAAATGGCTTGAAACTGCTCCCAGTTTATAAGCTTGGCTACTTTTCCAAGCATTTCTGCTTTTCCTCTTTCCATCAAGTCGCCCGACTCCAATTTTCCCTTTGAAATAATAATAAAAATAAAAGTATAAAAAAAGTCCAAATAGAGACTAAAAGCCATAAATCTGATGAAAGCGAAACAAACCATGATCTAAATTGAACTCAGAGTCAGAACCTGTGAGACAAATGATCACTTTTGTTGTGTAAGATAAAGTTCAACTGTTTTATTATTGTACTGTTATCGTTTTTCTGTGTTCTGTTTTTTTTTTATTTCTTTTTCTTTTTTAAACACTTTTAGAGCAAACACACAGAAGGGAGAATTTTTCTATGTTAAATAAGCTTATGTTCATTTAATGGGTCATATTTAATTTATGTCTTAGAATAAAACATTACAATATGGAGGGACTTTTCAAAATCAACCATCACTAAATGCAAAAAAAAACGGTAAAACAGTGTAACTACACCCTGTTATCAACACCACATGGCAGGGCACAACAGGTAGGAATAAGACTCCAGAGTTTAGATGGTTTGTTGAAAATGCCTGGAACTGGTGAAGATAGAGCTGGATGAAAGAAAAGGGTTTGCATGACAGCATGTCAAAAAGCATGTAAAAAGATGGGTGATTTTAACATTTTTAGAAAGACAAATTTTTCTTTTGGCTCAGAGTGGTGAGAATATGAATAAATAAAGAAAAACTGGCAACATGGAAACACAGACGCAACACGTAGCTCACTGAATTGAAAAGACCAATTTTACCAATCAGAGCTTTGCTTTAATAAAGAGACTTAATCAGAAGTATGTCAGAAACTTATATGAGATGTTTTTTTTTTTATTATTTGTTTAGTTGACAAGAATAATTAAAATTCAGAAGCAATTTTTATTCCAGCACTTTTCCTATAGTATCTATTGTTTGTATTTTAATTTTTTCATGCACTTACAGTGAAGGTACAATGTTAACCAGGACCATCAGCCACCTGTAGGTTCTGTACCACACTTGTGAGCTCTGTAACTTACTTGTTGACTGACTTGATGATTTTGATGGTAATAAAACTGAATTCATCTGTTTTAATTGTTTCATGTTGTTTTTTTTAGATCACAGTCAGTCGACAGAAGGTGCACAGCAGCTTTCTATGCAGGATTATTTTGAGAAAATGTGGGAAAGAGCCTGCGTCATCACCCTCTGTGCTCGATGAGCTCAAGCTTCTCTGCCAGTCCTAGTGGACTGGGAACTCGTGATACGGAAAATCTCAGGAGTGTCATTTAGTGACATTTTCTAAGATGCTTAAACTGGAAGAACGTTGAAATGCAGCTGTGCCCTCTGGGTTGGAGAGGGTTTCTCCCTCGTTTAGTGGCTGTTGTGCCGCTCTTTGTATGAGCAGCTAAACCCAAGGGATCCAAACCAGTCTCTGTGTGGGGATGACTCCATTAAGAATGTCAGTGTAAGAATGCTGCTTCTGTCAGACAGACGGGGGGGAAATGACAGACCATGGAACATCTTCACCAAGAAGAAAGGGAAACTTCAGGAACATAAACTATCTGCAATGCCACTCGAATAGTTTTCCTATTTTTAATTTAAAGCCCCTGGCTAACTCTGTCAAACTGAGATGCGTGCATTTCACTTTGAGGTGAGTTGGTGGTTCAAATTGGTTGTTAAAAGAACAGAAAAAAAGTCAATCTCAGTTGTTATGCACAGTATTTAATTTTTTTTTGTCACAAAAGATCATTGTAGTAAAAGAACACTAGTTAATGCACACCCTGACATAATTCCCACTCATGGTTTGTAAACAGATTGAGATGACAGTAACATCCATATCAAGGGACTCTCTTGCAATTGAACTGAGGGACACTTTTGTCATTTTGCTGTAAGAGTCCGTTAAAGAAAATGTATTTCCATAACTGCTGTTTTTATTACAAAAAGGTGATAATACTTTTCTTTCCTCTCATTCAAACATTTAATCAAACCTTGTAACTCTTGTGCTCTCTTATGGGGTCCAGATGACCCCACCCTTACATTGATGGGTGATCCCTCCCATGACAAAGGTGGACAGGATTTTATGTCTGCCACAGACAACAGTGAAGATAAAAAAATCCTTGAGAAAAAACGTTCAGCGCGCTGTCTTGTGGGTTCCAGATGACGCAACTTTTACTGTAAACATGCCAAGGATAGCACAACGGTTGCTAAAAAGTAAGTAAGAAATTAAGAAAAAAATTGGCTTTTCATTAGAAACACGTAAAGGAATTCTGTACAAATTCTTAACTTAGCAATTTTTAATTACCTGCTGAAATGAAACTATTAAATTATAAAGCAGTTTCTAAATATATGTAAACTTTTGCTCCTTTAAACTACACTAAAAACCTCTCATATTGGAAAAATGATGTACTTTATGTAATCTTCCCTTTTCAATTGCATCTTTCACGAAGTTTATAACTATTACTATTTGCTGTCTTCAAATTTTTAGTAATATTACAATGATCTTTTTTAAAGTCAGTTTTTGCAAGTGGTGTTGTTATGGAATATAATTGTGCCTATATTCATACTGATAGGGAAAATAAACCAAAAAAATATCCTTACAATGTTAAAGTTCATGTTATATTTTTATAATAAAATTTAAGGCATCATTTGAGGAGGGTGGCATCTGGGATTGGATCTGGGGCAGGAGCTTGATGAGTCAAAGGGAGTTCATATTTCTCCCTGATATTTAATTTTAGTGGAAATTAATGTTTATAACCTGAAATTCTTTAATCTAGAATGAAAGCTCTGTTTGACCATTACTAGGACCGTTCTATAAGGCCAAGCACCCAGTGTTCAGTTGTTTTATATGGCTTAGTAAACAGATTTACAGCACAGAAAATGTATATTTTAAATTTATTATCACATATATCAAATATTAATCATGCTCTTCAGCATGAATTCAGATGTAGAGTGGCTTTCAAAAACTGAAATATGCACAGCAAATCAAATCTCAAATATTCCATTAAAAAAGTGGCCCCACTGTTATTCAACCAAGTGATCACTAGATGTCAGGCTACACCAAATTGCAAGACCACACTATGTCATGACTTCAAACTGAAATGAAAGCACACTGCTGGCACATAGTGGGCATCTTATTCACAGGGCCCCTACATAAAGACAGAAGTAGACAAATAAGGCCTCAGGCAGAGACGGTTCTAGAGTGACTTCTTCAGGGACGTCACTTTCTCTGACAGTCACGTCAAAACAATAAACGAAATCTATTTCGACAGCGAAACAGATCTAATAGTAAATGCACAATACATTCAGTGAAATTACATTAATCAGCATGTGAACGCACTTAAATACCTCTAAAGATGATAGAATCATTGCCGTGGAATCAGGAAAATCCTCTCTTCTTTAAACTCTTTTCTTTTTAGAATCCTCCTTCCTATTTTTTTATTTTCACTGACTTGTTTTTGTGGTATTAAAAAAATAAAATAAAATTTTGCTGGAGAATACATTGATTGTTATATATTTTTAAAAATACGCTCTCACATATACTCATATTTTTTAAAAGCAAGAATCCTAAAGAAAAGTAAAAATGTATTTTTAAAAATACTTTATTTCACTTTTTGTGTAGATGGAGTTAAACTGTTGTTTACCATAATTTGGAATTGTTTTATGTGCTTTAAGATGCCCCTCCAGCTTATCATGTTGGTGTTCCAACCATAATTACATTGGAAAAAGTTCTAATATTGTTTGTCATTAATCAAGAAGCTGAATGAATATCTAAAAATAATTAAAACACTCAAATGGTCACTAATAAAAACTAGCAGTGTTGTAAATATGCTAAAGATGAGAGATGTAAACAAAAAGATTTAATGAGTACCCTTATAATAACCTTTCAATAATAAGTAGAGTTTCGCATTATTTGAATTAAAACATGTTTTTCCTGCAGAAGTTTTTTGGCAAAAACGTGCAGGTCAGAAAAACTCTGTTATTCGCTTGAATTCAGTCAATTGTAGACACATTCTTATATTGTTTATTTTTATATTATTTTTTAAAGTTGCATATTCTAAGAGAGATAAATATTTTTAAATAGCACAATTTCAAAATTCTCTATACTTTGCCCTCCTAATTTTTAGGATAAAAAAATCAATGAAAAAAGGTTTTATTTTCAAGCCAAAGACCAAAAAACACAACAAAGCATTTTTTGGATAATGAAGAAAGTCTGCCAGAGTTGTTTGTCCTAAAATGCTCACTTTTGAAACCTTGCTGGATTAGAGACATCTAAAGACAAAACATCCAGAACACAAGCAATTAAGCTGACTTTTTCAGGCAAAAACTTCTCAACTGCAACAGACAACTCTGTCTCTACAGGTAAAACTGCGACTGTTCTAATGAATATATTAAATTTAGCATGCAGCTAACAAGATGCTCATGAGAAAAAAACTCTTCAAGATCACAAACTCTTACTTTGGACAAAAAAAAGCCTTTCAGTACTAAGATGTGTCAGAACATCTGAATATTATGCTATGACTGCAGTCATCTCAACAGTCAGTTTATTCATATACTTCATCAGAAAACTGCGTATGTGAGAGAAAAATAAAAATAAACTTGTTTGAACCTTCAGAAATGTTTCCAAGGGAAGATACCTGCCATGAAATGTAGCAGAACACAAATAGATCTGAAACTCCTTCATTACTGACTTCAGTTTATCAGAGGATATAGTAGAAAATATTACTCACTGCTGAGAGAAACAACTCTGACTTTAAGTCTTTGTTTTGTCACTTACTGTGTATGAGGAAGTATTTTTTTTCTGCCTAAATAAAATAATGTACCTTTAGGATTCAATGTTTGTTTATGCAAAACCTTTATATAACTTTTTGAATTTGTTTTATTTAAAAGATGTCTTTTCTTGGAATAAGCAGTAGAGTGCAGTGTAGCTCTCTCCTTGTTTCATCTTACAAGAAAAAGATGATGCAAACCAACAAGTTACACATTTTTCCAAACTCCAAGTTAAATTTTGAAGCTAAACATTTGTTTGTGTCCAATTCCATATGGAATCTGTGTTTGTTCTTCACCTTTTCCTTGGACTGAGCTCAGTTACCGGCTGGGAAAAGATAAAACTTCCTGCCACGCTCCGCCTGCTCCAATAATGCAGTCACTGTCTCAAGACTCATACAGAACAGAGTCACAAAGTGCCCTCGCTGCTTCAGAGCATCAGATCTGACACACTGATAAAACACACGAACTCCACTAATGGATGAAGCCACAGCATGCCATATTGTTGAGATACTTCCCAGCAGGAAAACGCAGAAAAGCCTGATTGTGTGTCAGCCTTTTGTTGTGGGTTGTTTTGAATGTCTGGGAGGTGTTGTGGTTGGAACATGGTTCTGATCTGAAGTGATCTGTGCAGTGATAACCCAGATATGTCCCAGCAGTCCTTGTGGAGGAAGCTGAATATTGGTTTGTTCCTCTCAGAGCAGACATTCTCCCACCTTCTCATTTCTGGGAATCAGATTGGCAGCAAAGCTCAGTCTGGGTAAAGCAAGGGACAAGAGAGTTCTCTAAGTAATCATACAGATAGTCATTTGATTCCAACTAAGTGCTTTTAGTCAGTGTCTAATGTAGAGCATATCTTTGAGGCAAAAATGACAAAAAAAAGTTAACTTTTAGATCTACCAGGACTTCTTCTGTCAATAAAAAAAGAAAAGAAAAATTTGTAGATGTTCAGCTCTTAAGACCATTTTTTCTGCTGCACTGAAGATACAGAAGAAACAAGTCCACAAAGGCATCTTACCTCAAGTTTAATCATTCAAAGCAGCTTTATTAAGCTCTGCATGGAAATCAGAAGTTGCAGAAATTCTCTCAGGTAGAGAACTGGACTGAGTGACCACTTCCCTCTTATGTTCCAAACAGGAAGTACTTGCTGGCTCCAAGAAACCAAAATACCATTCATTGACTTTTATTAAGAAATAAACACCTATTACTCAGTCATTCTGTTTGCTCTGCTACCTTTTCTTTGACATGTTCTTTCAAATCCTATATTCTTTTTATATGTTTTTCTTTATCACAAGTTTTTCAAATTATAAACTGGCCAATCAGATGCTTCAGTAGAGCATGTGGGGTCCGCTGACCCCCACCACAAATTTTTGATTGACAGATTCTCTGAGCTCACTTTTGATGGAAGGGGAGTGGAATTCCAACAACTCTTGATTGGTGACCGAAGTGGCCATAGAAATGTTTACTCAGACCAGTCATTGCTTACTTTGGGAAATTAGTGACATCTTATTTGCCATTTTAAAAAATATATAAATATTTAGCATGGTGTTAAAATTGATTTTAAAATCAATGTCTTATATTCATCTTTGATACAGTCATGTCACCTGAGAACTTCTCTGGAGAACTGTACACTCTGACGTCTGCTGGAATTCTTAGGTGTTGAAAAGAAAGGGTGAGAGTACAGTCCCCTGTGGCGCACCGGTGCTGTTATCATTCTTCATCAGGCAGTCCTTAGTCCTCAACCCAGTACTATCTAAAAGTGAATGGCTTCAACTGTGTCTTCTGGACTTTATTACACAGTAAAACAAACTAAACAGAGTAAAAAAAAATACTGGAGAAATAATTAAGAAATGTACTGGTACTCACTTTCTTAAGCAAGTTTGTGATGGTATCATCAACTCCAAACCCACAACAAATTAGCTGCAGTGATTCCTGAAATGGGTTTGTTTGTTCAGTTTATCCAGTGTGAGTCTACCTACGATTTTGAGGATGTGCGTTGCTATGGAAACAGTCAACAGTCATTGAAGCCAGATGAAAAACATTTCTTTGGTACCTGAACAAGGCAGGATGTCTACATTTAGGTTCCCAATGGTTGCATCCACAAAGGTTTCTACAGAAACATTTTTTTAATTTGTCATTCCAGCTACTAATGAATATGTGTACCACATTTCAAACCTCAACAATCCAAGTGTTCAACTCTCTCTTAGCAACCAATGTGTTCAGGTGATACATGGATCACAGCAAATGCGAAGATATCCATTCATTTTAAGGGTATGTTTTTGTACACAGCTTGACTTAGAGAAGCTGTTTACATATTAGAAATTGTTTTTAGATTTTCTCATTTTTAATCTCAGTCACCAACATTGCTAAAATAAGTATATGAAGGGACAAGTATGTAAGTACAATCTCCTATAGGACACCATTTTCAAAGAGTGTGAATTATTCTTCTGGCTAGAATATGCTAATCTTCAAGAAATACTGTATGATATGTTACAACAATCCACATATGAGGGCTAGTAAAACTTATCAGCATCTTTTGTGTTACTTAAATAGTTTTGAGTAAGGATGCAACAATACAGTTTGGTCACGGTTTGATACATACCTCGATACGAGGGTCACGGTTAGGATACATATTAAAAAAAAAAAATGAAATCCTATTGTTCCACAGAATAAAATTTATCTTGCAAACCGTAACAACATAATAAAGAAATCAGATTTTTTTTCAAGTGCACAGCTTTTGGCAATTATTGCAGAATCACACTCAAAAAGAACTCTTGTAAACTTGTAAACATCACAACTTGTTATACAATTTAATCAAATGTAAAAGTGCCTCAGTTCTCAAATACTTGTAAAATAATTAACTCAAACAATCTAAACTGTGCTCTTAAGTCTTGACAGCCTGCACTCCTGGATTCTTAATTTTCCCGTGTAAGGTCCATCATATAATGAACATTTACAGAGATTTAGGTCTTTGTTACCCAGGAAGTCCACCTCTACATGGAAAGTTGTGTGTTTTTAACAAGTCGGTTTCAATTTGCACACTTGCTTTTGTCAACAACATGCAGTCAAACTTATCACACCTAAACCTATTCTCAATGTATACTAAATTTAAAGAGGCCATATCATGTTTTTCTTAAGCCTTTCAGAGTAAACTACATACATGTAAATCAGGGCTGCTCATTCCTGGTCCTCGAGATCTACCACCCTTACTATTTTCCAGATCTCCAAGCCCTGCCACCTGCTGATTGGCTCAGTCAGATGTCTCCACAATCTGATTGAAAGGACACACCTGGTCCAGGTAATCAGCAGCAAGCAGTACAGGGAGAGCTGGAAAACAGGCAGGGTGGTAGATCTTGAGGACCAGGAATGAGCAGCCCTGATGTAAATGATTACATTTGGAACGCTAAAAAACAATCTATGAAAGCTAACGAAGCTAGCTGATCAGCGCTAGCTCTAGCTGATCAGCGCTAGCTCGAGCTGCTAGCTTTGTGGAGAAAGTGTTTGTATTAGCCTGGGGGCGGAGCAGACACCTTGAAAGGGCTGTCTCATGTAGTAACTGTTGACTGTAAAAATACTTAGTTCTTCCTTATACAGTCAATAGTAGTAACGTCAGATCGTGAGACTCGTGACTCGTGAGGCTTGTTTTCATGGATATGGAAGGGGCTACTGTTGAGAGTGCAGTTTTTAAAGGATTACGCAGAAGTGGTGAACGAATCAAAATTCCATCTTGGGGCTATTTATAGTGAGGAATGAACAGTATATTACACCTAAAAGATCAAAAAGTTTTTGTTTTTAATGGTATCGCCCAACACAATTTTATCGTAAAATTATTTTAATTCTGTAGTTTAGCCAAAATATTAATTTCCAATCAATTTTCAATGTTCAAATTGTATATTTATTTGATTTTCATTTTTTATTATTTTTTTTTTACAATAAAATTAAACAAAATAATACATGAATTAAAACAAAATGTACATGTTTACTGGCACTGTTCCCTCTGCCTCTCATAACTGCCATGTAATTAAATACAATTGCTCTAAATCATTACTAGTATCTGGCATTGAAACAAAATAATGCGTAAACTCTGTAACACATAACCCCAGTTAATGTTAAAGTGGATGAAAATTTTTTATAGGAATTTAACAGCAAAATATAAAACTTCCTTGTACCATTGTTAAGTTTAAACTAGGTTTTAGCATCTTCTACTCCCTAAAAACTTGGCTACTAGCATTAGCGAGTTAGCTTTCAAACAGTTTTCAAACACATTATACAATTCCTTAAATCACACTGTTAATATAATTCAACTACATAACCCCTATGGTTTCTGTTTGGGCACAAGGTTTGCACACTACTTTTTTCATTAACTGTTTACTTACCTGTGATTTGGAACAGAGAGACAGCAGAAGTGTTGAGCTGCCAGCAGCATTTCACGAGATGACTTGTTCTTTCTCTGGTACGCATCAATTCCATATACTTGCGCGCTGCGCTGCCACCTTGAGAAGAGTATGGGAACAGCAAAAACTCAGAGTTGGAACCGAAGCATGTAAATAATCATAAAAGTAAGTAAAATAGATTAAAATAATGATTTTTTTTTTTTTTTAAGCGAAAAACAATGTAAGAGGTGTCTATTTTTTTACATTAAACTATTTTCAAAACATTTACAAAAAAACTATTATTGTTCTTAATAAAGATTATTAATCCCATTTTTATTTTTTAACCCTAGACATCGTGCATGCACTATAAAGTACGCACTTCATAGTTTAATATTACATTATTAAAAAGTAATTTGGGAGTAAAAGAAATTAAAAGGGCTGAGTGGATCTGACCTTGTGACATTTTAAGTCTTGATAAAAAAATAAAAATAAAAATACCTTTGTAGAGTAATTACTGTATTACATGAAGGTTCAGTTTTTAGTCTGAATTCAGCATCATTTTTTTCATAATTTTCTCTGCCGAAGGTTCATTGTAAAGTTGATTATTCTTGTGTGTTTTGATGTTAACTGACATAAAAAAATGAGTAAAAGTTGCATAACAATAACATAAGCCACTTGTGTTAAGATCATAAATCCAAACAATTTTATGTCTCAGGGTATTTTCTTGTTTTGCATCAGCAGCTTTATTTGTATTTTAGGAAACATCCTCTACCTGTAATGAAAACATCTACGCTTCCCGTCAGAGGAGCACAGATGAAGCGCTCTGTCTCTGCGCACCACGGCTCTCAGTCAAGCGGCGCCTCTTGGTCAGTTCTTGTGTTTGTTCAAGATCCCAGTCGCATTCAGTTTGGCACATGATCAAAGGTGAGCGCAGGTTTGGTAAAGTGGGAGCTGAGTCACCATCTTTCCTTCTCTCGTAAACAGAACACTCAAGCTCTTATTTTGGTAATTGCTTCTTTATCTCTGTCCTGTTTCCCATGATACTAAAATGTCCCATGGCAGATGTTCCAGTGTTTTGTTTCCATGTTGTTTTCTTATTTCTCTTTTCTGACACAAAGAAATCACAACAGATGATCAGATTTGATACCAATGGTTCTGGTAAAGGCTTTTTTTTATATAGTCGGTTGATTTTTTCCAAAGAAATGATCGGATTTTCATCACGAGGAATTACACTACCTGAAAAAAATAATTATTAAACATCTTGTGAATTGTTAAGCTTCTTTTTTTTTTTTTGTGCCTTGAATTTTTTTTTCAATGAATTCCCAATAGTTGTAACCAAGCAGTTGCGACTATTCTTCCTGGGGTCCAGACATGTGCCTTGAATTGATCTCTGGTGTGAACTGTCATGTCCTTATGAAAAAAATATATCTTCTCAGCCGTTTCACAATCTTGCAGTCTGGCAATCACGAATTAAGGAGCCAAATTTACTGTAATTTAGCATATAAATGAAAGCAAAATTATAAGTGCATTTTTCATATAGCTGGAAATAAATTCAGGCGTTAAGGGGGTAAAAGCAGATTCAGTTCCAAGGCTTCAAAAGTAAAACTTATCTGTTGGCTGTTATAAACAGAACTGGAGACAAAGTGCAGCTGCATGGAGTTCAGTATCTTCCTGCTGGATATGCTGCCCAGCTCTTGTTATTTTTAAGTGAGTAATGATAGACCTAAAACAAGAAAATTAAGTAAGTAAAAAAATGAAGTAAAAAAAAAAAACTCATGTGAATGACTGGCCAAACTCTCAGCTCCCTTAACACCCTTGAAATACCCTTAAAAGCGAGTTCAGAATTGGTCATATTTTAGCTAAAACTGGTTTGATTATGAACTGGTCTCTCTTCTCCAGCACTCCAGCTCCAGTTCATCCTAAATTGTGGCCAACGTGTCATTATACCAGGAGTCCCAGGAACGGACAATACGCAAAAGTCAGGAATAGTAATGACCTTTCATGCTCACTGCTTTTCACCGTATGGTTGGGTCACTCTATCTGTGGTCATCATGGTGGTCTCTGCCCCTCATCTGTTCTTTAAATTCTTTTGAAAGTAGCAGGATTTTTTTTTCATAATTCATCCTTTCTTAGTTTTTATTTTATGAGACAGCTTTCTGTTTAGATGCCTCTGAGTTAAATGATGTGTAGACGATGTGTAGTGACAAGAACTGTTAAAAGCAATCAGTTTATCCATTCATTATGAAATAACAAAGGGAGATAGCTATTTTATGAAAGGCCTGGTTAATTTGGACAATTTTATTTCTAAAAAATACAGCTTTTAAAAGTGATTTACTCAAGTTTAAAATAAATTCTATCTGCAGATTAATTTTGTAAAGAATACAGACAAAAAAAAAATAGCCAGTTACGTTGCATCCAGAAATCATGTTCTGTTTTTGAGGTTAGGCATTTTAAGACACACAAGTATGTATTAACCCTTTAACACCTGAGGCGTCGCCTGGACGCTTAAGCACAAAATCTTGAACATACTGCAACTTTTCAACCATAAACAGGATCAATGTGATTCCAGCAGTTGTTTCTACTTCACAATCTGCTAGAATTACACTTATGTTAATGGTTGAAAAGTTACAATAAATCAAAGAACACAAACACTGGAGCTCCAGTGTTAAAGGGTTAATAATATTAGAATATTCTTTTTAAAGACCCATTTCAATGGAAATCTGGTTTTGAACATGTTCCTGTGGCATTTTTATCATGATGGAGGACATGCATACGGAAAATGAAGCTTAAAATTGGATTTATGAGTATTTCTTTATTCAAATTGTTGTGAGTCAAGAGGTATGCAGTTTGAAAAAGCTCGTAGCGCTGATGTAGATGCTACAATCAGTGGACCTCAAGTTTCCTGATCCGCTCCAATGCAATGCGTCCACCTGTAGACGACTGGTCTTGTTTTTCTGGCTTTTGGATCAACAGTTTACGGCTGGATAGCTCACAATTGCTAGCTTGTAGGCAGAGAGCTTTCAGTTGACGGGAAGGGGGGAGGGGTCGCTCCGTGCCAACAGTCCACAACTCAGGCAAATTTTGAATGAACTGCTGCTGCTCCGCATAAACTGTCCTTTAAAACAACCAACCAATTAAAAGATCAACAGGAACCCTTTTAGAATAGTTTAAAATATGATTGGAGTGGAAATTTAACTCAACTTTATAACATGTTTCCTGAAGTTAGCTATTGACCTGCATCATCATGAAATGACAGAAACTGAATGTCATGCGTGTGCCGTTATCTCAAACTAAAACGTTTTTGTTTCACACAAATGTGCATCCATGTCTGTTCAACAAGCACAACTTTATTCCACGGATCCACGGGTTTCTAAGCAGAACACGGAAAAACATCCAGCAACAAGCGGTTGACAATGAAAGGGGGGGAGCATTCCATTCTTAGAAAATATAGAGCTTTAATTTATTAGTCATAAACAACAATGGAAATGGAAGATAAGAGTAATTTACACAAACAATAACATTACCTCTGTGCACTTTGTTTTTTCCTTATTTTTTTTTTTATAAAGTCCGACGATGTAAAAACAAAATAAAACTAAACAAGTTTGTACAACCCTTTTTATGAAGTATTTCAGGATTTCTTTCAGGCAAGTTCTGAATAAAAGTTCAACAAATCTACTGCAATAATATTTTATAAATAGGCAGAATAAAAATCTCGCTGTCCGCTATGTAATTAGTTTGTCTTTAGTGACCCATCAGACTTCATGTGATAGTTAAGATTTGAACGGAAAACCTCTGTAAAGCATCGGTTTGATCCATTTTCCAAAGCCTCTGTAATCGCACAGAACACCCACAAAAATAAAAAAATAACGACAATCTCATCACAATTACAGAACGAACACATGTTCATGCACACAATGAAAGCCAGCTTCCCGATAGTCAATATTTGGGGGTTAGTTTCACAGGATTGTTACAAGGTTCTGTTTTTAAACATGGACATTGGATTCCAAGACAAAGAAAGAAAATGTTTGCTGCTTTTTATTTTTCATAGAAGTCAACAGTACCTCACCCAAGAGTCCCCGCTGCATTTAACAACCCTTAAAAATAGAAGCACAACCTAAAATAAGTGAGAAAAGTTCTGCTGAGCTGAATATCGTGGTTAAAAGAAGCTTCAGATCGTTAAAAGTAATTGCCATTCATCCCTTTCAGACAACCTGACTAGTTCTGTTTGCTATTGTTTTATGTTGTCGTAAGCTGCTCCATTCCAGTAATGTCCAGTAATTAAAAACAAAGCTACCCCTCTCCACTTAAAAAAAAGTTTGTTTCCCTCCCAAAAGCTCTCAGGTTCACACAATGCTGACTTTTGCAACAGCAGCAACAAATTGAACAACAATATTTGCCCCAAAAGGTACCTATACACAAAAATACAAAGATATCCACAGAATAATACTATATACAACCTACAATAAATACTGTGTATCATATATCTTACTGTTGGAGGGGATGCATGTTGGGTTTTCTTTGTAAGTATCCTCTCTGTTTCCCTTTTGTGGATTTTTTTTGGATATATTTTTGATGTTGCTACACTTATTGAGTCTCTCCTGTTTCCCACAGGTGAAGGTGGGGGGAAGGTTTTGTTTGAAGGTGCTTCTGAAAAAGTAGTCCCTTCATGTCTCTGCTTCCTGGCGCTCCTTTCCCTCCCTGCCGCTCTGGTGATGCCGGCGATTGCGAGGCTTCTTCTGCTCCTTCAGCTCCCTCAGGTCTTTGGGCTTGAGGGCGCCCAGCAGAGGGTCTCCAAACTGCCAGTAGTCCTGACAGTACTGATTGATCAGACTCATCTCTGGCTGGCTCAAAATGGTCAGCAAGTCCTTGTACTGGCCTGCATTGGCGTGCAGAGACGCCAGCCCCCCGCCGCCGTCTACCAGTGCGTTGTTGATGGCCCGACTGGACAGCACCACCAGCTGCAGCTTGACCAGCGTGTGTTTAAAGTTCTTCTCTGTGGCTGTGCATTGGTACAAGCCGGAGTCCGAGAGCTGCAGAGAGCGCAGGAGGAGCCCCTGCTCCGTCTTCAGAATCCGACCGTCAGAGCGCATCTGCAGAGACACAAACAGCTCATGAGAGGAGAGGAGGCATTCTGTCAAATCAGGAGGGATGCTACACTTTCTTCTTTACGCTTCCTTTCATTTCCCCTGAATAAGAACTTGTGCAAGACCTTTGGTTTTGTGGAAATGAGAAGAAAATTGAGCTGAAACACTGGTTCTACTTCATGACAGTAATAACAGTTGTAAAAAAGTCTGTGTGGTCATTGAAGTGTTTTGTTCATTCATGCCAAATAAGGATTCTGTTTTCATTACAACAACATATTCAGTTAAGCATATTTAAAATAAATCCAAAGAATAGATGCATACTATAAGGTTAAATGTTGGTTAAGAGTTGATTTAAGGCTTTGGGCTTGACTCAAAACTGTACTAAAAGTCCCTAATGGGATTAGAATCCTTCCTACTCTGTAAATGGTAATAGTGCTTGCATTAAAAACATTGTTTTTTATGTGCTTGAAGTGTTTTAAGGAATACTTTTAAAGAAAATAGTTTGTGATTTGGAGCAATTATGTATAGAAGCTAATAAGTTCTTTGTCTTCATTGGTTTTTACTTTATTTTGAAAATACTTTCACTCAATCCTAAAATCTCTATTTGGGCCGGTGTTCTACAGTATGTGTTTTATAACCAACCTGCCATTAAAGCTCCTTATAGGTAAACACACCTGATCCAGGTGATCAGCAGCAGATAAGACAGAATTTGTGGAAACCAGCAGGAGGCTGGATTTGGATACCCCTGCTCTACCTCCTCACAGTAACTAATGTAGCTCCAAACCATTCAAATCTGTCAAGTTTATGTGGGCTCATAATGAGTTTACACGCCATGAGGCAATGACAAACACAACACACAGTAAAAAAATGAATGGCTGTGTATGCGATGAAGCACAAAGTGAAACAGCGACGCTATCCGAAGCTTTAACATCACTGGTCGCGTGACACCGCGGTTGGGGTTAGATCTCTCCTATTGCAGGTCTGCACACAGTTTATACTTATTCAATACTGAAGATTTTTTTATTCTATCTATCAGAGTAAGGAAGGCTTTCACTAAGATAAGACCATAGAAAAATGTAAACTTACTGACAGATTTATTTTATAGTCACTGTAATTTAGCTTACAGATATGGACCTGTTGCGTTTTGATTGACAGGAAAAAAAATACTAAAAAACACTACAATATGCAGATTTTTATTTATTTTATTATTCATTTATTTGCTATCCTGTTCAAACAGACAACTACATGAACATCTTTGGGTTTAGTTTAATTAAGGGTTAACTTAAGCCACATTCATATACAGTATCCTTTGTCTTCATATAGTTTACGATTTAAAAAAAAAATATTTTGAAATTCAGAAAGCCAAGAGCCATGCTTTATTACATAGAAATGTTCCTACTTTCATCTTCAAACTTGATTTATTAATGTCATTTGATTATGTGATTCCTGCTACACTTCCTCTGTGAAAAAAAAAAAAACAAGTACAGTTTGTAGTTAAATTATTTTTATCCCATATTTGTTCATTTCGAACAATCATTTCTGACATTTATTGTTGTCATTGAAACGCTGGGGGTGTGACAGACATCTCACTGTCTTTACTTTGATGTAGAGACAAAACTAACTAGACACGTTGAATTGGCCGACAAATCCTGAAACAGAAATGTGATGATGTGATTGTAGCTTTCGCCTTTTTTTGGACTAAATTTCAGCAGTGAAGTGCCTGTGGGAATACACACCATCCAACAGAATACTCAATAAAACCCAGGCAGTACATTTACATAGACTTTCAATAAAACTTTAATTAGTGCCTCGGGGTTGTGTGTGTCAGGGCAGTGGGCTTTCACAGCTCTTCTTTATGTTCCCCTCCCTGGGGTTTGAAGACAGTTGGAGGTCGGCGAGTGTTCAAGCCCCAAAATTCAGACCTTTGGCCACTAAATCACACTCACATGTGATCAAGTCATAATGTTTTTTATGTTACAAGCTCCACTCCACTATTGCATTAAAATAATCACCCAATCAACAAGAGGAAAGTGCATAAAAAAGTTGATACTTTAGTTTTTTTAAGATTGCTACAAATAGGAATGCATATGTCACAAAAAAAAAAAAAGTTGAGTGGGAGCACTTTAGGACGTCTCACCTCTTTTCGGCGGTCACTGTTGTCTCTGTGAAGATGCCATTTGATGACGGCATGCGGGGACCGGGCCTGACATTCCAGGAAGGTGCTGCTTCCCTCTACCCCATACTGAACCATCTCCAGAGTGTTCTTATTGACTGCAGGGCAAAGACACAAACCCCCACGGTCACACCACAACTCACAGCTCTGAGCTCCTCTGACACAAAATCTCATCTGAAGCAACTGAAGCCTTTTTTCTCCTCTTAGGAATCAATGATCAAAATTGAGCAACTTGAGCAGAATAGAAGGCATGGGCAGTATAATGCAGTTACCGTTGGAGTTGAAGCCTCTGCACTGGCGGATTGGGTTCCCGTACTTGACGTCTTGCCGCCGGCTCCGTCTAAAAGGGTCAGACCAGTAGTGCCAGAGAAAAAACAGAATAAAGCAACTGCAAGCCATTCAAAACCATCAAATATTGACGTAAGAACCAAAGTCAAGAAGTTAAAAATTTGCTTTTTTAAATTTGCAAATGGCTGATGCAAAACCAAGTTCTGTTAGAATCCAGCTGCATCAGGAAGAACCACCAATAAAAACCTCAGACTCCGTTGAATTGAATTTGAATTTGTATGTAGAGCCCGCAACTGGACATAAAAACTTGCATAGCGACTATTGACTGTCTATAAGAACTGGACAGAATATTCCCTCGCCCCTGGCATTTTTCTATAGAGAAATAAACAGCTAAAACTCAGTCATTTGTCAAAATAATCCACCACTCTTTCACCAAACGGCAAATACACCGCTCGCCAGCAATCAAATATGTGATTCTGAGCTTGTCTGAGGGATTACCGATGACAGCTGCTTCTGCTGTTTCTGTGTGTCTGTGACAGAGTTTGAAGGGTGTTCCGCATTAACCCGAGAGGAGAAAAAATAGAGGACCTTTTTTGGTTGTTATTATTATTTTCTCGACAAAAATAAGTAAAACATCACAGTTCAGGACAGCCGAGCAGGGTGCCCGAGCTCCCCGCTCTGCACAGCGGCTGTCTCTCTCTCTCTTGGTGTGTGGAGCGGACGAGCGCTGCTGAAGTCTTGGAGGCTGGATGCAGCCAGAGAACCTCCACGAGACAAAAATGCTCGTATCGGTTTAGGATTTTACCCGCTGATCGGGTCACTGAAAACGTCACATGCCCAAAGCTGAGCTCCTGATTGGCTGATGCGACACAGCTACCTGTCAAACCTCTGTTATCTGTTGTGAAATTCAGCTAGACCTCTGAGGGCTGCGTGGTGCGCGCTCTCGTGCTCGCCCCATCAGCCTCTCCCCGTGAGCAGTCTTATAAAAGCCTGCCCACTATCACAGCAAAGGAACTACAAAATGCTAAATGGAGTAGGAGTGATTGACATGTCCTCAGACAAATAGACCTTCAATGAAACTCAGCACCCAAATGCGGCACCATTTGCAGCAGCTTCTTACGGTTTTCAGTAGAAATGCGTAAATCATAAAAGTTCCTACTTGGAACCGAACTTCTGCGCCCAGTCCTAAATCAAATGCCTCAGTAAAAGAATGTGGCGCCTGCTGGCGCCACCACGAACATTTCAATTGTTGGATTAACAGATTCTCCCGAACCCAGTTTCAGTGGAAGGGGTGGGGTTCTCTAAAAAGCTCACTCCTTATTAGTGAAAGTGGCTGCTGTGAAAATGATGACTCAAACCGACTTGGACTAAAATCGTCTGGTTCCAAAATGGCGAAGTCAGTACCGTGGAAAAATAGCGACTGAATTGAGTTCATTTTGTTGACGCAAGGCATTTTCTATGGGTGATGTCACAGTTGCTTTCTCCATCTTTATGTCAATGGTAGTGAAGCGTGATCACGAGCCTTCTTCAACTTTAATAATAATTTAAAACAAATTTAGCAGTAATTTTTGTGTAATATTGGATTTCAGGACTTGAAACACATATTTAAACTAGATAAGCAAATTACTTATTTTTCATAGCTGGAAAGACATTTTTCCATGAAAAAAACAGAACAATGCAGGCAAATTTTCTAACAGCCATAACAAAGACCCACTGTGATCATCGTTTGATCGACTGTAAAAGCATTCCCAGTGGTATTTTAATTATAACTCTGATATTTTTTAGCCAAAATCAGACAGTTTCTGCAGAGCAGCAGTAATTCATTAGAAATTTACCTCTAAATTTTGGACATGACCATTGGTGCGAAGCAACTCCGCCCCCCCCTTCTCCTCCAAATAGTTGAGGACTTTCTGTTTGAATGCTTTCTCGCTTGGTTACAGCCCCTCAAAGCAATCCAACATTACCGGTGCAACAAACATAGCAAGCAATATTAGAGCAATTCAGCCATACAGCTTTGAGACAGATGCAGGCTCAGATGAGGAAAACAAAGACGAACATGGATCTGTTTGTCCGTAAGTGGATGCATCTGAATGGATTGGAGTAGCCAGCGTATTTTCTACATTTTTTTTTGTCCACTATAACAATTTGATGAAAGAACTACTCATAAATGCAATTTTGAGCTTAAATTAATTCTCCTTCGTTTTCCTTTAAAAGGAAAAAAAAAACACAACAGAAACATGTTAAAAACACATTTTTTATCAGAGTGGTCTTTAATAAGTTAATTCTCCAGTAAGCGCAGCTCATGCCTTCACTTTTCCTGATACTTACCTCTTTTGAGAGGTGGAGTACCGCGAACAGGACTTTCCATCCCAGGCGCAGTAAGGATCTCGAGCCAGACAGCAGTCGGCGCAGGCTTCTCCGTACATGTCGCAGCGATGAAGCGCCAGCTGGGTCAGCCCCACGGCAGACGACACGTACAACTGTTGCTATTGAGGAAAAACAAATGGAAAGCAAAGTGAATAACTATTCAAAAGGTCCAAACACAAATCTCAATTTAGACTCACTTAAGAAAATAAAGAAACAAAGTATTTGAGGTTTTTGGTTTCTATTGTCTTTCACAAGTTAAAAAAAACTCTTCATTCTGAATAATTTTGCTCCCCCTTTGTGAACACAAACGCTCAACGTTCAGAATTAAACTTAAAACCCTGCTGTGCTGAGAAAGAGCAGCAGTAGCCAGTAAAGTCTGGATCACATAAGACAAATCTGGACGCATCTCTCATCATAATTTTATGATCAGCTGCTTGAAATTCATCAATGTGACAGGCTGTTTGTAATCCCAAACCCCTGTCTGCAGACTGATGTCACGACATGTATAAAAGGCCACGTAATGTAATTGCTTTGAAAAAGAACACAGATCCTTTGAAGTCGCTTGCATATTTCTTTCTTCGTCATCTTTTAGGCTTTCCAGTGAATTATGGCTGACAGCTGTGCGTGAGCATCCCGCTGGATTCTCAGAGGGAAGCTTTTCTCCTGCTTGCGTGAGTTCAGAAAAACTCATGTGGGGACAAGCTTACCCTTTTGGAAGAGATCTTCATTGTTGTTATTGGAGTGGGGACCTTGACGAAGACAAAAAAATGATTTTTTTAAAGGAAGAACAGACAAAAAAATGAATATCTATGACAGGAAGAGGACTATATAGAGGCCAACCTTAAAAACCTCCACTTCCTCCAGAACCAGCTCCTCAGTTTGCAGGTCATCTTTGGGCAGCACAATCAATTTCTGAACTGTTCCCTTGTCTGCAAACAACAACACAAACCCATTACCCTTCCACTTTTCAACAAGCCCCTTTTTTATCCTTACATAAACCTGTTGAAAAGCTTTTCATCTTCTTGTTTTTATGGACATTAAGAGATAATTTGGCCTCCACGGTAGCAAATTCTTCTTAGCAGGACATATGAGGTTTATTATACCTCCTTAATGGACGCCAGTGACAGTAGATAAAAAGACAAACATTCCTCTGCAGAAAGCCATTGGACTCTGAACGTGCAAACAAAGAAGTCTGCGTCATTTGCAACATGTGGGGCAATATACTGCAGTCAAACAGAGGCCTCATTACCGGTTTAAAGCATGCAGGCAAACCGATAATCTCTTGTACACCATTACGGCAAGATTAAGGTGACGGATAATCTAATTTTAACCCTCCTGCCCCCTGCTGCTGATTTAACCCTTCCATTCAGGTACAAATCTCCTCGTGTGAACAGAGCCAGCCATGAACCCTTTGACTGAGTACATTTCCACGCCGCCATGAAAGGAAAGAATGCTTTTCTGCTCGTGACAAACGATTGCTGCAGAGACAAGTTGCTCAGCAGGCTGGCTGATCAAAGAGTTCATGGGTTCACTCTGACTTCACTTTTCTGGGTACAAGAACCCCCCCCTGCCAATTGATATTTAAACTCATCAATTCCATCAAATGAAATCAATAAAATCACTCACCGGTTCCTAAGAAAAGCACCTCATAGTTGCCATCTGCAGCCGTCACCTGGTCCACTGCAATGGTGGTGAACTCATAGTCCACTTTTGTGCGGACCACCAGGGGGCGCTTGTGTACTGGGTACACAGCATTGTTCATGGCAGGATGATTCCTCATAAAGTTAATGACTTCATCTGGATAATCCTTTGTGGACTTCATGTTGGGGGTAAACGTTCCTCCAGGGCACTGTAAATGGGGTGGGGTCATCAGTATTTAGCGACCATTTCTTTCTGCACCTGAGAGAAGCTGTTGTCATGTCATCTGCGTGGGACTCACTGTGCCGGGTCGGGGGTAAGGAATCTTCCCAGTATAGGACACCCACTGGTAACTGGGCCCCTCTTTGTGAGCGAAGGGTCCATTGAAGACCATGCGGATGTCAGCCATAGAGTACACGCAGACTGCTGATCCTTTGAACACAGACCTGGGAAATATCGACAGGAGAATCCAGAATTTTTCAGCCTCTAAACAGGAACAGAACCCACACGGAATCCTCCAAATGAAACTCACCCAGAGACGGAGAACACGCCGTATATGACTGGGTTTTTGGTGTCCTGGGTGGGCTGGATGTAAACATCACCTGTGGGATGGGATTAAGAAATGGTAAACAGGTAACTCACTACTGGACGTGAAAATTCTGATGAGGATTAGAACAACCTGAGACCACCACTCATTTATCAAGTTTACACCCAAACAATCTGAGGTCAATTTAAACATTTTCAAGAAAATATGAATATGAAAATAAGAAACTGGTGAATGAAAATATCTGTCTAGAACTTGAACAGATTAATATTAAATTTGATCAATTTTCATGCGCATAGAAAAAGGGGAGCAGATTTTCTACATCAGAAATTAACTTTTTTCAAACATCGTCTGCTCCTGATTAGAAAAGAAAGTTTGAGTTTAATTTTCTTGACATACTATATGTCATCAGATGAATGCCACAAGTATGTGTCAAAAACACCAAAAAACACAATTTTCATTGAAGTGGAATCGATGTCCTTCCTAATTCTAAGGACAACAATGTGAACTTCTGCACTGGTAAAACTGGTAGTTTTCCAAGATGAAACATCAGTCAGAATCAGAAAATAAAAAAAGAAGAAAGACTCAAAGCTAGCGTATGCATTTGTCTTTGTCTGTGGTCCCATACCATTCGAAAAGTCAGCACGTTAAAAAATGACAAGTTGAGGACAACAAAAATGCCAAAAAGTGACAAGGAGGGGGTCCTATCCATACATCCATATATAACGAGTTGGGAGTGAGAATGCGTTGGTTTCTTTAAGTCCTCCACTTTGCAGCATAGAAACAAGCCAAGTATTTCATATTTTAAGCCACTTTTGAAAGGCTTTAAATCTTAAACACTAGTTGTCCTATAAAGCTCTGACATTGGCAGCGCCAGATTTAGATGATTTCTCTTTGGTTTGTGCCAAGCTCAGGTGATCAGTCTTTCTGCTGTTAAATCCCTGACCTAAATACAACTCCTGAGAGGCGTGTACCACCTTGTCTGTATCAGGACACTGGCTAACCAGGACTACAGAAAATCAGACAGACCAGAAGAAAAGATTGAATTGCATTAAAGCTGAAAGTAGAGATGAATGGCTTTCACTGTTTCTGATGCCTCTTTGCCTTCTGTCTCTTTTGTCCGCTGTGGCCTTTGGCAATATACAGTGAAATTCAATGCAGCCACTTCTTCTGCTTCTTGATAAAACTCCAGCAGAGGAATAAATGAGCTTTCTAGCAGTCGTTTGTGGAAGAGCAGACAGAAGACGGCTGTAGTAATCTAACCTACAGGAGATGATGGTATGGATCTGAAAATCTTCTCTGGACATGAGATTTCTGAGTCTCACTATTTGATTAGTATAGGATTGAAACTCAGGTTTGAAGTTTATGACACCGAGATATCTAACTTAACTTTGGGTTTCTTATCTTCTAGAAATAATCTTGGTAGTTAATGTTACACTTGTTTAAAAAATAATTACATCAGTCTTATTATTGTAAAACAGAGACGGGACTTTTGACCGATACCAAGACTTTAGCTGTTCTAAGCAGCAGGAGGGAGATTCTGATGGTCATTTAGTGACATATAGCTCAGTAAAGCTGATTTCCATCTACAAATATATTATGTGAAATGTTAGGACTAAAAGGAAGACTGCAGGTTAAACAGCAGAGCTCAGAGAATGGAACCCTGAGGAACTCCGCATGACATTATGAGTCTTTTAGATTTACACTCATGGAAATAACATATTCCCTGCCTTTTGAATAAAGATCTGATCACTATGTTACTTTGTGGATAATCTGATGACCCCCACTGGGTTCTCTACCGCCAAAATGTGCACACTGATCATAATTTATTCCACCCAATTAAACTATACTTCAACAACGATAATTTAGCAAAACAAAGAAAAGTTTGGAGTTATCCTGATTCTGACCATGCATTCCCTCACCCTGTCATTACTGCCAGAGGGAAAAAACAATTTGCTAAAGAAGATTCAATTGGAAAATCCCACACTCAAGACAAATTTACAAACAACTTATTTTATATCCATTATTTACTAATTTATGAAAGAGTAAAGAATAAGAAAAGACTCATATTCTACAATTCTTTGGTATATTTTTCCCCTTTAACCAGCAAACTTCAGACATAGGCTACAACAAAAACTCACCTTGAATGTAAAAGGTAAGTGGTGAAAATGCAGCACTTTTTGTAACATTTGTTTTGACATCATTTGTGAGGTAAAAAAAAAAATTATGAATAAAGAAATAGTAGTTTTAGATTAGAGTTTTAGACGCCAGTAATGAAACACACTAGTCTGGGTATAATGATGAAGGATGTGATGAAGTCAAATTCACAAAATATTTATTTTTCATGTGTTGTTACAACCAACTTGTACACTGGTATTTGTGACTGTAAACAAAAGGAAATTTTAGGAACTTCATCGTTAAATTAAGCTTTTTGTGCAACAGTATTGATGTGAAATGATAGTTGTGTCACGGTTCTCCAATTTAGTCATTTTGGATCATTTTAATGAGTAACATTTTATTTTAATTAAACTAAGAATTAAAAAAAAGTCTAAAATACAGTTTAATTATTTTTTTAACTTTCGTTCTGTGCGATAAAGCCCCAAAAAAATGAAAAAAAAATCGGGTCAGAGAATGTAACCGACCATAAAGTTTGAGCTTACACTCCAATGGAGACTAGCATGAGAAATTAGCTTTAAGGCTGTAATGCACGTGGTATGCGTGAGAACCATCTTCGGGTCTGAAGTGGTTCTTGTTCTGTTCACATGTGTGCGTCTTCCTAGGGGAACCGCCAGCTACCTCTACTTTAGCCCTCGGGATCAGGGGCGCTGTCTTTACTCTCTGCCATCTCCCACAGCTGCAACAAACCAGAGCACCGTCACGGGTTCGCTTTACGGGTGTCTGCAACACATGATCCTTTATAATGACACACAGCTGCTGCGACGCACAAATTTGCATGAAAGTGCACTCTCGCACAGTCGTGAACATGCACGATTAAAGGCAAAAGAGCGACGTGGCCTGGAGATTTTCATGTTAATAACTTCAGGCATGTAACAAATCCAGTGTTCTGTATTTTTGTGCGTGTGTCTCTTTGTGTGCATGTTTCCCTAGAAAGATCAATTTTCTCAGAAACAGAACTCTTCATCGAGTCCTCCCACTGTAGGATGTGCAGAACAATGCAGCAGCAACACAACAGCAGTACAGCAGCAGTTTTAGAGACGACTGAAGAGGAGGAGAACCATCGAAGGATGAAGCAGAAGATGAACTGATGATGATAGAATGATCTTGGCATTTACTCCCCTTTCTCGTGCTCAATATACAGCCTGTATGAAACTCTGGTGTTCACAAAAAAAAAACACACCCACTTTTAACTAGGTATGTAAAGGATTCAGATACAAATGGAAAAATCAATCTAGTAACTGAGAGTAACAGCAGTATTGGTAGAAAATCACAACAAGATTATGTTGTAAAATAGTATAAAAATTCTAAGTAAACAATTAGTTTATTTGTCAGTTTCTCTTCCTGTTGTCTTCCTTCTGTTTGCCTTTCTATCTACATATGATGTAAGTAAAAAGATGTCCAATCACAAGCTTGCTTTTACTAGGTTGGGTCAATTACACTTAGCTGAAGGTGAACCTCAGTGAGGGACATGTGTTGTGTGCATTAAGCATATGATAACACTTTTTTTTTTTTTACAGCAGTTCAAACTATATCTGAATACATTTTAAATTACATACGTTTTTTAAATGACAAAGAACAAAACAGTCCAAAACAGCAGTCCCAAACCATCGGGCCATGGATCTGTATCGGTCCGTCGATCAATTGGCACCGGGCCGTGGAAGATATAATTAATTAATAATGCTGTTTCTTTTCTTTTAAGTCTCGACAATCATTAATTTTGAAAAATGACTGAATCACTTCGATCACCTGAGCTGCAAAGTTTGGTCAGGGGAGCAAAATGACTATGTTTGGACAATCTTTTATTTTGGAATATCTTTTGGTTTTGAAAATCAACAAGATTTTCAGTTCCACTAAAAGACCCATAATGACAGGTTTTAATGTTTAAAGTTGTCTTGTCAAAGACATTTTGCTTTTATAACCTATAGTAAAAAGTGCCACTAAAAAGATAGGTAGGCATAATAATAGAACTCATCAATAGTTTTAAAATGACAAATGAATAATAAATATCTAGTTTGCATCTATTTATTTATTTTTTTTCAATTCTTTATTTTCAGAAAGAGGCATATAGGTAGGAGTTACATTCTTAGAACAAATTACATACATAATCCACTCTTTCATTTTTTTAAATATTTTTTACCGGGGGAGGTAAACACATGGAACATTAACAAGGGAGGGAGAGTAAAGTTAACGAGAGAAAAAAAAAAAAAAAAAGAAGAGGGGTTTTACCCAATGCACATTAAGGAAGTCTGTCAACCACTGTTATTACCAGTAAAAGAAAAAGAAAAGTTAACAAATTAATTTTAACTTATTTCAACAAAGTCCGGCCTTAAAGGCTTAATATGGTTAACCCATTTGGTCCATAGTTTAATAAACATACATTTTCTGAGACGAATAGAAAAGGTGATTGCTTCCATAAAGTATATGTCATTTACAATATTTATCCAGTCTGATTCCATGGGGGGCTCAGGAAGCAGCCAACGTCTTCCTATTGCTTTTTTAGCAGCTAATGTGAGCGTTGTAAGTAAATATTTGTTTAGCTTGCATCTATTTAGATAATAGAGTTGAAGTATATTGCATCATATTAGTTAGCAAAATCTTTTATGTTTTGATTTGTGGACCATGTATCGAGATGTGTATCTAATCATTTGAAAGGGAAAGACAGACACCCTCACTTTTAATGTTTAACAATTTAATTAGAAGTTGTTGCACTTAAATCTGAGAAAATCCAAAAGGATGCAGAAGCAAAATTTACTTAAAGCCTCACTTAACTGAAAATTGTGTTTTGAGTGTTTTTAATCTGTTCTTTTAACATTTTCTCATGATAGAAGACGTATATAAAATAATTCCTTTGTTCAAATCAGCTTGAATCAAGAGCAGATACAAAAATGTCATTTGAAAAAGCTCTCTTCTGCAAAGCGGCAAGTCAAGTGAGTGAGCCAGTCTCCCGTCTCTGCTCCATTCTGATGAATCCACTTGCAGATACATAGATCCATGAACGTTTTCAGTTTCCTCATCTGAGCTGGCTCAAAACTATACGGCCGGATAGCTCTAATATTACTCACCATTTATGCTGCACTGATTATGTTAGCTTTAGGGTTGTAAGGGGCTGTAAGCTAGCTGGGCTGTGTGTAAACAAAAAGATGATGGGATTTAAGCAGAGGCTTACTTCCACACCAACAGTTCTGCTAAAACTTATGTGAATTTCTAAAGTCGGAACTTCAACAGCTGTTCACACGTGCTTGATTGTTGCAGTTGAACTGATAAAAAATATTTACTTTCTCCCTCATAGAATAAATGTTTTTAAACATCTTAAGAAAATACATTTTCATTCAAAATACCATTATCTCTTTTTAATAAAACATTTCTGAAGAGGGAAATCAGTCTCAACAGCAGAGCGGTGAAGGCTTTTCTACTCACGGAGCTCATCAAAGTGCGTTTCCATGCCGTCGGTTCCAGGCACCGAGCAGATGAGCCGGGCCTTCAGGAAGGTGCTCCACTTGTTGACCAGACAGCAGTGACCTCCATCGTCGTTCTGGTTTAGAGAGGGAAACAGCGTTTTTCCATCAGTTCCAGCCTCATCCTTTCTCCCGCTAACACGCGCACTCATGCGCTGCAGAGTGCATATTGGTTTTTGCAGAAATCTGCAGGGGGGGGGGCCTCTAAAAAGGCTGATTCTTTCCTTTAAGACGGTTTTAAATTACAGTCAAAAAAAGCAGTATGTGACTTTAAAGGAGAGTTTGAAAAAGTATTTTAAAAAATTAGGTTTGTTTTAGATTGTTCATGAGATGTTCTCATCACGTTGGTGAGGAAAGGACCAACAGTGTTCGGAGCATCCAGATGTGCAGTGAAGGAAAAATGAGTGGAGCGAGCCCGCGGGGAGGAGGATGAGTGTTTGTGTGCTGGGTCAGCGCCTGACCCCCTCAGATAAATACAAGACCAAACAGCTGAGACGACAAGCACACGCATTTTTCTCACTCGCACATTGCTGCTGTTAGGATCTCACAACCACACAAACCTGAAGAGGAAACACACAAGCAGTCGAGATGGATGACCCTTCTGGAGACAATTTCTGCTCATTTTCCTTGGATATCTCAGAAACACAAGCATGGAGGCCTACTTGATAAGTCTCCACTAACAAAAGTTTTTTTCTTTTAAACATCCTAAATATCTGTAGCATTTTAGGACTAACAGGAAGAAGAGGCCAGGAGATCAGAGGTCAGAGGGCAGTTTCACAGACAGAGGATGGCATTGAGGACAGAGAGGTTAAAGACACATGTGGATTCCAGCATGCTGGCGTTAGTTAAATGCGACTCTCCTCAGGACTTTTCCTTAGAATTAAAAAACCCACTTTTCAGTCGTGCACTCACCAGACAGATGCGTCCTATACGGGACTGAGTCACGGGGCTCTGGCCCATCTCCGAGGACTTCTCTCGGAAGAAAAAGTAAAGCTTGTCATCGTTTTTCTCTGCGCTATCTGGAATGAGGTGAACGTGGACGAACGCAGGGTCTGTTGAGGGAAAAAAAATAGTTCATAGTTGAAAACTTTCTGTTCAAACACACAAGAAATCACTGCAAATTTAAAGTGTTACCATTCAACCATCTGGAGTTGTATTGGTCCGTTCGCATGGCGGTCTTCGTCCCCAAAGTACGGAAAATGGCGGAATCCGTTCCCATGAAGTCAACGTAGACCCCGGCATACAGTTCACCGTCTGAGAAAAACAGAACATTCCCCAAATGTACTCAAGCGTGCTTCTTGAAACAAAACATGAGCCGTATGTCAAAGTAAATTCTCAACATATAGAACTCATCATGAGACTGTTTCGTTTTTATTTATGGAGGACTCTTTCTTTTTTTTTTTTTTTTAACTAAAACCATACAGCTAGTCAAAGGATTTTCTCAAAGCAACAATGCTAAATTACTGCTGGTTTTGAAAAACTGTCGACTGCCTTTCTAAATATTATTTTTGGCTGAAGATGTCTGGGATCAGAGGGGTCAGTGGATCAGATCAAATCATTTATCCACTGTCCACTTATGAGCTGTTTTATCACAAAAGGTGACAATAAAAAGCAAGTACAGTGGTGTGAAAAACTATTTGCCACCTTCCTGACTTTTTATTCTTTTGCATGTTTGTCACACAAAATGTGACAAAATCAAACACATTTTAATATTAGTCAAAGATAACACAGGTCAACACAAAATGGAGTTTTTAAATGAATGTTTTTATAATTTAGGGAGAAAAAAAAATCCAAACCCTCATAACCCTGTGTGAAAAAGTAATTGCCCCTACACCTAATAACTGGTTGGGCCACCCTTAGCAGCAATAACTGCAATCAAACGTTTGCCATAACTTGCTACAAGTCTTTTCCAGCGCTCTGGAGGAATTTTGGCCCACTCATCTTTGCAGAATTGTTGCCATTCAGCTTTATTTGAGGGTTTTCTAGCATGAACCGCCTTCTTAAGGTCATGCCACAGCATCTCAGTGGGATTCAGGTCAGGACTTTGACTAGGCCACTCCAAAGTCTTCATTTTTTATTTTCTTCAGCCATTCAGAGGTGGATTTGCTGGTGTGACTAAGACCGCTTTAGCTTGAATTGACGAACAGATGGCCGGACATTCTCCTTCAGGATTTTTTGGTAGAAGGTAGAATTCATGCTTCCATCTATCACAGCAAGCCTTCCAGGTCCTGAAGCAGCAAAACAACCCCAGACCATCACACTACCACCACCATATTTTACTGTTGGTATAATGTTCTTTTTATGAAATGCTGTGTTACTTTTACGCCGGATGTAACAGGACACGCACCCTCCTAAAAGTTCAACTTTTGTCTCGTCAGTTCACAAGATATTTTCCCAAGAGTCTTGGCACTCATCGAGATGTTTTTTAGCAAAACTAAGATCATGAGCAGAAATATTTAAGTGTGACAAACATGCAAAAGAATAAAGAGTCAGGAAGGGGGCAAATAGTTTTTCACACCACTGTATGTGTGATGCAGGCAGAAATAATAAACCATGTTCATATAAATCCAAAGCACTTTTAGAGCAGACCTGTGTTAGAAATCTTTTTATTTTTCGTAAAACCGTGATATTTTTCCCTTAGTGCTACGGATATTATATAATTTATTTTCCATTAATAATAATAATAGTTGATGTATGTTGTTAGTTAGTAGTTGTTAGTTTTTGTTCTGATTGCTTGAAATAAACAAATTCCAAATTCTTCATAGCACTTGACATCTCTCAAAAAGCCTGAAATGTACTTTAAGAAGCTTTAAATGATGACTGATACTGGTGTTGGTATTTAGCTGCTGAGTGGGCTTCTCTGTTATTAGTGCGATTCTGAGCGTGGAGACTGTAGAAACAACACAAACCAGTTTGCTGCCATTTCACTTAATGTCAGTTTTGCCGGCGGAGCAAAGTGGAGATTAATGGCACACAATTACATCGGTCTCAGATGATTGGATGTTCAATGTGGTGGGGAGCTGAGCAGTTGGTGGTCAATGTTAAATCTGTGCTGTTCAGGTTCTTAATCCTTATTAACAGAAACAGCGGCTCTCTTTGTGAGATGCAGATTGATTGAACGGGGAGGTAAATCCATCCTGCCTGGCAGTCCTGGCTTCAAAGCGGTCAGCTGGCACAGCCGTTAGGTGGGGAGGAACTGCTGGTGATTTACAGCTACTGTCTCATCCAGTACAGAGGAGATTCATTGTAGGAAGGACTGAAAAAATCTTAGGAGACAGAGTCTCCAGAAGGAAACAAATAAAAAAAATGTGAATAAAATATACAGATGTTTTGATATATAATGTTTCTCAATTGAAAAAAAACGATCTGATTTTTCTACAGCCCATGTTGAGGCAAATTTAATAAAGAATGGTTCAGAAGTACCAGAAATATGTGCACAGCTTCTCTTTTTAAAGCCCTACTTCAATCATCTTTCCATTTATTGTAAATGAGTTCCCAGAAGTCTTTAAATTAGGATTTTGTTGTTAAAATACAAATAAAAAATGTTGTTTTTAAAAAAAACAGTTTATAAAGATGAACAACAACAACAACTTGTAATTTTGCAAAGGTGTCAAACAAAGGGTAATTTGAAGTATTTTGGAGAAAAAACTGTAAATAGAAACATGTAAAATAAGGTTTTGCAAAAAGGGGTGGGGCCATGCAAGACTTTTCTTCTACCCACTCCTTTTCAAACACGTTGTTTGCTATACTTGTACATTTGTACATTTTTTGTTATTCTAATATTTGTATATTTAATAATAGATTTACATTTTGTGTTCGGACCAAAAACAAATAAAAAAAAATTATATATATTATATATATATATATATTATATAATATATATATATAATATATATATATATATATATATATATTATATATATATATATACATATATACAATTATATATATATATACATATATACAGTTTAATCTTTTAATTGCATTGTGTAAATATTTTCACAATGATCTAACCAACAGTAACCTACAAAGGTAGCAAATGTCTTAAAATCTAATTTTATCATAACGTCTATGTACCCTGATTATAATAAATAATTTTAAAATTATTTGAGTAGAAAAACGATAAAATTAAGATTGCGTTTTTATATAATGGAGATCTGGTAGAGAAACTTAAAACATTCTTATAAAGCTTTTAACAAAATAAAAATGTAACATAAAGGCATCAAATGTTTAGATTAATAAACTTTTCAACTTGTGCATAAGATAAAAAACCAGAATAAAGCTGATATACCTACTTCTCTTAGTCTACACTGGGGCTAAAAATCCTACAAAAAAAAAAAAAAAAAAAATCAAGAAAAACGTTTATTTTAAACGATTTTGGAATGTTTTCCCCTTTTTTAATTGTCTTCAGAACTGTTACATTATGACATAAGGCTGCAAAACACAATTCCTGATGGACATATTTGTCACTTTAATGCTGCATGTCATTTAAACTCCTGCTAAATGATGACAGTTGATGTGTCTTTAGGGAAAAGCATAATAGGCCAGAAAATCTCTCTTTTTTGGGGTGGGGGTGGGGTTAAAGGCATCACATATTTGTAACTGAAGTTTCAGGCAGATGGAAATTCCTTTCAAAACTTTCAGTCACAATCTGTGTGTATTCAGATATTTGGGTTAAAAAAAACCAAAACGTAATTTTGCCAAATCACGTTTTTGGCTATTAGACGCTAACAAATTTGTGTTACACATTTGCAAAGTATGCATCCCATTCAACTGCAAGCTGTTAAAAACAGGAGCTAATATTTCAGATAATTTATTTTAGCTGCTAAACTTCTGCAATATTTTCTTTGAGATTTTGTAAACAGCATTTGCCGCACAAACACATTCACACATAGTTGTGGGGGGCCGCTGTGTCGGTTAACCCTTCAGAGGGTTTAATTTAGAAGTTATTTTTATGTATTTATTGTGTGGGGTCATTGGGGTCACGGGATTTATGTGTTGACGGAGGGTAATGGGTGGGTTCAGTTTTTATATGAATTTTGATGTTTAGGTTTTTGTTTCTAATTGCAAAGTGCTTCGATTTATGCAAGGTATTACAGGTAGTTTTATAAAGCTTGATTGATTGATTTGATCGTCTTGCCCAAGGACACTTTGATATACAACCACAATAGCCAGGAATCACAGGGTTCTGATGCTTCAGGCAACCTTGAGCCTTAAAGGTTAATCTCCTCATCCAAGCAGCTACTTCAGCTCCATCTTGAGTTTAATCAAAGCAAAAAGAAAAAGCAAACTGTAATTGAAATGTCGTGATGCAGCTGTGGTCCGTGATCCTCTAAGCCTTCGGTTCCCTGCCTGTGTGCTGTTACTGCACGGTTCAGGTACTGATCACGGACAGAAACTTTAGTGTTTTAGATGTCAGAAAACAGCAGTAAGCATTTTCAATTTTGAAAGCTCTAGCCATCCAATTTCCATAATTAAAATAAATATTTTAGTTTATTATTTTGGCTTATTTACTAATGTTTAGGCCCATTGTTAGTTTAGACTAATTACAAGAGGTGGACAGAAATTAGCTGAATAAGCCTATATCCATATATATGATCATATATTCCCTTTAAATCACAATAAAACGATTTTTTAAAAATGAAACGAGTTTTTGTGAACTACTCAAAAGTAAGATGACTCGATCTCCACCTTCTGCGCCTTGTGAGTGCCACCCATTTCAGGACGTCAACCTAGAGACGGCCCCTGCAGTGTATCTGTGAAACAACCAACATCTGAACGTTCAACCACACCCACCCACTTTTTGCGGGGAAGGTGGGCGTGTGTTAGCCCAGGGGCGGTGCTGCCAGCACAGATTTGTCCTGGAAAGTGCTGTCCTCACTTAGTGACATCACAATCTAAAACCCACTAATTTTAGATTGAGAGGGGCTGGTTCTCAGAGAGCAGATTTTTAGAGGAATGGTCAGAGATAAATGAACAGAGAAAAACACACTTTGAAGGTGTTTTTGTGAGGAATTAACATTATAATACACTTAAAAGCTCAAAAACGTTGATTTTGAATGGTATAGGTTCTTTAAGTATTGGACTGAGGAAAAACTTTTGTCCATCTTCATTGTATGATAGCTAAGCAAAAAAATAATAATAATAAAATCAAATGATCCATTTGAAATGATCTGTATTGGTTCATGAAACATATAGATTAATTTTCTTTAAAAAAGAAAATATTGTTAAATTTAATATAAGAATTAGAAATGTTATCAATGAAAGCTGCATCTATCTTAAATCATGTTATTGTATGACAAGGTATATTTCAACTGAATTAGGTTTTTGTTACTCAAATTTAAATAATTCAAATAATTCAGATTTTAAGGCATTAAAACAAAATCTTATTAATCACTGACCTGTTTTCATCTCATTTTGAAATGAGAGTCATTTAACTGCATAGACACATAAATCAAACACCTGGTGTCACCTCTAAAGACATTTGGTTAAAATTAAAACTTTTATAGTATTATTAATAATAATACATCTTACTTAATGGCACATTTTGGACACTTAAGGTTACCATGGAACATTTCAGAAATGTTCACATCATGAAACAAAAAAGACAGATTTTAATGAGAAACTGCCCTTATGGCTACGGTCTGACTGCAGGTTTAAACCGGTGTCGTCTTCGATTATGATTTTAAAAGAGTGAGGGAATAAATATTTGAGGTCAAAGGGAAGCGAATTCCAGAGCTCTGCTCCCCATGGTGGAGAGACAAATAGACGAGAGCATGGAGGAGGATCTTAGAGAACAGGAGGGAGTGGAGATGTAGTGAAGATCTGACAGATGTGAAGGAGGAAAATTGTGAAATGCCAAAACTTTACTGGAAGTTAGTGAAGCTGCTGGAGGGATGTGATGGATGGTTGAGGTTCTGGTGATGATGCAGGAAGTGAACCTCTGAACCAGCGGGAAGGAATTTATAGTAAGACTGAAATAAGTGTTGCAATAATACATGCAAGAAGTGATAAGGCTGTAAACAAGAACTTCAGAGCAGGGGGCAGAGCCACATGGTCAATTAGGCAATACAGGCAACGGAGTGGCCTCCAGGGGGCGCCACAAATCGGGAAAAATATGTAACCTTCAATATAATTTATGGAAATGAGAGTTTACGACAGATATGCCTTGTGAAAAATTCAAATGTAAAAAATGCATAATATTACTACAGGTGGCTATGAAAAAAGCCACCCTCCCCCTCAGTCCTCTTCCTCCCGGCGGGTCGGCACCTGCTTGTCTGTGGGGGGAGGAGCGAGGTCTGAACCAAAACGCTTCAGGAATTATGCAAACATACCCAGCCCGAGCTTGAGTAATAGTTTTAATGGAAATTTATGATCCAAATTTCTGTTCGGTCACAGCTTTTAAAAATATTTTAAAAACCAAGAAACCCAAGAGACATTTTGAAACCCAAAATTAGGAGAAAATATTTTTCGCAGTGAATATTTTGTAGATTTTTTTCAGTGCAATTACGCCTTTTATTTATTTTTTATTTTTTAACAGCAAATAGTGTTCTGCGTCCTGATTGGCTGCTGGCATTGTCAATCTATCCATGTGCCCTGTCTCCTGAACAGGACAGAATGCCTCTAGTTTGCCAAATATGAATAAATCTTTGATTGCAAACAGATCTTTGCTTTCATTCTGTAAAACCTGATTTATTTTACTGTCAAGGATTGAATTTTAGGAGTTTCATCAAGAAAAGTATGAAATTCTTCACGCCGGTCTAAAAAAACTAAATAAAGTGTGCACGGAAGGATTCTAAAGCCTAAAATATCTGTGATCCTATTTCGTGGCTTTCTCCTATAAGTGGTCATTTTAAAAACATAACCCCACACAATGAACAAGGAAACACTGACTTTTTTTAAAGGTAAATCTTTCTTCTTTTTACTCAATTCACATTTGACTAAAACATGTCTGAACTCCTGTAAAAACCTCAAGTTTTAAATGTGTATTTATCTATGTCTTCCTCAGTTTTTGCCTTTCTCACTTTACTTTGCAAAAATTCTCTTTGTGCAGCTGCTTTATGTGTGTTTATGGTTTTTATTTAAATTCTATTTGCTTCATTGACCAGCCTATGTCCTTCTATTACTTGTGACGCTTCAACTGTAGAAATGTTTGGCAATTAGTCTTTGATGCTGTTCATGAATGACAAATGAAGAAAACTGAATCTATACTTCGCCTTGGGCAAAGCAGGGGTGTATTTTGTCCACCACTGTTTGTTACATAAAAGTTATTGTAATTTCAGATATTTACTGATTGCTGAAAACTAGAACTACAGGTACACCAGCAAAATATATGTTCTCTAATAGATCCATTGTACCTCATAAGCCAAACTAAAAATAATTTGAAGCCAAGTCGCTCAGAAATCCATCATAAGCAACCTAACTGAGGTTAGCTGCTCAGATGTCAGGTGACTCAGACCAAATCAATTACTGATGTCTTATAACTGGAAATTTTCAGCCCTGATGTAAATATAGCTTACGTAATTTCAGAAGAAATTAAAAAGAAGGAATGATGGAAGTTTCTGGATACCGATGAATAGAAATAATCAAAATTTCCCACCCAATCAAAAACAGTGACATTGAACTGAGGATACACATTCTTTAAATCAGGAGACTGATGCAAGAATCTGGTCCTGCGTGACGGCACAGATTAACACTCACTGATTAAAGCTGACACACTGTTGAGCTTCGGGTCGTATGAGCACTTTCCCTTCCCAGATTCCACTGTGCCTGGCTCCAAATGGAAGATTTCTTCCTGAAATGGAAAAATCACATGGAGATGGAAATAAATTCACTTCTCTTCATCTCATCACTGTGACTCTTTGGTGTAAGCAAAAGACGGTGCATATGTCCACCTCTGAATCTTTCAGGGTTGAAGCGACTGATGGGAAATTACAAGAATAAGTGATTAATCACACAGAAAATGCATGCAGGGAGAACGAGGAATTTCTTAAGACTACTGTGAAAACCAATATGTCGTAAGTCCCACATCTGTGAGTCAAATATCTTTCAGCATTGGTCGCCTCTGTGTGTGCAGGCGGACTGCTGACAGTTGTAAACCTGCAGCTGGATGACTGATGCTCAGTGCTTGTGAAATCCAAGCGCACATAGGCATGTTCGCCTGGCTTTTTCCTCACAGCACAGACAAAGATGGAGATGTCTTTGCCAGCACCCATCAGCACCAGGGAACGGGGGATTCAAGAAACAAACTTCACAGCATATTTATTCAGCAGCCTAACTGCATTTTTTCAACCTCTCCAAAATAGAAAATAAGACAATTCTTAATCATTTCCCAACATTTCCTAAAAGTTCTTGGGCTTGGAAAGGTGAAATAGTGAGGACAAGGCTTTTCTTATTGTCTTTGCTACGCAGCTACTTTACTAAAAATGGTTGTGTTTGCTCTGGGCTAACAGCCTGTCAAGGGAGCAGGGCAGATGTCGACTAGTTGGTTCCATCTCTGTGGGAGAGCCAGGACCACATTCCTCCAGGACGTTGGGGGTGAAGGCTTTTAAGGGTGTGACAGTCTCTACTGTCTTAAGTAACTGCCTTTTAAGCCCCTTTTAATAGTACTTTTCTTTTCCGCCTCTGATGCGCCTCCCAGAGTGATTAGGAGGACTGTCATTTACGGGGCGCAGCTAAATGTTAGCTTAATATAAAAAACATGTCAAGCATTAAACGGGTTGATTGAATCAGGGCCTTTCAGGGTCTCAATGAGCCTTTTCCACACAGTAATCCAGCTCTAACGCAAAACATAACACAACACACATCTGAAGCAGAATGTGTAGACAATAGAAAAAAAATGAAAAAAAGACGACTCAGAATTATGAATACAAAATGAAATACAAAGACAAGCTGATGGTGTGAGTGAAGATGCTTGGGACAAATGGTAATTATGAGTCCAAGCTGAAACGGAGGGCTGTGGTGCAATGGGAACCCACATCGCACCTTCAGTCCGAGAGTCTCGTGCACAGCACTGGGTTCAGCTGCACGGCTAGCCCTTCCTCTGGCCTGAGCCATCTGCAGATACATGGACGTCTAAAACAGGAAACAACAGTACAGCCTTGATGAACTACTCAGAGAACTACTCAGAGGAAGAAACTTCCTTCCTGATCATAGATGAAGTGTGTCTGGGTTTTCTTCTGATTACCAAGGCTTTCAAAACCTAAATGATCATAAAAAATAAAACAACAATTAATTGATTTGAAAACATTATTGCAAAATGTGTATTTGTTCCCTTCCTGGTAGTCTCAGATCTAACAAAATTGGCGAAACTAAGGTTTGCAATATTGATCTTGTTTGCAAAGAACAATAAAAAAAAAGAAAACCACATACTCTGTGAAATTATGATTATAATTCTCTAAAAGTTTCATTTCACCTGCAACACAAAGACCTGCTTACTGCCAATTCCATTCAAGAAATCTCAAACTGTCTATTGAAGTTCAGGAAAGAGCAAGAAACACATCTCAAAAAATAAAAAGTTAGAACCTTAGACAACAATGAGTGCCTACTGATCAAGAAAGAGGACTGAAGAACACAAAAACAATTGATCCAGAAGGTCACTGACATAACTTCCCTTCATGATCAAACAACAAAAAAAAAATACTCTGTATAAAAGATAAATACGTCTGTATTTTTGTCAGCTTCCAGATCAGCTTCTTTTGCCTGAAGGAGAATCTCAATCATCAGTTTGTGACTTAAAGCTAAAGAAGTAATTAAAGAATAATTGACTCTGAAACTGGAAAGGATCTAAACACATCAACAGGGGTTTTTTTTACCCACCAAAATAAAAGTAATCAGAATTCCTATGTTTTTTACTTAAATTGTATTTGCAACACTTTAAAATTGTTTAGTAACCTAATACCTTTAAATAACAAATATTACAAAAACTGGGGACGTGCTGCTTCTAGAACTGTAGCAATCAAAATAAGCAGCTTCATTTGAGTAGCTGGCTGGCTGACAGCAGTTCTCCAGTATCTTCCGCAGACCTAGAAAGTTGCTGTTGGGGGTTTGACTCTGACCTGTGGGCTCTGCATTACAGAGCAAATAACAGGCCCCTCATTATTGCACTAGAGCTGGAACATTCCACTTGCACCCTATAATGGGAGCTCCCACTTCCAATTACCCAAGCTCTCACGGGGCGTCATTCGGCGGGTGGCCTGGATGGATGCATGAAGGGTTGGTTGGGTAGTGAAGTGAATGGAAGGCCATCATTAGGAAGGGGCTCGTGTGAGCTACCTTTGCAAGCTCTTTAACCATGGGGGGCAGGGAGGGAGGGATAACAAGAGGGATTTAAACTTTTTATACATCACTTTTTTTATACAAGTCTCCAGATCATCATTAGGGAACACGTGTATATTAAAATAACATTGAGGTGTTAAAAGGGCTTGGTTTAGGAAATTCAAGAGGTCCCATTAAATGTTGAGACTAAACAGAGTAGCAGTAAGTGCTCACAGGGGACAACAGGTGGTGTGCTGTGGTGCCACGAGCACTAATGATGGAGAAAAGTAATCATAAAGGGAAACTATATGGTGGATGGAGGCAAACATTTGGGGAGGCAAAAGGAAGAGGAGAGAAAAGCCAGTGCCAATGATATGGGTTGTAAAGATCTGCTCGTTGGATGCTTCAGACTCTCTAACCTGGGTTTTGCGTCCACGGTTGACAAAGGTGCACACCGGATTGTAAGCGCCTGTCCCACAGACGTACAGATGGGTTCGATTCCACGGTTCAATGAGACGAATGAAGTTTGCACACTCGTCCTGAAAGCGC
Organism: Oryzias javanicus; assembly: GCA_003999625.1. Lineage (NCBI taxonomy): Eukaryota > Metazoa > Chordata > Actinopteri > Beloniformes > Adrianichthyidae > Oryzias > Oryzias javanicus. The sequence continues at coordinate 9,070,333 of CM012441.1, read as the reverse complement.
AAAAGATGAGCAGTCAGAATCACACAGGTGATACATAAAATATGCATAAATCTATTACAGGTAATTAATGGTAATAACTGGAAAAACTAAATGGCTCTGCCGCAATCATACTTACAAAGGCATCTTTTCCACTCACAAGACATTCCATCATCCTTCGTTCAGACACTGGCCAATGGATCTGTGTCAGAGAAAAGACAAATTAGAGTCCAGGTTGTTTCACATCATCAGCAGTTTTTATTGTTTTTGTAGAGTGAATCTCTAGTTACAGAGAATTTATAAACCGTGAATCAGAAATAAAAAAAAACGTAAGAAGACCCCTAAAGAGATGCTGGGGAAGAATGCTGATAAATGGTCAATGGTGTATACCAGGGGTGTCCAAATCCAGTCCCCGAGGGCCGATGTCCTACATGTTTTCCAACCAACCTGTCATTGGAGCTTCTTATTGGCTGAACACACCTGATCCAGGTAATCAACAACAGATACAGCAAGGTTTCCGAAAAACCAGCTGAAGGCCAGCCCTTGTGGCCTGGATTTACACCCCGGTGTATACTGTACTTATATATGTAGTATACGGGGGTGGGCGTGGTGCAGCAGTAGGAATCTTGGCATTCTGACTTCAAGTTTTCCTTTTTCCCAGTTTACTCCTGATCTGAATATTGCAGGTTCGATGCCCACCTTGATTTGATGATTGTTCAATTCCCCAGTGTCGAAGTCTCCTTGGGCAAGACACTGAACTCCTCATTGCCTCTGGTGGAAGACTGGCGCCAGTGTTTGGCAGCGGAGCCACCATCAGTGAGTGTGTGAATGGGTCTAAGTGTAAAGCGCTTTGGACCTTCAAGGAAGCTAGAAAAGCGCTATACAAGTATACGCCATTTACCATTTATCTAGCGCTTTACTTCCCTCTTAGGAGACCCAAGGGGCTTTTCAGTTACAGTCCTGTTCACCCATGCACACACACATTTACATACTGATGGCATCTCCACTGCCGAACACTGGCACCATCATGTAACCAGGAGCAATAGGGGGTTCAGTATCTTCCCAAAGGACCCTTTGGTACAAAGGCAGGCAGGGCAGAACCAGACCTTTGATCAGAGGTTGACTGCCCTACCTCTGCACCACAGCTGTTCCTTTAATATCTGAGAACATCTGCTATGAAAGCCTTTCTCACTTCTTATGTAATACTCCCTTTTGGAGAAAAAGGGTTTATGATGAGAGGTCTTACGATGCGTGGGTTCCTGTTGACATCATGAAGGTCCAGGGAAAGGATGTGGTCCTTGCTTCCAACATACATGTGATCGTGGTCCTCATCCATACGAAGGATCCGGAAGTCGGATGTGTTGATCAGGTAGGCAAACTGATGAGCGGTTCCCGTTGATCTCAGCTCTGCAGGAAGTCAAACATTTATTGTTACACATAAACAAATAACATATTTCTTATGCACACCAATGCAGAGACAACTATCAATGTGGTGTGTGGTTCCTACGGCAACATGCAAAGAGGTGAGTATAAAGGCTATGTGTGCTCCAAATTTAGTGGGTTTACACAAATGCTTAGATAATCCATGAATTTGAGGAGATATTACTATTTTACAGAAGAAAAAAAAAGACCAAAGAATCACTCTTTCACTACTTCCTGAACCCCGGGTCAACATTTGTGATCTTTAAGACACTTGGCAATGTCAACACAAACCCAAAATGTCCAAAAATCAAGACTAACTGAATTGCACAAGTTCTTTGAAAAACGTAAGACCAACTTAAATCTCTTTCATAGAGACATCATGAGAAAAAGACGCAGACAAGTTGGGACTAGTCCACAGTGACAACGGCGGTTGTGAATGTTCCACCATTGTTTTCCAAGATACTGCGTTTTGTGCCATTTCAGAACCAAATATGGAAGGAAGGTTGGGGGATGCTCTGATGCAGTGGGAAGACACAAAAACTAGACAAAAAAGCTGCCAATGCATTGTCCAAAATTAGTCAATAATTCAAACACAGACAGAATTATACAGTTTAATATAACATATTGAGGAACTTTGACTCCCTCTTTCTTTTGAAAATAATTTCAATGTTCTTAACAAAATAACTTTTGCTAAAATAAATAATTGACTGGAAATCACAAGTCAAACATCAACACAAGTAATCTTATCTTAAACTTTTTTAAACAAATCACTGATTCTGTTGCAGTCTTTGAGGTTTCTGCATTTGTTGACAAGCATTTTGACCAACTAAGGTGAGCAGCCTGCTCCAGTGTCTTCAGGTTCAGGTCCTATCCCAGACGTTTCATGGTCTCTAGAGCAGATATCTTCAGCATAGTCCAGTGTGTTTGCCTTATGTCATCCTTGACTGTTTACAGAAATGACCTGCAACTGAGACCAAACTTTCTAACACAGAAGTACCAAAACTGTCTCCAAAATGCTTCAACAGGCTTGACTTTTCATCAAAACCCACGAACAATCTAGACGTTAAGTACAGTAATGCACCTTTCAATCATAATCGAGACTTACCCCATGTCTCACAAAAGGAGTAATCTGTCTATTTTGGCAAATGCGCTTTGAAAAAAAGCTTCCTGTATTTGTCTCATCTGTTCACAGAGTATTCTCCCACAAGCTTTGTGGCTTGTTAATACCCACTGTGGCTAATTCCCATGTATTTTTTTATGAGTTGCTTTAATAGTAGTGCATGCTGACTTTTAAGTTCAACTTCGATGGTTTTGGAAGTTTTGGGAACTTTGGCTTCAAATTGTGACATATTTCTCTTCAATTTCGGATCAGTGTTTCTCTTGTGGCTTCATCCAGAGAGATTGTAGACCTTAAATGGTGGAACATGTGCAACTTTGAGATGGTCTTAAAGCCTTTACCTCGGCATGTTTGATTTAATTCCTGCATTCCTGAGAATCTCTCTTCTTCTCTTAATGTGTCCATTTTCAGAGTGGCATACATTATTACCAAAAGCATAGTGGCTCTTGTCACACTCAACATTCAGACAGACTAAACATGAGTTTCTAAAATCAAGTTAGACTCCTTGGTTTACTGTGAGGCAATTCTTTTGTGATTTTGGGCTAAATAAATAAAATTTAATTGAATTAAAATGTCTGTTTGGTCAAATTTTAAACAATCTCTTTTAGAGTTACACCCACTTTGGTCTTGGTCTTATTTATTTGTTGGTTTATTTAAAAATGATTCAGTTAACAATTTAACAAGAAATATTTGATTTTCAGCAAATCTGTATTATGTTTCTTTCTCAAGTTATATCAGTGTTCATTGTAGGTTTGTTGTTCATTAGCAGGCAATTGTATCCACATAGTTGTGTGCATGCAAGTTTTTCAATTAGAAACTAGCCTACTCTTTTTTTTTAACTTAAAAGAGTTAGTTCATCAAGAATATGCCAATCATCCAACAACCGTGCCATATTGTTTGTTTGATATGTTCTCCTTAGATCAGCGACCGCATACAGGCAGAGGCCATTGCTCCACTAGCAAAGGTCACATTCCACCCCATAGACAAACACCCTCCTCTGCAATCTAAACGGGACAGGCATGCATGTGTGATATCCTCATATTGTTGGGCAAACAGAGCACATAAGATGAGGAAAGCCCTGTTTGTCCAGAGTCACACTTTGAGGTTACCCAGAGTTCTTCTGTGCTAATTGCACAGCCAAAACACGGTGGAGAGAAACCAGAGGATAAACTGTCAAATACAGTTAGTGGTGTTTGATTGTTTAGGACATCTGAACGGAGGTCTGCCAAAACCCAAGAAAAATTTAGACAAACTGTGGTCAAATCTTAGACTCTAGGTTTTGACACAAAAGAGTACTTTAAAAAATGATTTGTGGTAGATTTTTTTTCCTATCTATGCATGTGCAAGATTTAAATAAAAATGTATATTGGACACTCAAACATATAGTGGCACCAACATGACCAACTTTAGGTACTTAGGTAAACACCAACTCCAGACGTTTTAAACATACTCCCTTTTGGAATTTGATACCAACAGTCTTTGTAGCCGGATTTAAATTTAACACAAGGTTAAACCAATAAGCAGAAATGAATAACATCACTTTTGCTCCGTTTGGTTTATTAACTGCAAACTGAAAGAACATTTAGAGGTCAAAAGAGTGATTGACAGCTGTCGAAAAAAGCTGCAACATGTGCTTGGACCTTGTGATTATTTGTGTTTGAGGTTCAACCTGACTGACGAGTCCTTGTGCATTTAAAAAAAGCGTCTTTTGAAAAAGGTTGTCAGCAGCTCTTTATGAGTGTTTGTTATCAGAGAGAAGCTGGATGGGATCATCTGTCAGCAAGAAGGGACTGCAAGCAGCGACGAGCTACAATGCCGGCATTAAGAAACAAAATGCAACCTGATCTTATAGTTATCTGATGATACGCAGAGCCTGGTTGGAATATTCTGCTCCAGAGAACATGGCTTTCCTCACACCTTATCCTCACGTCCCCCTTTAATGTAGACTACACCATGGAGAGCTACAACTGTCAGATGAAACCAAAAGTAATCTGACAATCTGTTGGTTGTTTCTGAAGGCCAAATCCAGAAGTGGAGCTTAGAGAACAGTCTTCTCATTGTTTCCTAAACTGCATTTTTAAATCTGGTTTTCTATCATGAAGGAGTCAGGTGGCTTTGTGCTTCCGTCTAATGTTGACTGACAACATGAGCACTCATCTCAACCATATGAACCAGAGGTCAAAAGATAGGCAGAGAGGTTGGAAGGAAGATGAAACGAAAATGTTGACGAGGAAATCAAAATTGAAAGCAAATTAAAAAAAAAAAAATACTGATTTGTTTTCACATTTTCACATTTTATTGGACTAGACAAGGTTTCCCAACCTCAAATGCAAACGTACAGAGGTAGATTCCAAATACAGGAAGGACTCTGAGGGACTGAATCACATTAGAGCCTGACAGCATACAGAGACTTATCCAGAGATTTACAGGCTGCAAGCCGAGAAGAAGTGTGTCTATTAAAGCCAGATAAACCCTTAAAGTAGACCGTTACTGCGCATAGGTTCACTCTGGGGGGTCTGCAAACACAACAAGGGCTTTGTTTCAAGAACACATTGCTGTACCCCCAGAGGAATGGCAACAGCTCTATTAGTGGTGAAAGCAAGCTGGTAAGGGAAAATGATCCCCCTCACATTTGGTGAGCATCTTGCTATCCAGGAGCACTTTCACTGATTCACTTGTGTTCTTCCAGTGGCAGCATGGCCAACTTTTAACAAAAGAGCGTTTGGTTAGATTTCTCCCCTTGGATCAAGTAGTTGAGCAGTGTAAGCAAATCTCTGCAAAGGATGTTAGGCGATTAAATAGGAGTGAGCAACACCACTGATCCGATTGAGCCCGTAGTCTGCTAAACACTAGACAATCTTTTCTCTCTCCCAGCATCTCAAGGTGCTGCTGGTTGACACAGACACTGCCTGTTCCCACAATCCAACACTGCGTTCTGACCTCAGGAAGGGATGAGTCTTCTGTGCTTAATCTCAGCATCACATTCACCTCCTGAATGATGTATGGACTGAGGGTCTACCATTGACAGCATAGTGCTACATTCACTCCGAGAAACGTGCATTTGAGGAAAATGAAAAGTCTATGTAAACAAACATACAGGGAGGCAAATAAGTATTTGAACACCTTGCGATTTTGCAAGTTCTCCCACTTAGAAATGATGGACCGTGAGTGACATAATCTAAAAAAAATCTGGAAATTATATTGGATTATTTTTTTTAATAATTTATTAGTATGACACTGCTTCAAAATACATATTTGAACACCTGTCTATCAGCTAGAATTCTAACCCTCAATAATCTGTTAGTCCACCTCCATTCCACTTATTACCTTAATTAGGGCGACACTTATTACCTTAATTAGGGCGACGGTGGCTCAGGTGGTAGAGCAGGTCGGCCAATGATCGAAGGATAGGCGGTTCGATTCTCGCTCCCGCCAGCCTAAATGTCGTTGTGTCCTTGGGCAAGACACTTAACCCTACTTGCCTCCAGTGTGGCTCCACTGGCGTGTGAATGTGTATGAATGTCCCGGTGATGGTCAGAGGGGCCGTAGGCGCGAACTGGCAGCCACGCCTCTGTCAGCCTGCCCCAGGGCAGCTGTGGCTACAGTAGTAGCTCACCATCACCAAGTATGAATGAGGTGTGAATGAATAATGGAAATGCACTGTAAGCGCTTTGAGTGCCTTGAAAAAGCGCAGAAAAATCGAATCCATTATTATTAATTGGAAGCACCTGCTTGAAGTCGTTAGCTGCAAGAAGACACCTGTCCATGACCATACAAACAGGAAGACTCCAACCACTAACAGGGCCAAGACCAAAGACAAAATTGTAGACCTTCTCAAGGCTGAAAAGGGTTACGGTGTAATTACCAAGCAGCTTGGTAAAAAAAAAAAAAAGATCCACTGTTGGATCAGTTATTAGAAAATGGAAGAAGCTAAAGATGACCAATAATGTAAAAAAAAAAAACTATATGCTTGCAAAATCAGATGGGAATAACAAGAACGTTCAAAGACTTAAGCTTCAGTTCAACCTGGAACTTTTTAAAGTGTAATTGAAAAGTTGTGGAGTGTTTTTTTTTTTTTTTCTTTTTTAAGGAATCTAAAGGAATCAAACCTGTCCTTGATCAGCGGCTTACTTTTCTTGCATTTCTAGACCGAAAGACACCAAATTAATTGTGACTCAAAACCCCCTCTCCAACTCTGCAAACATTTCAACAGAACCGTCTTAAAAAACAGTTGGAACATGTTCAAATTCCAATAACAAGAGAAGAGTTTTGTGATTTATGAGTGAAGTGTAGGAAATCCTGTCAACGTTTTAAAATACTGTGTATGCTTCCTCTTAAAAACTATTAAAACTAATTTTAGCAGTTGCAAATCAGTGATAGACAACCTTTGATTTTAGGTAAATATCTATGAGTTTGCATGGTTTTATGATAATTTTATCTAGTCTTTGTACACTCCAATACCACAATAAATCTCACTAAAAGTTATATACCAGCAGTTGCATTTAACTGCTTGTTCATTATTTTTCTGTTTGCTACTTTGTGAGGTCAGTAGCCTGAGAGTTACATGTACAGCTCATAGAAATATCATTTTAAGAGGCTAGAATTTGAGTATTTCATTTAAAAAAACAAGCCAAAGCCAAAATTCCTTCTTGTAATTAATGCCAAACTGTGTCAAATCTGATCAAGTCAAAGTTACTTCAACAAACCAGAACACAGTGCAGTTAAGCAATGGCAAAATGCCAGACACCACCCTCTGCTGAAACGCAGGTCTGTCCTCAGACTATGACAGGCATGTATATTTGTATGCTTGCAAAACCCAGAGAAGACGCATGCTTCACTGTCACAAGCAGCCAGCCTCTCCTACATACTTGGCTGCTGCTGGCTGATCTCCAGGGCTGCATGTTATAGCATATCTCTCCATCTTTAATGAACAACCAAACGGCTGAGTTAGGTTGGGAAAAGTGTTGCTGACACTTTTAGGAGTCTTGTGTTGCAGTTTTTTATGAAATAACTACCCACTTTGTTGCCATACAAAGACTGAATTCTGTGTATCATATTCTGCTCATTAGCATCTTGCACTGCTATGTGATCCAATCATTGTAGAATTTCAACTCATTAAGGCTCCATTGTAACTAATCCAACATTTGCATTTCCTGGCAGAATCTCTGAGCTCTTTATTTAAACAAACACAGGACTCTTAGCCTTGCTGGTTTAACTTTAGCGTTTTAAGGCGGAACAAGAACCAAAGTTGATGCAGATGTTGTCCCTAAGGGGGGGCCGCATGGCAGCGTGCTCTGATGATATTAGCGCTCCTGGTGAGTAACACAGAGTGCAACAGGCATGCATGAAAAGGGCTACTGACAGAGGGGAAAAACATTTGACAGCATGGGGTGCACTCGCTACACGAAACTGATATTGGTGTTCCACCCCGCTGCATATTTCTCTCGTTTCACATCGGGTAAATCAAAAGTGGAGGCCGTCGGCTGCGTCAGTGCAGAGCAAGCCCCCGCTTGAAGCCTGCTATTCACCCTGCGGAGGTGAGTTCAAGATACATGTTGCAAGTCTGTCTCTTTGACCCTCTGAAGGAAGGGAGTGATGAGCAGAATCTGAATTATTGATCTTCTCAGTTGTGCTTTTCGGCTGTGGAATTTGTGGCCTGAGAGACTAAGAACCAAACCCCACAGTGCAATGAACAAAGTATTTCTCCACTTCCTAATTTTGCCCCTCTAATTGAATTTAATTAATTCTAATGAGTCTTTAAAATGACAAAAAGATGGCCACTTTAAGTTTTCAAAGCCTTTACCCGTGTTCCAGATTCATTAGGACCTCAAACCTCCATAGAGTTCACCTCATATTTTTGTCACAGTAGATCACTTCGTATTTTTCAAAATTTAGATTTTTTTTTTCTCAAATTTGAAACACTTTTTTTTTTTTATTAAGAATAATTGATCACCACACGGTTTCTCTTTAACATCCTATAAATATTTTTTCCCAGTCTGAATCCGTTTTGTTCAGTAGTGAACGCTATCTTGAAATTAAGCCTGTGGTTCATGACATGTTGCTCTTGGTTTTTATGAGGCCTCCTGGATGGGTTATAGCTGTGTTCCAGTCGTTTTAATTGGTAGGTCAGTTCTGGGAAGGTATCAGGTTCTCCTTGTTTGTGAATATCGTCTCCGCATGGCTCCCTAGAGACCCAAAGTCTTAAATCTCTTTGAGTGTGCAGTCAGACGGCCAGGTCTGAGCCTCACCAGAGTTTGTTTCCTGGGATAATCTGCCTAATTTTGTTAGAATGAAAGCTAGCCTCAACTCTGCCATGGACCGCGGTTAAAAATGAACCGCGGTGAAGTTGCATTTACACAAGTAACCATTTAGATGTCTTTAAATTTTGTGCTTTTTGCTGAAAGTTTGAGTGTAATAATTTGTTTTAACGATTTGATTAATATCATAATTTGCGGTTGCCAATCTGATACATAGTCGATATTGGTTCCTTTTGATTGATACGATTTACTGATCAAAAATCAATACAGGACATCTTTTTATAATGATTTGATTCAATACGATTAACAACTTGCTTTAGACAGATGTCGTTGGAGGATTGAAAACAATTTATCAGTTCATCATTAAACTCTATTGAAGACAGATTTATTTGAAGCCCAAACAACTTTCAGACAAATATCTGAGAGTTCAATCCCTAAAAAACATAAAATATACAGATGCTAAGGGCCAAAACGACCTCAGACACTCAGTCACTTAACAGATGCTATTCAAGCTTCTGATAATCAAGAGCAATATGGTGGTAGGTGTCTGGTCTAGAAACACAGTAACTAGGATTTGTAGATCAACTAACTGGCGAGCTGATCAACTTAGTGAGCTATGGCCACTTTTAGTTTATCCAGAGGATTGTTGAATGGAAGCTCTTCCCAGGATGGTTTAAAAAAGCAGGTAAGGTAAACCAATCAAGACCTCTAGCTTTCATATTTATAAGGATCTCCACCTCCTCACATCAAAGTTCACCCATAAGACACATTTGTAGGAATCCTCTCTTGATTTTCATTCTCCTGCTGGGAGCAATGGAATAGAATGGCTTTCTTTCCTTGCCCCCCAACTTCTAGCAAGACCATACATTTAAAATAAGGGGGCAGGGCAATTGATGTTCACTATTAACTATTTTTCTTTTAAGAAATTGGCCAGCTTTCAAAGCAGAGTTACAGACAAGTATCCATCAATATTCCGAACAAAACTTGGGTCCATGTTACAACGATTTTAAAGGTTTCACAAGTCAGCAAACTACTGCGTTGTAAAAACGGTCAACCACTGCGAGGGACTGGCGACCTGTCCAGGGTGTACCCTCCCTTTGCCCAACAGTAACCAGAGTTGGCTCTGGCGGCCCCAAAAGGGATGAAAGGAGTTTATAAAATGGATAGATGGAAAACGGTCAATCAGAGATGACCGCTTCTATCTAGGCTAGACAGATGCTTCTTCATGGCAGTATCCTCATATCATCTTCATCTTCTATATGGTTCAAAAATATTGTAAGAATAGTCAGCTGTCAAGGTTTGAGTTTGTATCTTTGTCACTATAAGCCATCCAGAGGCCCAAGTATTTATATTGTGTCACCCTAATACAGCAGAAACGTGAGCTCAGTAAACTAGAAAGAACACAACTGTTACACAATCTATATGTGGATTTTCTGCCATGCCAGTCTAACTTTCATAGCACACCAAACCCAGATTTCCAAAGCGGCTAAACATTTCTAAGACATGTTGGTCACAAACATTCAGCTCAAGGCTACAGCAACACTTATCTTTTACCAATTCTCGACTCATTCTTTAATTAAATGGCTCTATCAGTTAAATATCAATAAAAGGTCTCATGCAGACCTTCAAGATCTAGAGGGATTTGGTTTTGCAAAGATTGACCAAGAAAATAGTGACCCGGAGTTTATCTGAAGAGACTAAAATGCACTAGTCACAACACGTGAAGAGACAACACACTCCCACCATTGACTGCAAAAGAGAACTGGACTGAGTGAAGTATCGGTCCACCAATGTAGTGGGCATCGATCCACACCGCTTTTTGGCAAAGACTTCTGGAAAATTTCTAGGACACTAGATTTTGGAATTGTAGAATTGGATAGCACTACAAAATGGTGAACGCCTTAAAGTGCACTTTATAGTGAACTTTAAAGTAAGTAATGAAGGAATTTGAAAATAGCCTGAGTGTGGCGTCAATTAACTGCTACCTGTTCCAACAAAATGAAGTCAATTCAGTCAATTCAGTTAGAACCAGAAATCAGCAGTAAGCAGTGATTGATCCGAGTCAGTAAGAGTCCACATTTCTATGGCAACCAATTTCTCCAATTGGGAATAAGTACAGACCACACCCCTTCCACTAAAAGCCCCCTCATGAGAATCTGTCAATCAAATGCTTTGAACTTTTGACACAAGATCACCTAATTTTTCTGAGGCATCTAATCGGCCAGTTTATAACCTGAATAACTTTCACTACGGCAAAAATATCATGAAAAATATTGGATTAAAATAAACATGTTCAATAGGATTTTTTATTTTCACTGGTGCCGTGTCAGACATAAAATCCTGTCCACCTTTGTCATGGAAGGGATCTAACATTACTATAAGAGTCGGGGTCATCTGGATCCCATAAGAAAGAACAAGGGTTAAGAGTGTAAGATTGTCAATTTCCTAAAGACATTTTTTCTGCCTGTTATACTGAAAGTGAATCTTGTACAATAAACTCAGAAGTTGTAAAAATAAATCCCAGTCAGATTCTGATCTTTACACAGACCTCAAGCTTGTAAGGAAAATGACTACTTTCAGGATCCTGAAAATCAGTGAATCCACGTTTTAAAATCCCACAAACACTTCCCACAGGAGGTGGGATTTCTGGGGAAACACACTCTGATGCAGAGAACATATAAACCAAATGTGTCATTGTGAATTCCTCCTAAAAAGCCTTTGTAACATTTTTTAAACCAAAGCATGTCTTATTTTCATTCCCTATCCCTTCCTGAGTTAATTTAAGGTGGGAGAATGACGTTTTTCTTTTTTAGATCAATTTTACTTCATTTTTCTTAAATATTTCAGTGTAAATTATCTGGATTCAACAAGTCCAAAACTAATTAGGCCTTTGACTTTTAGATAAAGTTTAATTTCCCTCTTCTAAAAAAAAGAGAAACTATTCTTTCCCAATTGATAACATATCTTTACAAGGATTTTTTTGTATTAGAACTGCCCTTTGTGCTTGACCTACGTAATCTTTTCATACAATAAATGTTTCACAGAACTGTACAAATCTGAGAGAATTCTAGATATAACATGTAATATGAAACAAGTTGAGGCTCGAAGTGTTTTTTAAAGAAGAGGAATAAAGTGTCAATAACACCCCGTTTGCCTGTGGCACATCACAAACAAGCTGCTCTACTTGAATGGTACCCCGAGGCTCTTTCCACACACCCTGCACACACGCACTCACACATCCACACACACACACACACACTGCAGTGTGATAGAAGTGATAATTAGGGTGTTTAAGAAAGGGTGGGAGAGGTCTCATCCTCCCACACATCAAAGGCAGCACTTGTCAGGAATACCCGCCAAATATTTAGAATGCTGTCAATGCAAAGAGGCAAATCTTCAGTTAAGAGAGTCTTATTACTCCTGTGAAAGTCTGCAGACACGCTTCATTGCAGCAGCACTGACAGAGCAGCACAAAGTCGCTTCAGAGAGGGGAAAACTGCAAGGCCGGCAAAAGTTGGGCAAACTTTTAATAATGTGTAGTAATGAGTGCAGACGCCACGGGCGACGACTGTGCCACAGGTTTAAGACACATGCTTGACATGACACCACTCTCATTAACTCGTGTGGGCCTCAGCCACTGAAATATTCATAGCAGTGCTGCCTGTGGGCCTGCACAAGGTATATTTGCTCTCCTGGGTGAAGTTGGTTTGTTTGACAACTTAAAAGAGATTGAGACTGAGCTGCAGACAGCTGCAATCTGACTCGCAGTCTCATATTGCTTTTATTTGTTCATAAACATATTCATTTGGGATAAATATTAATGTGCTTTCAGCTATTTACTTCTAGCTTGATGCATAGTATTTTCACAACTTGTTGTGAAAGGCTTTGCTGTTCTCGAATTTGATGAAATAAAACAACAAAAAACAACACAGTACCAGATGATGCAGTTCCTCCAACAGATCACTAGAGGCAGGTTGCAGAAGGAACCAAAATTTCGACTTTACACCGAAAATAAACCTATATAGACTCTGGTTTCTGAAGCTTGTTTGATGTTCATTTGTTTATCTAAAAATTGACAACTAAAAAGAGATGTTTTATTTTCAATAGGAGCATGGGTTTCATTGGACCACATTTTAAGGTGATTGATTTTCTGATTAACAAATTGATCGACTAATGGATAGACTCCATTAAACTCATCTTTTTCCATCCAAAAGCCATTCCAGTAGGGGTGGGCGAAACTGGGAATCAGATACCAAGTAATTACAGAGCTAGTGTTGGCCACATCGATACAGATACTTTTTTTATGTATTATAGTACAATTTTGGAAAAACTATTTTTTTTTTGCCAATTAAATGTATAATAAAACACAGAACTGAGAGTTTTGACAAATAAAAATTTTAATTAGCTAATAACAGCAATCTAAACATTAATCAAATATAGAACGGGTATATAAATAATGGCATAATACCATCGTAATAGGAAGAAAACAGTCACTAGTGCTAAATAAAAAAAAAATGTAACAAAAACATTGGTATGATAGCATCAAAAACATATATCTAAAAAAAAAAAATCTGTAACAAAGTATCAAAGTCATTAGTGAAGAAAGTAAGCTAAAGCAACACTGCAATAAATATAAAAATATAAACAGCACAACAAAAAATTCTGTTGTTTCATATAAATACATGGCTATTTAATTACTTCGCTCTCCAATGAGACTGGAGGGGAGGAGCAAGGATGCAAATAAAATAAAATAAAATAGTTCAATTCTGTTCTTATCTTTTGAAGCCTCTTCTAGATTGCTTTCAGATTAGAATAATCTTAGAAATCAGTTCAAAAGAGCAAACACTGTTCACACTGTAGTCTGGTTTGGTTTGCTTTCACATATGGCACTCTCAGAAGTGGACCAAGGACTGAAGCAGACCAAACTGCAGTTTGAAATGCTGCACTTTAGGGGGCGGTATTGGTTTTCAAAGACGTAGAATAAAACCCACGAAAACTGACCAGACTCTATACATCCTGATGACATCATTTGTACCCACCAAGACATTTTCCAACTTCATTACAAGCCCTGCTTTTCTATTTTTTGGGCCACAATACCTTTACTCACATTTATTTAATACATCCTTTTAATTCAGCTTTTCATGATGTCAAACATTTACATGACTTCGTTGGGTTAGTGCGAGCTGCATGTTTTAAAGCCTGTAGACAAATGACTGAGCTGTTAAGGAATGTGTGCGACTGCTGCACAGTGGGCACAAGGTTAGCTGCTAAATGAGAGGGAACAGCAGCAACGGGACTCGGCAGCTGCTCGCCACAGCAGAGTCACACAGAGGAAAAAGAAAAGCAGACAGGTTTTACAACATGCAGAATGCATCCCTCTTCAAATGACAAAATGTAGATGCATGCAATCTACAGAAATAATGTAACTCTGGTAATGCTAAAATGCTAGAGCTGCTGAGGAATTTTGCTCTTTTGTGATGATCTTTAAATGATCTCCCAAACATCTTTTGATCTATTGTAGAAGCGTTCCCAGTGGTCTTTTAATTGTCACAATGCCGTTTTTAGCCAAAAAAGCCCCCAAATATGATGATTTCTAGAACAGTGTCTCCAGAAGTGGCAGAAGTTAATTCAAATTTTGAATTTGAGTTGTAGGTGGGACCCTCAACTGAGAGGTCCCTCTTTACAATACTCAGAAATGCAATTTTAAGCTTCATTTGTGATGACAAAAGGTGTTTAGTCCGCCACCAATTGTACAAGTTGAAAAAGATAAGAGAGGCCTATCATTTTCATCATAGGTAAACTTCAACAATGAGACAAAATCACAGTGTCTGATTTTTAGAGAATTAATTTGGAAATTAAGGTGGGAAATACGTATTTGGTCACCTACAAACAAAAAACATTTGTCTCTCACAGACCAGTAACTTCTTCTGTAAGAGGATCCTCTGTCTTCCATCTGTAGTAGTGATACCTGTTTGAACTCGTTGTCTATATCAAACACACTACCTCAAACAGTCACTCCAAACTCCACTATGGTCATGACCAAAGAGCTGTCAAAGGACACCAAAAAACAAAATTGTTGACCTGCATCAGGCTGGGAAGACTGAATCTGCAATAGGTAAGCAGCTTGGTGTGAAGAAATCAACTGTAGGAGAACTTGCACAATTGATGGCTGACTAAATACTTTTTTGTGCCACTGTGTAAGGTTAAAGTTAAAGTCCCATTAGCTGTGTGAAATTTGCTCTCTGCATGCGACCCATCCCCTGAGGGA
The DNA here is from genome assembly GCA_003999625.1 of Oryzias javanicus. NCBI lineage: Eukaryota > Metazoa > Chordata > Actinopteri > Beloniformes > Adrianichthyidae > Oryzias > Oryzias javanicus. The sequence goes on along the minus strand of CM012441.1, from coordinate 9,055,293 downwards.
GAGGTGACCTGCAGACACAGCAGTTTAGTGGTTTAACCTCCCAATCCTACCCCATAATGCTGATTGTCAAGCAGGTAAGCACTGGGTCCCATTTTTAGGGTCTTGTACTAGGTGATATGGCTAATTCTCTGACTGTAATTTTGTGCATATACCCCCCTTCCTACACTACCTTTAGTTTTTCCAAAATCTATAAGACTCTTTTACAACTTTCGTTTTTGTAGTTTGGCTGACTCTGAGAAAAACAACTTGTGGTTTGACCTCACACAAAGGGGTCAGGGTGAGGTTTGAGACCCGGCCAAGAAAAATGGACCATCCCCAGCAGCCTCTTTATGTGTATCAAACCTGCCAGGGTAATTGTTACGTCCTCACAAACCCTATGAAACACTCCTGCCTCAAATACAGAGATTAAATATCACCGGTTGGAGGGCAAGGTTCTAAAATATAGATTTGGTCTATTTTCTTTTGATGTCAGTTCTCCCATTCAGTCAACATCTGCTAGAAAATGTGTGCTCTCAAAAAGTTTGACGAAATCAGTAGTAAGGTTATGAGTTGGGTTGAAGACAACAGAGTTTACTACCTACAGCACAGATCTGCAACCGTTCTCTTTAACAGTAATGTTTTTTACAGTTCAGAGGCATCTTTTTCGATGCCCCTCTCTACGCTCAGGGAAACAGCTGTTCCATAACAGCATCATATTTTGTTCCGCCTCCGATGCACCTCCAGAGATAGTCTCAGATGTGAGTCAGAGGCGGAACGGGCGTGCTCAGGTGCATCGAGAAGCGGTGCAGAGGACAGATGATCCGGAATCCATGACCTAGCACTTAATACGGTTATTGACAGGATTTTTTGGGCAGATTTTATACTTTTTCATGGTGTGTATACAACTGCAAAAGAGCTTTTCACAAATGAAAGCAGCTTGAACAGAAAATATTTCATATCTAGCAGTTACATTATTGCAACTGTAATTGATTCTGACTGGTTGGAAGGCCCGAGAAATAAACCTGCGCCTGGGATTTTTATGTAATAAACACCTTCATAATTTAGACTTTTTAAAACAATAAGCAACTGAAAACTGTGTTTGTTCACATGCCTGAGTATAAAGTTACTTGAAAAAAACAGAATTTTTAATTAAATCACAAACCTGCACAAGATCCATTTAAATAAAAAAACATGTATCCTCCTGAGAACCAGCTCATTCATTCATTTCTTCTGTGGGGGACATTTGTTTTTGGATTGTGTCATTTAACTCATTTAAAGTTATCTATTAAGATGATTTGCTTTACAAAGAACATCCTGGTTTTTCCAATGATATCTCATTTGTCTGGGTGGGATCATGGGACGTTTGGTTTCATAGGTAGTAGAGCACACAAAAATAAAATATTTTTTATATCTTTAAGACTTAAATCTGTTTAGTTTTGCTCTGAAATTTACTATTCATGATTGAATATTTGAAAATCAATTTGCACAAAATATGCTTTATAAAAAAAATCTATATATTTTCGGCCCAACATGGATAGAGATTGTCTTTAAGTCGAGACAGGTCTCAGATGGTCGGCTGTTGATCCTCCAGAAACTAAGTGTTCAAGTACTATGTTATAGAATGAGGCACATTTCAGGCTTAAGCAACTCACTGAGTGATCTGTCCTGTCTCCTTATGTACAAAAGCAGTATTCTGGACAGGTTGTTCCAGTCATTCTTCCAAACGACATTTTCTCAACATTTCTGGTGCTAGGAGTGTTTGACAAAGGAGTAGTCACCTGGGATTTCTGGAGTGAATGCATGGGGACCTCTCCCTAAAGATCCGTTCAGAAACTACTCATTCTATTCACTCAGACGTGACCAAAATCTGCAGGTTGATACAACGGCAAGTCTACAGGCACTCGTATAACTGGTTTTCTTAGAAGAGACGATGTTTCTAAGTTGTGACAGAAGGAGCAGAAGATCAAAAAGTGTGTTTTATTTAAACTTATTCTAATAATGCACAACAGGATTTTATTTACATCATTTTACTTATTATCAGAAACTTGTGTACTCTTCTTGCATTGAGGGGCAACTTAGAGTTTTTGTCTTGCCTGAGGGCACAATAGTCATTCCATAATGCCACTGAATAATAAAGCTGAAGTTTAGATTTGTCTTCCACCCTCTTCCAACTGATTCATGGTGACGTGAGTCATAAATATCCCACCCTTGTCTGCTCATCCATAGTGTGCAATGCCATTGCAGAATCAGAGGGGCTTTGCCCTGAGACATGACGCAGAAACATGATTACAAAGCTGCACGTGTGCATTTATTTACAGGGTATTTTTACATAATACTTCAGACACGTGTTGCATCAACTGCTCCTTCATGATTAAACACTTAATGCCCACCGATTGTCAGGATTATTTCCAGACAAAACTTAAGTCTGCAGGTGTGCAGACCTGAAGGTTGAGACATGAACTTGTGGCGAAAACACTAAGAAATTCGCAAACCAGATCTGGAAAACTTTCTGTCTTTGACAAAAGATTCTCTAGTTTATTGCTTAGAACTTTTTTCAAGTAATCTATGAGCTGTGTTAAATCTGAAATCAACAAAAATTCTAATAAACAGATGTTTGTTGTTAAAATCTTTTTACATCTTAAACTTGAATATGACATGAAAAAGATAGAAAATCAGGTCAGGAAGTGTGGGTAATATTTAATCATTCTAAAAAAAAAATACAAAGAACAATTTACACCATTTAATACTTGGATAGTGTGATGGCTGCTCTACAAGGCGAATTTAAAAAAATCTGAAATCCAAAGCCGGGTGTAAAATGGCTGTTGAACCCTTTAACACCGGAGTTTTAGCTCGCATGTTGATGTTCTTTGAATCACTTCAGCTCTTCATTTTTAATTAATGCATTTAACGTAATTTCAAAACACAAATTAGCTTTAACAATTGAGCTTTAGCTCCAGAGTTTCTATTTTTTTGGTTATGGTAACTCTTAAATAGTCGACACAATTAACATAATTCCAGCAGATTCAGAAGCGGTGAAAAGCAGTGCTGCACAGCAGTGAAGTGATTACAGAATCACTGTGCATCAACTGATTCTGGTGGAAAAAAACTACTTCTTATGCCAAAATCGCCACCTAATTAATGATCCAAAGCCCTAATTATAATGGAGTGGAGCTGAGAGCTTGCAACCCGCCAACTGTAGCACGTACGTCACTGCATAATCTTTTTCAAAAATTTCAGCGATCTGGATAAGGATATGCTCAGAAACACAACAAAAGTCTAATTTATTTATATATGTCTGCCATCACGAGAAAAATGCTACAAGAACATGAGGAAAACAGCAAAAAAACAGTTTTCACTGGAGTGGGTCTTTAAAGCAAGCATGCCTAGCTGCAGGTAATATGGCGGATGTAATGACCTGATGGAGACGATGGATGTCCAACGGAAGTTGTATTTTATCTAAAAGGTGGGAGTCGGTGATCTCGAAAATGGAAGTTGTACCTTTATGTTTTTTGTGTTATTGTTAGTTTTTGTTCTACTTTTACTTGATTATTATTTTCTTATAACTCTTTGGAACCGACGGACGCCCTCAGGCGTTCTGAAAGTGCAGCTGTGAGATTAACGTAATAAAACTCTGTCTCTAAATAAACGTTTTTGACTAAAGAGAGAATGTGGAAATCATTGATGCGCAGCATTTGGGCGAAGCAGAAAGGAGCTGTCCACTATCAGAAATCAATCAATGTTTCATTTTGGGATGGGGACCGACATGAATTTTCCAGAATAACGAGGATCGGCATTGTCTAAAACCGTGGAAACTCAGTGATTCACTGCGAAATTCCTGCCTACCGCCACTGCGGGAAGCGAGCAATTAGGAGTAGACCGACACGCCTCCACCTGTGAACAGATTCCAGCGGAGCAGAACACCTGAAATCCAGCTGGATCAAACGTTTCCTAAAAACCTCTATTTTATTCTATTTTTCACAAAAACAATAAGGAAAACTTTTTTAAAAAACAGATTTCTATTAGTAACATAAAAAGTAAAAGTTGAGAAGTTTGCGGTGTGGAAAAAAAACCACGTCTTCTGTTTTAAATAAAATACAACTTCCGTAGGACATCCATCGTCGGGTCTATCCACCATTACATCTGCCATTTTACCTGCAGCTGGGTGCCTTCTCCTTTAAAGAGCTGCTGAAAACTGGTTGCAAGAAAATGATTGAATACTTGAAACAAAAAACAAAAAAATTCTAATGTAGGCCTGCCATCTTGGATTAAGTTTTGCCCTCCAGATCAGTGTTCATGTCACATGCCTGAAAACTATCAGTAGTAATTAAACCAACAACCCACTGCCCTTATGACTTGAATAAAGTTATGCTTTTTCTTTCTCTTAAAGGCATGTCATTTGTGCTCAGAGTCTGTTGAATCCCTTCATGGGACTCTACTACATCCCTACCAGCACTGATGTGAAATGTCAGCCACTACACTCAACGCTCGCCACATCCCTGCGTCGGTTCTCACTTGATTCAGAAGTCTGTCCGTTATGTTTTGTGTCAGTGGGAGACTGGATGACTTGCTGTTTATTGCTGTAGTCGTCACATTACTATTGCCACCACCCTGTGCCCCTGACACCCCCATTCACGACCTGGGGCTCCCCAGCTCTATAATTAGGAGCCACTGCAATGCCCTACCCCGCCTGCATCCACTCCCTCTCTCCTCACTAATGGCACCAATTTGTATTGACTGTCAGCTCCGATGAGCTCTCATGCGGAGAGATGGCCTTATCGCGGGGCCTCTGGCTTCCATCAGCTAAGCCCCCTCTGCTGTTGTCTGCCAAGTCCGGTGTGTTGATGGACAGGCCGAGAGGGCGGGGGCAGGAGGGACACATTTGTCTCCATTTTCATGTAAACTCCTGTCACAGCCGACAGATGTGCTTCGGAGCAAACGATGAACCGTAATCGAATCATACACTCAATAATCCTTAAAAAGGTTGAGTTTTCACCAAATATGGGAAATTATAAGTCTTTTGAAAAGACATCACTAAGCAAAAAACTGTTCCAGTTGGTTAAAAACTTATAAAAGAAAAGGTGCAGCTGTGGTGGATGAAAAATTGTAAAAAATTCAGAGGAAGGAGATCTTCCCTTGAGAGTCCCAATGTAATAGCGCACATCTGCCAAAAACAGCTCCGTTTTAATGGATATGTTTTCTCAACAGTCTGAACCTCAACAGTTACATTTTATGCCCCATTTCCATCCCATATGAATACTCTTGTAAGGACCCAGATTCCTTTACCTTCTTTAAAAATCCCTTTTTTTTTAAGACAGCTACCTCTGCACTGCTTGATTCTGAACCGAGAAACGCTACAGGTCACCGGTCAGCGGCGGTGGTGCTTTTATATCTCGTTTTAATCTGGGATTAACTCAGGGTCAGGGTTATCTCTTCTCGCCCTGAACAAAATCAGAAAAAGGGTTTGCCTTGATGAAGTGGCATTAGTCGAGGGCCTGCCCAGAATTGCAATGAGCCTGCGTATCACGGGGGGGGGATGGAAAACGGGAGATAGCTTGTAGAATGTGGCAGACAGACCTCAAGGTTGCCTCTTCCCTGCCATTGCTCTAACTCAACCCAGAGTTCTGCGTAGCAGACACGACATGCACTTAGGACTGTGATTTACAGCAACCCATAACCCACGGAATCACCGATATATGGTATCTGTCTAGCTGTAGGTATGTGAATACCTTCTGGTTTCCTGAGAACATTTACCATGGTAATTTCATTTTAAAGCTGAAATTAGAGGCCTAAGGAGGATCGCTGACAATCTGCTGTGCAGATTGCATGAAAAAAACTTTGAGGAACTGCAGGGAAGAAGACAAACCTTTGGTCTCAAGCATGCGTCAGGTTTCTGTCAGAGCATAACTGTCATTTACTGGACACATGAGGAGACAAACACTCACTCTAACATCTACAACTAGGACTCTAAAGTGCAAAAGAGGCAGCAGGAAAACAAAAATCATGCAAATCTGAATGATGGTGAAAGAACATTTTCTCTAGATTAAAGAGAAAGTTAATATATTCTCTATAGATTAAAAACATTTAGTATCTACGTTTTAAAAGAGATAAAGCAACTGAAGAGTTTAAAAGGTTTTAATGCTGCATTCCCACCAGAATCGGAAATGTGTGTTTGAGCGTCCAATTTTAGTGACAAGTCTAACATATGCGCATTTTTGAGTTCCAAACTCTCATGTACACTATGCAAGTATTAAGTCAGTTTTTAGGCTCTACATATAAAATTTGTGGCAATTGTGCACGCGTCAAAAGTTAAACCAGCTGAACTTTGACCAATCTAAGGCTCTGATTTGGTTGTCACGTATCCGTAGTGTCCTTTCCAAAACACGGATGTGCTAACTGTTTGAAAATCAATCATGAAGGAGAGATTAATAATTGTGGTTTGTGCCATGACACAAGTCTTTCATTTTTCAATATATTTTAAAAGAAAAAGTCTAGAGCAAGATTTACGTGTCGTCTGCATCCCTTCAACATTTTGCACCAAGCCTCGGCCAACTGGGAGCACATGCACCTGTATCTGGTAGCGACAGTCCGTACGCTAAAATTGCATTCAAGAATGCTGATTTAGCACATTCTTAAACATACAGTATGTTCTTGAACACACGTATGTATCAGTGACGTACAGTCAGGGGAGGCAGGTGAGGCTCCTCCTCACCAACAAAATATAGCTTAAAATACATAAATTAAATACAAGTGAACATACTTTTATATTTAATAAAAAAATTAAATATTATTTTTTAGACGTGTCTATTCAAGGATTCCTTTTTACTTTGTGGGTTTTTAACATTTATTTGGTTAAAAAAAAAAAAGTAGTAAATTTATGAGTTTCCTGTTCAAATACACAAGGAAGTGGCAGGTGAGGTACCAGCAGCCTTTGCCGCACACACTGACACGCAGCCAATGCTTGCGCTTTACTGTTTTGGTCTTCTACAGCCATAAAAGATGATTTATTTTCAATTATTTCATGAGCTTATTTCTCACTAACTGTTTGATTATATTGGAGCGACTTTGTTACTCAATCAGTCTTTTTTTACCTGCTAAAAATGCACATTAGAAATACACTAGCTGAGGCACACAGTACACCTACCTCAAGGTAGGGGGCACTGATGAGCCCAGAGAATGTGACACTGTGGCTAAAGAATAATAGAATTAGTGGGAGCAAGTCAAGCTGTCCAATTATTCGTTAACATTGTTTAGTATCATTTTCTAAATGGAGGACTACGTATCTAAACTCAGGAATTTGTTTAGACTAGTCACTGGCAGTGATCTCTATTGAGACAGAGAGACTTTAAAAACTGAAGAAATAAAAGAAAACTTCCACAAACAGGTTATTCATGTGTTTCTTCAGAAAGAGTCACATGAAATTCATTTGCAAGTAAAAGTAAGTCAATATTGACAATTTGGTTGATTTTTTTAACCCTAGAGTTTGAAAATGGAAGGAAATTTGGAAATTAAATTTTAAACGACACACTGTAACTGTTGCTGATTAATTGGTAAATAAACTACTCTGTAGGGTTTGCATGTTTGTAAATCTGACTTATGAGATCAGTGTCTGGACCAGCCGTGAACGTCACCGTATGTCGCTAGTGTGTGTAACACTACACACAGCTTGTAGTATTGACAAAGTTAGGAGCACCAAATTTCCAAAAATATGGCCTCACATGGGTCAAAAGTATTTACAAAATCCTGTTTAAAGGCCTTCATTCATTTGTAATCTGTCTTCATCAAGCACACAGACATGAAGAAAGTCTGTTCTGGGTTTCCAGAGATGGTCTCCAGTTTGTTCTTCCGTAATGGCCAGCGCAGGCTCATTTCTTAGGCCTTTCCTTTGGTCAATTCCCCATTAGTGTCTCCCTGGAAGTAATCCCAACTGCTAATAGCTGCCTGCAGTTCTTTAATGTGTTTAATTAACAGAAAGCAAATGACACAAATCAACCTTGTTCGTCTGCAGCTATAAGTGCCATTGTACCATAAAAAAAGCAAACCCAAAACTCAGCTGTGTTATTATTGCCTCAGATCCTACTGATTAAATGCTTTGACCATGAGGACTTATGCCCCCTTTATGGTCCGCAATGGAGTAACACTGTATGCACGGGCACACAGGTTTTTAAGGCCCCTGGGGGCTACATTAATGAACAACAGAGGAGTGGAAACAGAACAAAAACCAACCCCAGTTATACAATAAATGTGAAACAGCTATTGGAAAAGCTTCAAGGCCATTGTTCTGCATAAATACTCCTGCCCGAGACAAGAACACAGGAACATGTTTGAAAAAATAGATTACAACTTTTTTCCTTTTCTCTTTTTTTATAGTCTCAAGCACAGCTGACAGAAAAACAGCCGTATCTAAATGAAGTATAAGGAAATCAGCAAATTTCCCATTCAATAAAAACATTTGTTAGTTCACACTTTTACCAGGTGTTCCAGCTTTTTGATGAAAGAGAACTCATTTGATAAAACATTTAATTTATTTAATGTTTTTATTTCAACTGGGTTTTTCTGATCTAAATGCATAATCAAAAACTTTTATTTTCATTGGAAATGTGTTTTGGACTGTTTTTTCCACAATAAGACCACTTAATGCTGCAGATCTTGTGTCGCTCAGGTGCCACTGGGTAATTTAGAGACGAAAAGACAGTACGTCTGAAAGAAACATGGCTGACAGCAGTGATGTTGTTCCCTGTGGTTATGAATGGCTTATTTGTTTAACAGATGGAAGTCACAATGTGGGAGGCCAGTGGTACCCAGCCCCTTCCTGGGATTGACGTATAGGCACAACAGACTGTGACAGCACCCATTGTGGTCAATCTCCAGGTCTCTTCCTCCTTACAGTCTCCTAGTAATCTTTCATCGCGGTTAAGCCCAAATGATGGCCTTTTCGTCCCATTTCTTGGAAGAAAGGGTTTGAGGGGAAGGTGTAGGAAGGAAAACATTTACATTTTTATGAGGTAAAGGACGGTGACAAAAGCTAAAAGTCAATGAGACAGAGTTCGCTCATGCCCTCTTTGAAGACTCAGGCGGTCAGATGAGTCTGGTAATGTCTGATTCCCAGGCCTTGGGGCAGGAAGTGGGATTAGAAAACAAAGCATAAAAAGGAAGTCAGCAGCTTCATTGTGTTGGGTGTTGGCTGCTCATCTGCAATGAAAGCAATTGGTGTTTTTTTAAAGCTCTTCAACGACAAAAATTTAGTGAAATAAAAAAAAGACACCTAAGAGTATTTAAGTCAATGTAAAGCTAACCATCAGTACACTGTTGTTTTAAAGTGTCAATACAATCTTATCCTTTCTTAGTCAGAACAAGATAACAAGCTACTTTAAGAACTTCGTAACCAATCTGATAAGTGACCAATTTAGATCTTTCCAGAATCCCAAGAATAAAATGACATTTTCCAAAGATTTTCCATTCATTGTGCCTTTTAACCCATAAAGTATGCTTAGAGAAAGTCTTTGCATTGAAGATATTTTATTTTTCCACTGTGACACAAATTGCACAGCAAGTAGAGTTGCTTGTTTTGACCTTTTTGTCACTTTCACTGGTCCTCAGAGCTTTATCTCGGCTCAGAATGACATTTTTCCCAACACACCAAGTCATTAGGTTGGCTAGTGATAATAGCTCACAGGGTGGGCGGTGCTTCAGGGGGGTCATTGAGTTTACCAAGCCGCTTTAGCTATCCCAGTTTGTCACTGGTAATCTCAGGGCGGCTAACAGGGTAACTTAATCAGACTGATAACTGCAGGGGATTGACATAAACAGAGCAAAAACAAAGAGGGTGAGAGTGAGATGTTTTTGTCCCCCTCTGGGGCATATTTACTGATAATATACAATTAATTTACTGCATATGCGCATATGCAAGCAAAGTCTCTTTCACAACTCATGACAAGTATGGATCAAATGCTGATGCATAAAACTACTTCAGTGAATGTGAGGTGTTCACTTAAGCAGAGACTAAACGTACTTTTTAGGCAAAAAAAAATTAAACATAAGTGTCCAGCAATGCTATTTATGACAACATGCATGTAGGACTGCAACACTGAATAAAAAAAAGATAAATAAATCACAAATATTTCCAAAAAATTAAAAATACAAGGCAAAAAACTCCCCTAAGACTCACTTTTGGATCTGTGCCTGAAAATGATAACGTTGGACATTTTAGGACTCCGCCCTTTGGTCTAAATGTGAGTCGTATGTCACTCAAGGGGAATGCATGTGAAAAGCTTAATCTGGTTCTTCTGAAGTAGAATCTTTGGGAGTTCACTTAGGCAGTTATGATCAAAACCTCACCTCTGAGGGTTAAGAGGATGAGTCCAGCTAAAGCACAACTCCTCTCAACTGCAGTGAAGCCCTGGAATAAGCTTTGATATGCCCAACAGTAACATTTTATTTCCATATTTTAAAACATGGCAGTTCTTAATTCTCACAATCCCAGTCAAAAGAAATGCTGTATTTTTGGTGTATAAGTCACAGGTTTTTGCATAGTTTGGCTAGTGGTGCGACTTGTACTCAGGAGAAACTTATATCTGGTTTTTTAAAGCATCAATAGGATCATATTTTTGTTATTTTCACACTAAAAAAAAAAAATAAATCCCTTGAGTAGGTAAGTGTGCCCATATTTGCTACTAACATTAACGCAGAAGAAACACTGTCCTGAGAATCTAATCGTTCTCCCCCTGGACTTCAATACATTTTTCTTATTTGCTTTGAGACAATTTTATTTTATTTTTTTAATTATAATTTCCTTAAGCGCAGCAGCAAGTCATCAAACTGGGAAGTACAGTTGAAAGACGCAGTTCCAGCAGTAGAAGGTAAAGATCTGCAAAAAAAAACTGAATGATCTCATGAAACCAGCCACGGGGATGCAATTATCAATGCTTTTTCGGTGCTCTTCAAAATAAATAAACCCATCTCTCAGCGTCCTCCATGTGTTCCTGCCATTATGAATGAAATATACGGTCAATGCTTCCACAAGTAATGAGGCTAAAAACTTGACAGTAGCTTGTTCCACATGCCTCTGAAACATCGAGTTCATAAACTGCTTGATGATGTTCTGTGTTTGGACAAAAGAGGCAGCAGACGCGAGTTTGTTGTGCAGAAGGCGTGATTTGACGTTCAGTGTGAATGTAGCATTACTGCGCACAGCAGATTGTTCAGAAGCATCGAAATTCTCTCTTAAAACTGTGATTTATACGTCAAAGCGACTTATATGTTTTTTTCTTCCTTGTTACTCACTTTTCCAGTGCTACTTCTGCTCCGGAAAATACAGGTAGTCTAAAAAAAAATGAACAGAAAAGTCTACTTAAATGTAGATCTCATGAGTGCAGCTTGGCGAGTTTCGTATTTTTCCTGCAGCTTGGCAGGAACTCATTTAGAAACTAACTTTAATTGAATGTAATCAGCAGGAAATGTGCATGTCAAAATCTGTTTAGTAAGCTAAGTATTGGTTACTTTTTGACAAGCAGAAACTTCTGAAGGTGAAATAAAATCCACATAATTTTGACTTTACCTATTATACATTAAAAGAATGGAAGAATGAACAGTTATGAAAGACAAAGTGTAATCTACAGACTGGGATTGAATGGCAAAATCATTCTCTCCCCAGATAAATTAACTATATCTGGAATTACACATCCCAGCAGCGTTATGTGTTGGAAATGTAGTTCTCTCTACTCCTTTTGGCCAAACGTTCCTGTCCTCTACAGGCTGTAATGGAAAGTCATTCAAACAGCTTATCCTCCCTCTGGTTCGCCACATCGGAGGAGATAAACAAACCTTCCCTCTCACTCGTCACTCGGTTGTCCTGCAGCTCAGCAATGCACTGGAATTGGAAAGGTGACCTCAAAGAGTGAAAGAATAACTGCCAATCATTGATTGCCAGGACTTTTTACACATCCACTTAGGGGCTCCCCTTTCACTTTTGATCAATATCAACCACAATGTAGTCGGGGAGTTGCACAGAGAAGAAGCTATTAAAGGAACAGTGCGCCTCAGGAAAGATGCAGCTATTTCCATGGGTTTGCAGGAGCAAGGTGCCAGACGTGAACTGTGACATTTTACACGCTTCTTAAGAACAGCAGCAAGATAACTAGCACGTTATGATAATGCTGTCAGGATGAGAGAGTTAAAACCTTTTTACCAACATTCTTCAGGGTCGCCACGGTAAATCCTCCCTGTTTTTGATTCTTTTATGTGATTCAGCATCAGTTTATTGTTGGATGCTTTTACTTACACAATCCTTTGCGTTTAGTTGGACTTGGGACTGGCAAAGAAAGCAATGGACTGTGCAGACTTGTGTTTGCATTAGGATTTTTTCAAAGTAGTAATGGCAGCTTTGTCAGCTCCTCCCACAACTGCAAGGTCAATTATAGTCAGCAACAAAACAAAAAGAAAAGAAAAATTGCAACAAGTTTTGGTTAAGACTAATTTCAATTGTGCATTTAAAAAAATAATAGATTAAGTTACATCCTATGTGAACTATTCATTATGATTGTATGCTTTAACAAACCAAAAAAACAAATATCTACATAGTCTGAGGTAAATCTCTTTCTGGAATGTCACCGCCCGCTAATATGTGCAGGAAAACAAACAAGCATGCAACAAATTTACTAGGATTTCTGTCATTTGGAATTGCATACATGTAAAAGAGAAATTTTGACAACAAAAAAGCTATCACTGTTTAAAATATTTAGCAGAAAATTGTGTAAAATGTTTAAACACACAGCTGGAGTTAAAGAACTGTAATATAACCTTTTTTGGCAACCCTTAAAAAGATAAACTCTTATTAAAAATAAAAAGACTTAAATAAGAAAAAAGTAACATAATAGGAGTGTCAAATTATCAGATTAAACGTGATTAAATACTGAAAAATTAACACTTTTTTAAAAATCAAGTTTATCTCATCTTTTATCTATATAACTATTGTCGTGTTCTTCAAGTATAAAAAACAAAGGTCCAACTGTTTACATGCATGAACGTTTTACTTGAACTCCGCTGAAAAGCCTTTATATTGCTCCCAGTGCAGCTCTAAATGGATGTGTACTGCTGTGTACTCTCGGCTGTGTACACGGCGTGCTGTGACATCATCAATGGGGAACTTTGTCATTCTTCATAGCAAACAAACCCACAACTATTATCTATGAAGTAAGGAATAAAGCCTGACGAGGTGTTTGTTCTCATAAATGAACGGGTTATGTGGAGGATTGATCGAGGATGGTGAACTGTGGAATGAGGCATGTGAACATGTTTTATTGTTATTAATTAGAAGTTTGTGGTCAACATTTTTGGATTAGTAAGAAAAGCGTTCCCTACAGTATTAATGTGTTACATTGGAACACTTTGAACCAGATGTTTTGTTCTTGTGTTTTGGTTTTTCTTAATAGTTGAAGATTTAAAAAAATCTCCCATGTTGGTGTAAAAAGTTAGGGTTGGAAGTCTGTTACGTTAGTAAACGGTCATGAAGTCAGTTTTTTTTGTTGTAATTTGATATTTTACTAACACAATCTCACAAATTTAATTAAAATGAGACTTAATTCAGCAAATATAAGGTTAAAAATATGGCAATTAAAATAGATTAAGTAGATTAATTAATTACAGGTCACGATTAATTAATCGCACACAAAAATTGTACCAATAATAGTGGGGAGAAAAATAAAATAAAATTTTTACTAAAAAAATAAATAAATATAATAATATTATAAATATATATAAGTCCAAAATACAAATTTAGCTAAATTATAAAAACCAAAAGCAGATCAATCTTTTAGGAAGCAACATGATTGGCTATATTAGGGGTTGGCAACCCTTATCAGTAAAAAAGCCATTTGGGCTTGTTTTCTTCTTATCAAAACCTAGAAGGAGTCTTCCTTTAGCCTTTAATACATTTGGATTTTCATTCATGACCTTCTGTGTTTAAATAATGAATATGAACTATTTATATTTTTTGCACGAACAAAAGCAGAAATATAAAAAGAACCTAGCATCTCTTAAAATGTGATTTTTTTTTTCATTAGATCAAAATTTTTACCAAAGTTTTGCTTTGCATATAAAATCTGTTCATTCTGGATGTGGCGTTGAGCGAACAAGACGTCTTCAGATCAACAGGGATTTAAAAACCTACATACCTACTTGAATTCTTTTCTTTTTTTGTACTTTTTTCTTTTTCCTCAGAAGTCTTAAACTGCTGGGTTTTGTTATTTTAGTTTGGGGTTAGACCTTGGTAGTCTTGGTTTGAGTGCTTTGTTTATTTGTTTTTTTTTTTTTTTTGGTAGCTTTGGTTAGGCAGCCATTAGCAGGGAGCTCCTGACTCCGGCGGTCGACATGGCTTGTCAGCAGTCTCCATGACTTATTTCATGTTTGGCCAAGGAGCCACCATGGAGAGATAAAAGAGCCACACGTGGCTCTGGAGCTGCAGGCTGCAGACCCCTGGTCTATAAAAATATGTTCTAGCTTTTTATCGAATGATTAACAGTATTATATATTTTCAAAGCATTCTGATTGGATTTACATCTAACCTCACGGATGGAATGTCAGACTGCTGCTTTCATCTTCAATGACACACTAGGTCGCCAACCCTTCAATCCTCACTGTGTCCATTCACTAAGTTGGAGAATCAAGATTTGAAAAGATGTACAGTTTGACAATCAGTGACCTAATTTTAATGATAATCTTATTAAATCAGTTTTGGATAAGCGTAAAAAAAAAAGTCCTTAGAACTGTTGAAAGTTTAAATAAACAGAATTTCTGAGCATGTTTGAAATTCTGGGCAACACAAGACTGATGTCGTGACTAGAACAAGACAATGGACTTCAATTATTTTTGGGAAATTTCCAAACAGATATTGTTTGGAATGTGTCGACAGCTGGAGCTCAGTGAGATGAAGGTTTAAGTTTCAGTTTGGAATTCTCTTGTAACAAAGTTTCAGAAAATTACCCTGAGATGGTTCCAAACTAAACCCAATAATAGAAAGAATCAAGTGGTTGATTTTCATGTAATGACAAGATCATGAATAAACTTTTGATTTATGAAAGTTTATAGTTGTAGCCACAACAAAAATGCAAGAAAAAAAAACTTGTGACCCTGAACGTCTTTAGCAAAAATGAAGTATTTGCAGTGGAGTGTAGCGCTTGGATTCATCTCTGAACTTGTTCAAATGAAGCGCACTCTCATAAATCTCATCAAAAGTTCACAAGTGACATCTAAAACTAATAAAACCAAAAAAGAATGACGATAAACAATAATTAGCTTTACTTAAACAGTTTTCATTGGGGTAAAAAAAAAACATTTCTTTCAGCTGCAGCTTTCTGTTTTCTGATGATTTAGTGCACTAATGAAAAAATAAATCCAGCAAATCTGTTCTGCAAATCGGTACATTGCATATGAAAAGGTTTTTGGATTTTTTCTTGACAGCTTATTTGGCAAATACTTGCAGTTTATTTAGAGAAAATCCATGGGGACTTTGTTTTTATTAGTGTGGTCTTACATGGGGATGAAAGCAGCAGAATCATCTAGAATCACAACAGGAGCTATGAAAATATGGAAATCCGATAACCAATCAGACAATCGGACAATGAGGAAAAAAAAGCTCATTTGGGATATTATGGTCAAATAGCTGCACTTTTTGAGAATGTATTTTTTTATTAAAAACCACACCACCACCACTTACATAAAGCAAAAAGTTCTGAGCTCCCCATTTTTAATAAAACTCATTGTGGTGCAATTTTAGGCATTTTCATCAATGATAAACAGGCAAAACAGATTCTACCCGTTGACTAAACACAACCCAGCTAATAGATCAAGTGCAAATTGGTTTTCTGCAGGATGGAAAGCTTGCACACATTTATAGACAGACTAACCTACGAGGATTTCTGCACAACGATGAGGGCGAGTTACAGGAACTTTCAGGAAATTCATTTCTGCATTACATTTTTTTTTTCCTGAAGGTTTGGGAAAGGCAGGAAGTGTTGGGGAATGATCTGGCTGGTGGTAAGAAACCCATTAAAAAAGCTTCAAAATCTATAGTGATTTATGACTTTTGAAGTCTGCTTGACAGCAGGAACAGCAGGTGTTAGAAACCCATGAAAAGCTGAAATGAAGACAAGTTTGCAAACATGTTTGGTGCCTCAGTTTGATTTCCCTTTGGATGACATCTACAATTATTTGGTAGATCTGTTTTTATACGTTGTTGTTCACCTTTCGGATATCCCGTCAGGGATCGCCGCAGTGAACCAGCTTTCACTGAGCCACACATTCAGTTTGGCAGAGTCAGAGTATTTTATTGGGTACTGGCACAGGGAGACCCAGACTTGCCCCCCTGTGGCTACATGGTTAGACAGTAGCATGAAGGGACATTGACTGTATAAGAGAACTGAACTTAGCAAGTGTGACTCCAGTGAAATGAAGCCAATTTAGTCACAATTTTTTGCAATAGGCGCGTTGCCATGTTGGAGCTAGACGACATTGATTGATCCAAGTTGGTTTGAGACAACACTTCTATGGCAACCACTGTAGCCAATCAGCAATCAATCAACACCCTCCCACTGAAAGCAGCTTGGGAGAATCTGGTTATGTCAGAATTCCCTAACTACATAGTCCAATATACAGAGTGTTTACCATTTTGTAGTGCTGTCCAATCTGTAATTCAAAAATCAGGTGCCCAGAAGTTTCTGCAAAAGGACCAGTGTGCATGGATGCTCACTAAAGCTACAGTTACACAGTTACAGGCATCGACAGAATCTTCACAATTAGCTGCTGTCGCCTGATTTCTCTGAAAATCGTTGCGTGGTCATGAATAGAAATGCACCAGTCCGGCCACCCGCTAGTCCGGGGCAATCTCCCCTGCACGCTTGTGCACTGCTAATATTCTCAGCACAAGAAAATATGTGCAGCGCGCAAAACAAAATTAAATACTACTTACATACACAATTATATTTTACACATCAAAAGTTACAAACTCCTGCAACCAGACTGTCACTAAGCAACCTTCAAATGTGAATGATTGATATCAAAGGATGTAAAAAAAAAAGTTAACTTTTTAAAACCCCAGCAGATGCTGGCAAATGACGCAACTGCTGTTGCCTATTACAAGTCCCCCCTTGCAGCCACCAGGGGGTCGCCTGCTGAATTTGCTGAGAAACTGGCATTTAGGTTGCAGCACGGAGGCCTTTTGGTATACGTGACCATAGCTTAAATTGGAAAATATAGACCACAATGCATTGCATTTGAACATTTTTTGTTGAAAAAAATATTTGTTAACCATCCAAGTTTTCATCATCAAAACACAATGGATTCATAAATAGTCTTTGTAAATTCCATGTCTTTATTTGGTTTTTACTTTGCAAAATCTGTAATGTCATTTTTACCTTTTTTTTTAAATGAAGTAATGAGCACGGTGTCCAAATGTCTTTTACGATGGTCCCACACAGCAGAATATAGTTTTGTAGTAGCTTGGGAGTAGGGAGGGAATTCGGACATCTGTCAATCAAACACTTGTGTTGGGGGCCAGAGAGCACCACATGCTTTACTGAGACATCTGATTGGTCAGTTTATAATTTAAGTACCATAAAAATATCTTTGAAAATATTCGGATTAGCAAGAAGATGTTAAAAAAATTTATCACATCAAGAATGGTTATTCTGGCAAATATAATGACCGAGTAATAGCTGATTATTTCTCTGTAGAAGTCAATGGGATTTTGGCTTCTTGGAACCAGTGGGTACTTCCCATTTGGGATATAAAGAGGTCTCAGTCCAGCTCTTATATACAGTCAATGGTCTTGCCTGAGGGCCCACACTGGAATGAGTTAATCTCACAAAACAAACCCTGGTTTCCCTTACACCAGTCCTGCATGCAGCCAACTATAACTAAAAATAATCGCTTTGCAACAAAAACAGTTTAAAAAAAAAAAAAATCCTGATTTTTGGCACTCAATTCCCTGTTTATTTACTGTATTCTTTCTTTTATGCACAGAACTCTGAAAAAGAACTGAAAGATAAGAAACAGGAGGTCATCTTTCCTCATTAATCTAAAAACCTCTTGGAAAGCTGTCTCTCCCGGCTCAGTCAGGCCTCAGGTGACACTAACACAAGGCACCTGACAATCAGATAACTTGACAGCTGTGGAAATGTATGTACACTTGACAAAGTTCGGCATCCCAGAGAGGATTTAATGACCAGTCTCTCTCCACTCGGCTTAAAGTCTGACATACCTGATGGACCTGACATCTGATAACAAGCAGAATATCCTACTCTGTTGCCCAGCAGCCCTCATGCAGAGAGATTTTGGAGTCTACAGCAGAGGTCAGAAGTATGAATTAAAGAGGTTAAGTTACAGGGTTTCTGGAGAGTAAATTCCAAGATGGTGTAAAGGAAATGGAGGAAGCAAAATGTACAAATATTTATACTTTTTTTATGCAAAAAAAACAACATTTGAAATAGTCTCAATTTCTGCAAAAGATTTAGCAACATCAGAAACTTAAGACAAATACATGTAAGATGAAATGTAAAACTTAAATTTAAATACTTAAATTAAATCTCTGTGTACCCCGATTATCTGTGCAGAAAAAAAAAACAGATGTGAATATTACTTCAGGTCAGAATAAAGTTAATATTTTAATTATGATGTTCCATTTTAATGACCTTAAATCAAGTCATTTATTTGTATTGCACCTTAACAGTACTGCTGTCAATCAAAAATCAAACAATAAAACAGAAAATAAAAAGATTTTAAAAAAAATAGTAACGTATTCAAAATTTCAATTTGAGAAAACAGTGACACAGTCAAAAAGCAAACTAAAATACCCCAGCAGAGCCGTGTTCTTTAAATGGAGAGTGAAGACGCCTGCCGAGATACATTCCACAGTTTCAGAGAAGAGATTGAGAATAAACTTATTTAAAAACTATAGTTTTGGTGCAGAACTCAATATTATCTCATCTCAGACTGGGAGGAAGGTACTTGGTGTGTCATCCGGAATGAGGAAAGCAGATAACGGGACTTGGCAGTGGAAGGAAGAAGTTCAGGAGTGTGTTAAGAGGAAGCGGTCAGCGAAGAAAAAGTGGGACACTGAGAGGGGAGCAGACAGGAGTCCAGGGAGATGTAACACAAGGTGAGGGTGGAGGTCTGGCACCCAAAATGCTTTTATAAGGAAATATTGAAAAAAGACAAAGTCTGAATTGCTTCTCTGCCCCTCTGGCTATTCCCTATTGCTGCAATGGTATAGGCTTTTAAAGCTTCAGTGGTGTCTGGAAGTTAGTTTTTTTTCTTAAAGAGGAGCCATAGCAACCAAGGGCTAGATATCTACCGCCAGTAGGAGGATCCACATTGCGCTTGTGGCGCAGAAGAGAAATCCATTTCTACCCGTGATTGTGGTCTGAAACCCAGAAGTTTACACTTTAACTATGAGTTTTTGTTTTAATGTGACTTTTAAAAGTTATAAATCGGATGTTGTTATACATTTTCTGAGCACTGGAAGTCACTATCCGGCAACTATAGATGATGTCATCAAGTGCTCGAATTTAAAGACTTATCGCCATGTCCGAATTCCTTCACTACTGTTTGCTAATTTGTAGTGCTATCTGAATCTACAATTATAAAATGGAGTGCACTAGAAATTTCTTGGAAAAACCTGATTTGGTAATATGGACCACAATGAATTGCATTTAAACAATTATTGCAAAAAAAAAAGTATTTACATGTATTTTTTTAATAAACCATCAACATTTTCATCATCAGAACACAGTGGATTCATAAATAGTTGTAAAATGGTTATACTGATTAATTTTTTACTTTGTGAAATTAGTGACGTCATTTTCCCCGTTTAAAAAAAGAAACGGAGTGAGCATGGTGTCTTTTAAAATCCAGGAATAGTCCTGCACTTTTAGTAGTTCGAAATTAGGGGCAGAATTCGGACATAGCCACAGTTTTGTCCATATCTCTCTGCGTGGAGGAACAAATATAGAAATAGGCAGAAGCCGAAGGGGTCGGGATGAAATTCTGATTCCCCCAAAGAGTGATGGAAAGATGGAGGGAGAACGTTGAAGGTTAGATGAATGAGGAAAATGTTGTGGAACAGAAAGTAGCAAAGACTATTAAAAAAGAAGTGAGGAAGGCATTGAAGAGGATGAAAAGTGGTTGGTGCTGAAATACCAACAGAAAAGAGAGAGTAAAGTTTCTGACTTGCTCTTGGAGAGTGCGGGGATGCCTGGGGAATGGAACAGCAAACATGACACTCGCCTGTCAGATGCTCTCTCAGAATTTGATGCAGTTTGGTTGCTAGATTTTTATTTTTCTTCTGCTCATTATTTAAAATAAATGTTAGCAGTTGAGACAGCATTCTTGACAAAGGGTTCCATTGAGATTTGGTCATTGCTCAGAAGAAACATTGAGATCAAGATGCATTGATAGTTTGGAAAATACTTCCAAAGCACCCCAAGGATGCCTTTTTGATGAGCTATTCTGAGCAATTTCAACAAGGTTCTGCATTAAGCCCTGAACATAATGCCTGACGCAGAAAATGGCTGGATTGGGAGCACCTCCCTTTCCTCTGGGGAGACTCGGATGTGTTTGCTTAGACTGCGTTAACCCCAATGCAAGTCGAGAATTAACCAGATGAACAGATGTTCAGAAATTCACCCTATTTTACAAATGAATCCCATCCATGGAGCTTACATCTTCCACATTGCTGTCTTATGAAATCATATTTTGGCAAAGTGTCAATTTTTCATGCAAAAATATATTACATTTTCTTAACATTTGGGTGAAAAAAGGGCCATAAGTTTTGAAAACTGGAACATTTCAAAACTATTTGGAGTCTGTCACTACTCCAGCTATTAATTCCAAACAATAACCTCCACAAATACATGTTCTCCAGTGTCTTCCATTCAACCATTAAAGAATTAATTCCGCTGTGCATCCCGTCCCGCAAAGAGCCATTAAAAACCCTGCATCTTACCCCGCCGTCATTTATCTCTGCACTGTTAATTAGTTCCAATCAATTACCTTTACTCAATGCAGCTTCCAAATTTAAGAAAACAACGGGGGCCGCTTATTCATTACTGCTTTTTGGCCCCTTTTTTTTAAATACTCCCTCGGGCTGCATCCAGACCTTTTTTTTTTCTTCCTCCTTTTACAACTGGCCTCGACTATAAAGCGATCGCTCTCAATGAGGGACTGCGCGCTGACTTAGGTGGGTGTTGGGACGGAGATCTCGGGAGCCTTTCTTTCTTTCGTTTGCCGTGATGGAAAATAAGAAGGTTAAGTGACTTAATTACAGGCTTTAAAATAGCAAACAGTCGTCACAGCTGCGCTGCAGCTCCGGGTTCATTCTGACAGAGTTATGAGGAGGGAAGAGGAAACACTTCAAAAGCTGGGTGACTGTATCAATCATTAACCACCCCAGGTGGAGCTGGGGAGTTGCTCTTGCATAAATACAACCTCAATGATGACAAATGTGTACGTGGTTGCCTGATTGCGCACCAGAAAAGCTGAATTCCTCTGAAGTGACAGAGTATCTGCAGTTTTGAGAGTTTCAGTTCTTTCTATTCTCGACGGAGAAAACTCACAAACTTTCTATTCCAGCAGATGAAACATAGGCATGTCAAAACTTGGGAAGATGGGAATAAAAGTGGATCTGCACTGTATCCCACAGGAGACTTAAGCATAGAGGGAATAAAGTAGAACTGAAATCCAAGCCTTGCTCTCAGAGCTTTCCTCCGTCGCAGAGCTTCATCTCGGACTTTGGGCCCGTTTGTCTTCTGACAGAAAGGAAATGCAAAGTAGGCTGCTTCAAACTCTGGGAAACGCCACGGGAAGTCTCTGGAGGGGAAATTAAATATGGTCTCCTAGATCCACACAGTAAAGTGGCAATAAAGTATTCATTAACCCTCAAACAAAGGGCTAAGCAGGAGTTAATAAGTCAAAACTTTACATGCACAGTTTGACTACGCCCCCACCACACCGGACAATTTACGAAACAACGGGAGCGCTTAAGAGCCTACACCTCTCGTGGCAAACAGATCAGAGCGGCATCAGGGGATTACCACAAAGTTCTGCAAACATTTCATTTACAATCAGAAGCTCTAAGTCTTTTTGTGTTGCAAGCCCTCTCTGCTCCTCTTGAATTTGTGTCCCCCCTCATCCGAGGACCTAATTTTTCACCTCCTCTGTCCACCGCGGAGCTTCTTGGATGCAGAGATGTATAGGCAGCACAGAGAGAGGCCAGCGGGACGCTGAGTGCCGCATTCATCGACCAAAAGGGCCCAATGCCAGTTTGACGCCCACCCTCAGATCTCCCAGAAACTGAATTAATTTCTGTGAATAGCAGGCAAACCTACACAAGCGCCCCTGCAGCTATAGGACCCTAACGGGGTGAGAGTATGTGGGCAACACCAAACAACAACAGGGCGTGCACGGCATTCCAAGGTATCCCCCCCTTTCTTTTATTTCGTTTATTTTTTTTTCTACTTATTATTCTTCCTTCTTCTTCTTCCCATTGACCCATAACCTCACTCACACCCACACACTTGCACTCTTAGAAGCTGCCCGGGACATCTTCACATGCAACCCTTATAGAGGCAGAGGGTCGTGCCAAAACATGATTTCATTTAACTTCAATTTGGAATTTTACCATCTATTTTAATTTCTTTATTCAATTTTCCAACTTTATTTATAAAAATAAAATGCTTTTCACATATCAAGTGAGAAAACGGTGCAACTGTCATTCATAAAATTGTAATTTTTTCCTCAAATTTAAAACTAATTAAAGAAAAAAAAAACAATTTTTAAAACCTACCCCTCTCCACTCCAGACGCAGGTCTGGAAGGGGGCGTATCATGCACAGATAGGCTTATAACTATTGGCCCACTGAGCTGCTAACACGGCCCTGATGGGTCTCTGTCCCGGAATATTGCTTTTGACATCTTACTTAGCATAAAATCAAGAAATTAAGGATGAGAAATTTTTACATAATGTTGCATATTCATTTTTCAAAAATATTTTCTAACTGGTAGTTTTCCTCTTCTTCAAACCATTTTTTCATTAAATTTTGAAAACAATGTCTAATTTGTATTATGTATTTAAAATTAATTTTGTCACTTTCTAATAATTTCAGTGAGTTTCTGTGTGTACAGTTCCACAGTGTGTGATGAAATTTGGGATTTTCTCTGCAGCGTTTTCTGTTCTGGCATTTGCATTGAGGTCAACATACAGACGCCTCTACCCCATTTGAGTTGATGAGTGAGAGCAAACCATACTTTATCTAGTGATACATTTAGATCTAATTCCAACATTAGAAGTGTAGAACAGAACAATTTTTAGTTTCACCAACTGTGTATAAAAGCAGCAAAATAGATTCACAATTTCAAAATGTTGTGTTCCTGGCCTGAGCAGCAAAAGAAAAAAATGATGACGAATTGGTTATATTGCAGTAAAAACTGAATGTTAAGAAAGTAAAAAGCCCCTTGCTTCAAAAAAAAACTGTCTTACAAGAAAAAAAAAAACTTATCAAAAAAGTTTCTCAATTGCAAAATAATCTTACTGAAATAACATGTCAGTGACTTGAATTTTTTTTCTTAAAATAAGAAATCTTGGTAAGACCATTTTTATTACCCCATAAGTTGGCAGATTTTTTGCCTATTTGAAGAAAATCTGCCAACGGAGTAAAAACTGTTCACTTATTTCTGGGGGGTCTGTTTTGCATGTGGTTATGGTCAGAGAGCCACAAATAAAAAATCTCTTTCTGCATCTCTTGTGTCTCACCAGAACAAGACTTTGTCAATTGAGTTCAGCAGTTCTACTCAAAGCACTAAAAACTTCTTTAATTGAAATGCAGGGAAAAAAGTTTCTTGACTTGTTAAAAAGTTAATTGCGCCAGATCACTGCAAGTTCATTTTCCACTGTTTTAATCTCTTCTGCTCTGAAATCAAATCTGATAAATGTTGCAAACTGTGCTGAGTGCCTGCAGATGATCCGACAGCGTCTGCGCGTCACGCTGCATGCAGACCTTTTGTCAACAGATGACTTCACCGCGGCTAGCATGAGATGATGTTTGTTTAACTTCTGCAACCACCTTTTAGAAAACTTTTATCAAGATGATCATGACAAATACTAAACAGCAGGAACTATGTGTGAGGGTAAAGTGTTTGTCTTTTTAGGTGTTTTCTTACATAATGACAGGAAGTTATTTGTATCATAAAATCTATTTTTTAAAACACTCATACATGCTGTAAAACTTTTTACTGTAAATTCCAAGTCTTTTACTAGTAGTAATTTCACCAGTAAAATACTTGTTTTTGTTTTTTTCTAACACTGAAGCTTACTGTAAAATAATTACATTATTTTTGAGAGTACTATACAGTATTCTACAACCACAATGCATCATTTTTATGTCAACAGGACCCATATCCCACTTCCCTTGTCAAGGCTGCTCTCCCTTCACTGTCCCCTCTTATCACCAGCATCGTCCAGGCTTCCCTCCAGACTGGGACAGTCCCTCCTGCCCTCAAAGCAGCATCTGTCACTCCATTCTAAAAAAACCTGGCTCAGATCCCACTGACCTCAATAACTTCCGTCGCATCTCAAATCTCCCCGTCCATTTCCAAAATCCTTGAAAAAACTGTTGCCACTCAACTCCAAACACCTTTCCAGCAATAAGTTATATGAATAATTCCAGTCTACCCTCAGCCACTTCACAGTACTGAAACAGCTCTTCTCAAAATCACCAATGACCTCCTCCTGGCTGCAGATTCTGGCTCACTCTCCTTTCTTCTCCTGTTAGACCTGAGTTCGGCCTTCGATACCATTTCTCACTCCATCCTCCTGGACAGACTTTCAGCCATCGGCGTCTCTCATCTGGTTCTGCTCCTATCTTTCTGGCCGTACGCAGGCAATTCAACTAAAGTCATTCACTTCCCCTACAGTTGCTGTCACCACTGGCGTGCCCCAGGGCTCTGTCCTGGGACCCCTCCTGTTTATCATCTACCTTCTTCCCCTTGAACATATCTTCCGTCAACATCAAAAAAATGTTCACTGCTACGCAGATGACACCCAGCTATACATTTCCAGCAAACCAGACTCTGCACTCTCACCTGCCTCCCTTACCAGCTGCCATCTCTCAATAAAATCCTGATTCACCTCCAATTTCCTCAAACTAAACAGCAATAAAACAGAACTTCTACTGATGTGCACCAAGTCCAATCTCAATAAAATGAATAATTGTGTCATCCCTCTCGACAACTCCCTCATTCTCCTCTCCCCTCAAGTTGAAAGCCTGAGTGTCATCCTGGACAGCACTCTTTCCTACACTTCTCATGTCAACAATATCATTAGGACCGCCTACTTCCACCTCCGGAACATCCGCCGTCTTCGCCCTTCCCTCAGCCCTCATTCCACCGCCGTACTGGTTCACAGCCTCGTCACATCCCGCCTAGACTCTTGTAACTCACTTCTGTTTGGACTCTCACAAAAAACTCTCCGGAAACTCCAGCTGGTCCAAAACTCTGCTGTCCACCTCATCACTCAGAGCCCTTCCTTCCACCACATCACATCCATGCTCAAGCAGCTTCACTGGCTACCCATCACCTAGCGGATCACTAACAGAATCCTCCTCCTAACCCACAAAGCCATCCATAACCTCGCCCCGCCATATCTCTAGGACCTACTCCAAGTCGCCACCCCCGTCCGCTCCCTCAGGTCCTCGTCCTCCCTCCAACTTGTCATCCCCACCACCCGTCTTGTCACCATGGCGAGCAGGGCATTCAGTTGCTCTGCCCCGCAACTCTGGAACTCCCTCCCCCCTGACCTCCGGACTATGGACTCATTCCCTCTCCTCATCTCCAGCCTAAAAAAACATCTTTTCAGACTGACCTACTCTCTGTGGTTTTTTAAATTCTTATATTTGTGCTCTTATCCCTATTCAGTGACCTTGAGTTCCATGAAAGGCGCCTGATAAATAAATCATATTATTATTTTTATTATTATTATTGTAAAATCCTTTAGTGTTGTTCCTCACTGATTTTTTTCATTATTATGTATATTAACCTCATAAGAACCTCAGTCTAACAAGTTTATTGCCTCATTTCCACTGAGCATTCCAGAGTGGACTGGACCGGGCCGGGCCGTACTGGACTTTTTAGCGTTTCTATTACAAAATTGACCCTTTAAGCAGGACTGATTGGTACCATTTCTAGACCCGCATTGGTTGTAGGCTCATAGAAAAATAGAATGGACCCGTGAGGGCGGAGCTTATGTTGCCACATGGTGTAATCCAGTGATTGTTGGAAAGGTTTTACAACAACAGGAAACGTCTGACCAGCACTTTTCCTGACTCAAGATCCGAACCGAAAGCTGAGTCCTCTTTTCGGCTGTATTTTTCTTTGCCCCGTGTTGAACCTTTCCTGCTTCGTCTCCCGACCAAAGGGAGATCTTCCCCACGACCGAAGGCTGCTCTTCCTCCGGCGTTCACCTCCCTGTTCGAAGCCTCCGGAGCGTGTGAACCCAAAGAATCAATCTAAGTTCAAAGAGGAACTTTTTTTTAATTACTTTTCCTTCCACTGCCAATTGACAACAACCATCGGCACGCCAACACGATCTGCCTGCTTCCCTCATGCACACACTCAAGCACTCTTTCCCCCGCTCTCTCTCTCCAGCACTGTGTCGAGCAAAGACGCACAGGTTGTAGCACACACTCATCTCACAACACCTGCAATCTTCTTCTTCTTTACATACAGTATTCTCGTTATTTGCGGGGTTGGGGACAGGAGACACTGAATCCACGAATAAGGAAAGACACGTACACACCAGTTTCCATCTGTCTCACCCGACCAAGCGGCCGGAGAATGTCCGTTATCGAGCCATACTCATCAAAACACTTCTGACCATGCTTTATAAAGTATTTATTGAAGAACATTGGAGTATTGATCAACATAATAAACACCAGTTCCGGATTTTAATTATCCTCTGCGATTTTTTTATTTTCTGTTTGTTTCTGAGTCAGCTGATGCAGCTTCTCTTTCGCTGCGGTCACACCGTTTTGACGCACAGCTACGACATCGGTCTACACCCTGCATGCCCTTTGATGATCCAACACTCAATGTTAACGCTCTCTTGAATTTGTCCGAATGTTCTAAACCCGCCAAGACGGGACTGGTCTGGTTCACACGGCTCAGTTGGAAACGAGGCGTATGTGTGTCTCAGACACTGCAGCACCCTGAGCAATCTGAATTTCAGGAGGGACAATAAACGACAGACTTAACTGTCTTTAGTGACATCATTCAGTAGGCCTTTGGACCCTAGACAAGCACAAATTCACTGAAACAGCATTGCAGTGTCACAAAACACTAACTGTTGATGCAACAAAAATAAATTCAACCGTTAACTCCCATAATGCATGCTGCCATGTCCAAGATAAAAAACTAACAAAATCAAGTTTTTAGCTGCCAAATTGGCTGAAACATTTCCAGATTGTTCTTGAGCAGCTAATTTTTGAATAAAATAGTCTTTACTTTTTCATAATGCTCAGTTGTTTACAGGAAATTCTTATGAATCAGAAGATTTTTCTTTTTGATTTTTCCATTACATTGCAGTTTACAGCATGGCATTGTACAACACAAACAGCAGAATGCCTAAAGATTTTTTTCCCAGTTTGCATTGCAGTTAACAGTATGATACTTGCAAAAAGAAAATATCAGAATGCTATTAACATTGCTGGTTTCACTGTAATTGTACATCAAGGGTTTACAGTTAAAAGTTGATCATTTTTATTCTAATTTGTAATTTGACTAAGTCATTAAACAAAGCTGGTTAATATAAAAGCAACTTGATATTTCAATGTCTCTCAGCAGAAAAATAGAGCTTTTGACAAACAAAATAGAATAGAAAAAAAAAAATCCTAAATATATGAAGTAAATGAATCTTAATTGCCAAAATTATTCTGAAAATCCAGTGTAGTAGTTGCTGTAGATGCAGTGACCGCCCATGAACACAGCTCCAGCTCAGCTTTGGAGTATTTCCTGTTGGCCATAAATCTGAGCTTGCATCAGTTCGTACATGTCTTTGCTGTGAAGGCATCTAAATCCATATGACACCTAATCCTTTACTGACACACTGTGGAATGGGGGGAGGCTGTGACCTTGAACTATGGGAGGCAAGCTAACCCCTTGGACAGCTAACCTGCCTCCTAAAATGTGCCACAAATCTACGTTACCATGGAAACCAGCATGAAACAAACCACAGTGGATACATCCTAATGTACCACAAACTAGTTAAATGTTATAGAACAAAATATAAACACAGTGTCAACACAAGTCAAGAAAATTAGGAAAAACTGTTCAGAGCAGCTAATTACACTGAAAAAAATGAAATATTGGCTCAATTAACAAAAGTTATGTAATCTCTTTAAAATTGTTATTTTTCATCAAATTGAAATATTGAGTTGATGGTTTACTGAACTCAAAAATGTAATTTAAAACACTAATAATTTTAAATGTATTAAATTACATTACTTTTGTTAATTGATCCAATGCTTCACTTTTACAGTGTAGCTGCAGTTGAATTCACAACTTGATTCTCTTCATGGAGGAAAATAAAATAAATCTGCGTAAACGAAAAGTTTCATTGGCCATTAAAAGAGATTTGATTTTGAGGATTTACAGATAACGAGTCCCCATCCGATACTTTTGTAACACATTAAAAAAAAAAAAAAAAAAAAAGAAATTTCATAAAAAGATCCAAGTTGTCCCAAATCTTTATGAACCTTATTTAATATATCCCTTAAACAGTGAAGTAGCTAAAGCAATCTAGTAAAAATGCAATATAACCATTTCTTATTTTTCGTTGTTTTTGAAAAGTTATACACTTTTTTAATCACTTTTTCCTTTAGGGCTTGCAATTTGTAGACAGTCCCTTATCAACCACCTCTCTGCAGTCTCTCTGTTTGTGACAGGAGATCATGAAAAAGAAACAAAAACCTGATCTTTATGTCTTTGAAATGCCTTTCTAGGTCATTGTTTGAGTTAAGACAAAATTTAAGAGATGGTTGCTGTTAGCTTTAAAAATGTAAAATAAGATTTATTAATCCCAGAAGTTTGAACCCTTGAATATGTTGCTAACTTCACCATTATGTTTTTGTGTAATTCCTGCTCAAACGAGTGCCGAATTCTGCTGCGCTGTATAAAAATAAAATGTTGTGAACTGTTCATGATATTCAGACTTCTAACAGGTTTTATCTGTAATAATAAGCTTGAATAATGTATTGCTGTTCATACAAGAATAAAAGAATATCAGATTCCTGATAAGGTTAGAACTTCCGATTATGATCGAGTGAACTACCTGATCAGACACAATTTCCAGTCATATGATTGGATCAGTCCATCCCCACATTGTATGATTTTTATGAAACTCCAGAGCTTTAAAGTCCGGAAGAGATCCTCCCAACGTTTAGACATTAGGCAATTTAGCAAATAATTAAAAAAAAAAACTGCCACATAGAGGCAATAACAGACACGGCTGTAGTGTTAGTCGATTGAAAGGAAGAGAAAACACATTTTTATAGGAGATGGGTTATTTGTTGGTGAAAAGTTAGGAAAGTGAGTGAGTTGGGATGCTCCAATAGGTGTGACGGCATGTGATTTTAGGAAATACAAAATTCTAACAAAAATATGCAAATGAACAATTTGGAATCACATACAATGGGTGTAGCAGAAATATCCCCATGACTTAGAGCAACATTTTGGGCGATATTTGCCTCGAGGTTACCTGTAACACACATTAACTCTCAGTTTACAAGAGTTGGGTCAAACATAGGCTCATGTGTCACTGAGTGTTCCAGCAACATGTCTGCAAACATCAAGGAAACTTCAGCCCACATTTTCTTTTTAACTAAATGGAAAAAGGAACATTTCCCCTCCGAAATAGCAAACAATCGTTCCAATTTCTCTGTGTTATATTTCTCCTCGGAGCTTAAGGCTGGTCTGGTTTGGTCTTATGGTGTTGGAGCCTTAAAAATGCTTTTCAGGTTCAAAAAACAGCCAAAGGCTCATGAGGGTAAAGCACTCATCCAGGTGCAGAGAGCGTGTAGAAGGTTTTCTACAAGCTAAATAAAAAGGCCTTCAATCCCTCGGGTGTGAAGGGAAAAAAAGGTGAATCTATGAATCAAAAGATTTATATGTGAAGATGGTGAAACAAGCTGCAGCAGAGAGGGAATGTCTCTGTGTCTCAGGCTCTGACAAAGTAACCATTTGGGTGCCAAAAGGGAAGAACAAGAGCAAACAAGTGAAGACCTGGCTGCTGGAAAGAAAGAGTGAGCCGAGCATTTTCTGATAAGAGGTACAGGGTGCAGCGGCAGTGAGCCTGCGAAAGCCCAAAGGCTCAAACGGCTGTGGTGGGCTTTGGGTTTGACAGCCAGATCTGCAGAGGCTGCTGAAACTGCTCTACTGTAGAGGAGTATCAAATGCAAAAAAATGATCAGATAAAACAGAAACAGAAACTCTGTTCTCTGCCACATTCCTCAATGAGTTCCTCTCCTGCATCAGGATGCATTGAAGCACAAACTTACACTGAAAGTAGTTATTGATCTACAGCATTCTATCAAGATCGTTATTCCACCTGACATTCTTATCTCCAACATAAAAAGCCCGAGTTCAAAGACTGCCATATTTAACACCAGCAAGTGACGCAAGGACAAAGCTTGTCTGAGTCTGAAACCTGTTGGTCCAGTCCTCGCTAATGCCCGCGTCCCACAGGATGTCTTAATAAGCCACCAAAAAAGAAGCTGTGATTCAAAGCTCGGTGGGTGTGCTGCATACCAGCTCAGGCCTCTGTAGTCACGGCTGAGAACTAAATATGACTATTAGCAGATTCCTCATCCATGGGAGAGAGTTGTGCAACAAAAGATGGTGGCTGAGGTTTCCTAAAGTTTCCCATAGTCTGCAAATACTCTGAAAAGTTTGGATGATAAAGTCCCACTCCAATGAAAATCATCTTTTAGGTGTATCAAACATCTTTTTGTAGTATTGTTTTCTATAAGAAAACTGCACTTCTGAGTGTTTCTTTATACAAATTTTGGCAAATAAGGTACAAATGAAAAAAAAATGTCGTTTGAAAAAGCTTGTAGTTGCTGCATAAAAAGGACGATCAGCAGGCCACACGCTGCCTGGCCCGCCCCCTTCTGTTACATCTACTTATATACCAGTGAAAGTCTTCATTTTCATCCGACTCAAAACTGTATGGATAGATAGCTTACATTTTTCTTTTTGTTTTGTTGCACTAATAATGTCAGCTTGAGGGCTGTAAGCTAGCTGGAGAGAGTGTAAACAGCGGGATGATGGGAAATGAGTGCAGGCTTACTCCAACAGTTCCATAAATTCCACATAAATTTATGTCACTCAGTAAAAAACATGCCCTTGAACACAACATAATTTGTCTAAAAAGGGCGTAATCATAATTAAAAATGACAAATAGCCAAACCTCCCACTTTGCCACAAAATGGCCACCAAGTCATAGGTTGTGTCGCCATCCCAAAATAATTTCAAAAGTTCCTTTGGAAATCCTCAAACATGTATTTTGTTTTAGTTTGTGTATTTTGAAATATTCTTTTTTTGGCTCTATAATTTTGGCCCATTCCCTTTCTTTGATGATTTCGCTCACTGTGATGTCATCGTCTGGGTGGGGGGGCAGAGGGTGTTCATTAGGTTCAAAATTAATTTTTGTCAGGCTCTTGGTGTGTGTTTCTGTGTGTATTTTGTGCTCTACTACACACACTGCCCATGTCTGGTTTGGGATAATTCCTTTCCTTTAGGTCTTTTTTACAGCTTTTTTCATTTTTTCCATTGTTGCGAAAAAAAAATATGGTCTTTCTTTGATGTCTGTGATTGTAAAAAAAAAAAAAAAAAAAAAAAAAAAAGCAAATAAATGGAAAAACAGAACGACATAAGGATTTACCATATTTTAAGCAGTTTCGATGAGATTTTTCTGCATATGTTGTCCGTGTCTGCTTGATAGTCATTCTGTGAGGGGAGGGTGACAGATGCTTCAACGTGATGGAGAAAGGCGAGAGGACAGACAACAGTGTCTCTTCTGTACTGCAGAGAGATCGTCTCTGTTTCATCGGGAGCCTCTGACAGAACCTGTAACCCGACTCAGGCGGCCATTCCGCAGGTGAAACGCGATACCTGGAGATTCCTCATTGTCTGTTAACACCTCTGAAAACTGCCAGCCATATGCCGCAGAAAAACAACCAAAACACAGATAACAGTTCAACTTTTGTTGAACATGTTACCACCCAACCAGCCGGTGATAAACATCATAACTTACTATTTTAGGACTTGAGAAACCAGCAAAAAAATGTGCAGAACAATTATACTCTATGCAACAAATAATAGTAAATGTGAATGAATGAGATACATGAGAATGTTAAATAAACCAACATGAATTCAAAAAATAAGAATAGTAAAGTGGTCCATCCAGTTGTCTGTTATTTTTGTTTTTCTGCCCCCGGCATCACACCAACCCCCAATTTGGTTCAGTATCTGTGACCCACTATGAATGGACACACATGGGCGGGACAGTAATGCTCCTGCAAGGGGGGGGCTCACAATGAATCATCCAGGGATGGTGCACAGACCTGATTTCACCTTTTTTGCACAACTCTGACAGAAGCTTAAAGACAGACAATGCTTGGTCAATATACAAGCCTTATGTCATTTTTTTACTTTTGAGATCTTTTTTTTTCTTTTTTGTGTCATTTATGTTTAAAATTGACACATTTCTGGTTAGCAGTCTGTTGTTTGACACCTTTTACTTTTCAATTTGTCTATACGTTGCGTTAATCTTAATTCATCATGACAAGAGTTGAACATTTTATGTTTTCAGCCTGATTTCAAGCTGGATTTGGAAGTGTGTTACAGAAATAAGTCTTATACATGACATTATTTTTACCCTTTCGTCTTTTTTGCAAATGAAAATATAAAATAAGGTTTTTACGAACATCAATAAAGAGCTTAAAATGTGTGCTTCCATTCACTATAAAAATTCCTCAAATTAGATTTGCAATAATAAATTCGCCTAATGGAATCACAAAGCTTGCATTTATCAAAAAAAAGTTCTTGCGCTAGAAGGAGGTGGTCTTTTAGCCGTATGGAAAATGACATATTTTGCAAAACTGCAATGGAACCACTTTCTTCAAATTAAAGTCATGTGACCAATAAAACTAAAGAATCTGGCATTACAATATATATCCTCATACATGTATCACGATACGATTATGTATCACAATACGTCTCAAGAGTGTACCATAAAAATGTATATTTAAGAGGATGACTTAGAAAAAGACGACCTGAATCTTTCATTATAATAAAATGGTTATATAAGTTATTTCTATTTGACGATTGACCATTTGGTTCAGCGAGATCTCTGTGTTATTTTGGTCACGGAGTAGAGGTGCTTAAAAAGACTCAGTGTGCTTTGCTGCCAACTAGTGGCCGGGAGTTTAGGTGCTTAACAAAAATGAAGGATGCTAATAGATGATAAATTAAAATCCTCTTGTTAGCATTTTAAATCAAAAGTATCACCAAATGAAATGTGTTTTTTATTTAATTATTTTTTTATTTCATTTTTATTCATCAACAGTAGAAACATACAATATAAACTTGAGTTGTACACTCAAACATGATGGAAAAAGAAAAAAAAATGAAAAGGGGACAGAAAGAAGAAAAACTTATTTTGTTTGCCCCTTTTAATAATCAATAAATCAATCAATTAAAAAGAAAGATACAGATACACAAGCATTCAGCTGGTTTAGTATGCAATAGGAGAAGATTGGGAAAGAAAAAAAAAACCAAAATCTTATAATTACAACATCAACCAGTGAGAAATGAACACCATACCTCGGGGATGAGTAATTGTTAATATTGCGATATTTTGCTTAATCAATTTTTCCGTACGTCCCTACAACAACTGAATACCACACACTGTGGGCGCCACAAGAAGTCCCACCCCAACATCACACAGCTCATCAAAAGTTGAGTGTGTCAAGCGAAATTATTAAATTCAAAGCCCCTCTGTGAAATCACCAACCACGGTCTCCCAAAATCGCTTCATCTGTAGCCGCTCCCATGCAGCTTGCTACTCCATGTTCTGAATAATGTAATAATAATAACACAATAATAATGTTCTGAATGAGATGCCAACGTCTCCTTTGATAGATGATTTCTGTGGCAGAAATTTGAACGTATCTGTTGCATATCAAAGTATAGTTCTCATTCGTCGCCATCTTTTAAATGACTTATTGCATAAGTTTTTTTTAAGTTTATTTACACAATTATGAATCAATGGAAACAGTGCAATTGCAAAATTGTGTTTTTTTGACATTTCTAATATTTGTTTTTGCCATATCTGTGCAATGAAGATATACAGCATAATGTAAATGAAAACAGTAAAAGCCTCAATCTATTAACAACTTCAATAAATAAACTCTATGCATATGGTTTCTTTTTTTTGGACAATAACAGATTTTCCTTATTAGTTTTAGAACATTTTATAAGTTTGATTACTCGTTTTAAACTGACTGTGCCTATAAAATTAAAATTTCCTGAAATTTGAGTCACAGCAACTGAGTTTAAAAATCTTCTGCTATGACTCAACTTCAAAAAAGTGACGACAACAGTAAAGAGTTCACAGATTCTCCAGTGTGACAGAGAAGCAGCAGGAGGTCAAATCTATTGCTGGACTCACAACAAACATCTGGTTTACAACATTTAAGCCCCTCAATCCTGTTTCTGTTTCAGATTCTCATTTGGGGTTGCTCCTTCAAGATCACAGTCGCTTCACAACAAACACAGCGTTGGAGCCCCGCCCTTTTTCCATTCATCCACCAAAACACACACCAGCATGGGCAGCAAAAAAAAAAAGAAAAAGACTGTGAGATCCTCCTTTACCTGCAGTGTTTATTGCAGCAGAGCTGACCCACATTTGTTTGTCAGTGGATTTGGCCTTTCAGAGAGGGTGGAAGAGACTGGAGTGTGCTAAGATTCTTTCAGCCCTACGGCATCTAAAGGACTTCTCCTGTGTACCAGTGGACCACGATGCCGACAATGCAGCTGTCGGAGCAGCCATTCATATTTCATTGATGGGTTCAAGCGCTGATAGCTGCGCCCCGTGTAGAGGAACATGTGGCTTCACACTGAGCTGCAGAAAGAGTCTTTGTGGCATGACGGAGAGAAAAGTGTACACATGCAGGGATTCCTGACCCCGTGCCCTTATTTATTTACAGGTTTTGTTTACCTGTTAATCTAATTACAGTTTAAGACTCCACTAAAGAGCTACAGCTAGACGGAAACACGTCAAAGGTTTGTTTATCCTCCTTCTTACATGTTTTTGTTTTGCAGCCACATTTTTGGTTGCGTGTTCTCCACCTCAAACCCTTTTGTTCCTTAGTTGTTTTTCTGTCACTGATTACAACTTCTTGATTGATTTAAGGAAGCCTGATTCTTCCTGGTGACCACTATCCTCTCTGGTTCTAGACTCATCACATAAAGGAGAAGTGAAGCAAACTAAAGGACTACACAGGTCTCTCAAAAAGCAATTAAGGCCGGGAGTCGTGATATTGAACGGATGGGGGGGGGCACTCTTCAGAGAAAGGCAGCAACAGCACTGTGAAATTTATATTGACCGGAGAGGCAAACACGCACAGGTAAGCAGCAGAGCTGAGCTTTTTCCCCAACCGTCTGCAGAGTCCAGCACTGATGACTTTAGACAAACACACTTCACTGATCAAGATTAAAAAAACAATCATCGGCTCCTCAAAAACACCACAGAATAGAAACGCATGTAGAGAAATTTTGAAAAAGTCACTTGTGCGGTTACTGATGTGGTAAATCCCAGATGATTAAAGCAGGAAAACGCCTCTAACAATAAGCTGCGCCAGTCCACTTAATTAAGTCAACTTGAGGGCTCTGGGAAAAGCAAAGCAAACACCCGCTTGCTCCCTTTGCTTTTCTCTGGATGCTAATCAAAGGCTTGGTCTTCAGAGCAGGAGGCGCCCCTGGGATCCAACTCTGCTTGGCTGATCCTGGCAATTTCTCTTGATAATATCCCTGCTCAGTCTGCGCCCCATAAGGAAAAAAACCAAAAAAAAACACCAACCTATCTCACCTAATCTGAGCAGAAACCCACAGAGTCACCCCGCTAAAAACACATGTGGCACACCAGGAGATATCTGCATAATCACCGCAGAATTATTACATGCTCTACCGGGTTGCATCTCTTGGTGCAAAATTTAGGGTGTCAACTAAATAGTTGGATGGACAGTAAAAAAAAGAATGCCATGAAACAATTGTCTTAAAAAATCAAATCTACCATTGCAAAAAAAAAAAAAACTGAATCCTTTAACACCAGAGTTTCAGTCTTTACGTTCTTTGTTTACTGTAACTTTCCAACCGTTAACACGATTCCAGAAGATTCTGAAGGAGAAAAGCGTCTTTTATGTTAAAGATTTGTGTCATCTGTCAATTGGAAACAAAGGAAAGTAAAGAAACGGCACAAGTAATGAAGAGAAGACTGGAGATAGTCTCCTACCTTTGAAGGAAATAAAGACTCTGGGTGCAGCCAGACCGTCATTGCTCAATTGATTCCCAAGAGCCAAACCAGACAGTACCAGGAGGGCATGGACCGTCCTCAGAGCCTCCAGCTTCATAGTGGACCAACCACCAGTTCTACCAAGAGTTGTTTTTCCTTCTTTAACTCTGCAATGACAAGGAAAAAAGTGAAACAAAAATAAAAAACATCTGCCACAACAAGTCTGTTTTTATTTATCGATTTATGTGACACGTCAGATGAGCGGATCCCTGGAGACCCTGCGCCAAGAACAGGAGATTACACCCAGATTTCTGGAAGCACCATAAAAAGCGATGAGCCGAGGTTTAAGCAATCTGTACACACTTCCATTTGGTGGAAACTGCGTTTCTTTGTGTGGCAGTGGCTCCTCTCCATACAGCTCCAGCACATTCCTGCGTCATGACACTGCACAGGCAAGTTCCTGCTCTATAATTCTGAATTAACCACATAGATGCTTTGCACCACCTCTTACAAAAAATAAGAAAAACAAATCAAGAATAAGGTGATGCAACTGGTGAGAAACAACTTGTTAAAGAGGTTGCAAATAAATGCCTTCATGAGCAGAAGTTGTGGACATCTTGAAGAATATCTGCACAAATTTCAAAGCAGGATTTATGAGCTTGTTGCAGCTGTTTAAACCTAACACTGTTTAACTGCAATTTGTTATTCATCCAGATGTTTATTCTGAGGAGGTGGTCCACTCATTCACTTGAGCACGCACATAAATATGCGCCAGATGAGGCGTTTTATTAAAAAAAAAAAAGTGGACGAACTGTCATCACAGGTGGCCTAAAACTGTCTGATCCTTTAAAGTTGATGGGGGCTAAATAAAAGGGATTCACTTTCATATTCATAAAAATATGTATTGTAACTAACATTTAAGAATATTTGGAGAATTATAGGAATAAAATGTAAAGAAAAGCACACCATTGTGCGCAGAAAGTCCGCGCGTAACAGCTTGGCAGCGTTGGCTCCACATGGAACGCAGAACTGTAAACAGTCTGCTGTTGTTTCTCCACCGGACCGTCACTCACAATGAATAAGGCTCCTCCAAATTCACCGGATATACACTGTTTCATTCATTTAAGACGCGCGTGAAAGATGATAAAACGCCAGAGAGGACGCTCACGTGCTCTCTAGTGAAAAAAAAAGATTTTATCTTAATCTTTAACACATGTAAATAACAAGCAGGCTTACCTGTTTTTCGAGAATAAATTCGGGTCCAAACATAGAATTCCAATAGAAGAAGGAGACACTCCGTTTCTAAGTTCAGACAAATAATAATGACATAAACCCCCGCGCGGCTTTTACAGGCTTTTTTTCTTTGAGGGGTGGGGCGGTCCGTACCTGCCGCGTGCGCGTTCGCTTTACACTTGTGTCAGAAAGAGAGAGAGAGAGGGAGAGGAGAGGGGAAAATAGAGAAATAAATCACCGCAGACAAAACAGAGAGGCTCGTTCAACACGGTGAGTGTCAGCGGGGAGAGTCACAGTCGTTCGTTAACGTTTCTGAGGGGAATCCACCAGCAAACAGAAAGAAAGACAGAAAAAGTCCTCGCGGAGTGAAGATGAGCCACTCAGCGGCGACGGTGTGGAAAGTTGGGAGCGAGGGAAGGGCGCGCGCACGCGCGAGCAGGTGGATGCGAGACCCGCTTTGCTTAAACACACCCACGGGGCGGGGGCAGGAATGAAGCCGGGCCGCCCCGCAGGCGACCGGGCCGGAAAGGGGAGCCAGAATTCACCGTAAAGTGCCTCAAATGCGGATGGAATCACTAACATTTGACCGCAGTTGCATTTCATGTTTACACTTACAGAAACGGAATCTATCCTCATGATTGATCAAGTGAGCCAAAATACGTTTATTTATCAATCAAGTCGACTTAAAAACTCCAAAATATTTCTTACAACAATTTACCAGACATACCCTTAGCAAAAAGTACATTTAAAGTTTATTTTATTAAGTTTACTTGAGTATAAGTGTAGCAAGTATTATAATGACCATGTAAATGTAGTATTGGAAGTATAACTTAACATTTCTTTAGACTAAATTTGAGCATTTTAAATTTACAGTATAAATAGTTCATACAACTTAAACTTCAAGTAGTCTGCCTCCCCTTTGGGATGTATTCAGACTGTATACATTTGCCTTGCTTAGAACACTTGTGTCAAAGTCAAGGCCCATGGGCCGAATCCTAATTGGACTACTAAGAAACAAATATGTTTGAAATATTAGTCATACTTAGTGAGTTGTTTCCTACCCGGAAGTATAACGACTCGATTCCTGAGGCTCCGCCTGCCGCTGCGTGTGGCTGCACTGCCGCTGCACTGCCGCTGCAGTCCACTTCATCCAGAGAAGTCCTGGTGTCTGTATTTCTTTCACAAAAATAATTCAAACTTCTTCAAAGATGGATGCACATACGATAATCTGCTTTTAGTGGGCCTGGCCATGGCTTCACCGCTTCACAACACACACAAGTGGCTCCTGCACTGCTTGTGCTGACTGGGGGTGGGCGGGGGGTCTTAAAGGATTGTGCGTTTAAGTAGCGAATGCCCATGTATGAGGTTGATTTTATTGAATACAAGAAACAACTGAAAGATATATGCTATTCTGCATCTAAAATGAAAGTTTTTTTAGCTGATCATTGCTAGCTCAGTGGAGAAATTGAATGTTGTGTTAGTATGGAGGCGGAGCTGTCAGAGCAGATTCTTCCTGGAGGGAGCTGTTGGCATCGTGCTTACATTAGCACGTTTCCAACCGCTCGTTTTCGTTGGTATGGGAGGGGCTGCTGCACACAGCTCAGGTTTTTAGAGGATTTCTCTTAAATGCACAAATGGATCAAAATATCACTTTGGTGTTCTTTATAGTGAGGAATGAATAGTAAAATGCATTTAAAACCTCAAAAAGTAGAATTTTCATGTTTGGGCCCCTTTAAAGTGAAAGTATTGAACGTTTTCTTGGCAAAATGGTTTTAAAATATGAACATCTGGTCAAAGAGGATGAAAGTTGCCACTAAGACATTGTTTCTAGTGGAAACAGCTCAGCAGTTCACGAGCTTAAACCTCTCACTCTTTTTTTTTGTGCAGAAAGGCTTTCTGTTTAGACAAACAAAATAATTACACACACACACACACACACACACACACACACACACACACACATATATATATATATATAATAATATATATATATATTATATATATATATATATATATATATATATTAATATTAAATTATATAATATATATATATAATATTACTTTACAACATTAAAAGAACTATTATGTGTAATACGCCACATAGGTTCAATTAAAGTAAAACTAGGCTGTGTCAAGCTGAGTTAGCACTAATGGAAATACACTATAACAGTGAAGCCTCAGCTGGAGAGCCTGTATAGAGGAACAAGGCTGCAGGTCCAGATGGTGTTAGACCCAGAGCCTTGAAGGTGTTTGCAGATTGGTTATGTGGGATTCTGTAACACTTTTTCAACCTAACCCAGAAGAAGGTTCTAGTACTTTTAAAGGGCATCTTGTTTTGTTTCAGCACCTAAAATTCCATCCATCCATTCATGTGTAAAATTGTTCTCTTTCTCAAAGTCCATTTTAACATTTCTCTTTGCAGCCACCATTTATTCTTCTTTCACCTACAATATTTGCACATTTACTATGTGGATGAATGTGTGTTTTTCATTTTCATTATTTGTCACATTGATAGACACAAGTGACATAAAATGAAATGTGGATCCATCAGTTTGGGACAGCCTTTAACTCAATGAGGTTTGAGATCAATAAGATGCTGTCTGTGTATGAGTTATTGGAGTTAAAACGAATTAGTGTGCTGAATAAAAATCAAGAATAAAGTAGCCCTTTCTTTGTGTCATAGACTGGATCAGAAGAAAAACAGACTTCTGTCTTTCATGTCCTTCATTGGCGGGTCAAAGAATTGACTCGCAGGAGTTCAGAGGATTATGAAATAAATGAGCATTGAGTTTACCAAGAATAAACAACTTTTTGTCAAATTCTGATGCCCAAAACCGAGTGGAAGGTTTTTTTTTTCTTTTTCTAACTTTGGTTGATGTCTGCATAACAGTCTGTGCAAAGAAGACTGCAGTGTTTCTCCATAGCTGTATGTTTTTGTCTGTTTGTCCAGGCTGCTTCAGTGTGTTTGCACATGAATTTCAAAAGCTGAACTTCACCAACACTGAAGGAAAAAATAGGTAAATCCTATTGTTCATTT
Source organism: Oryzias javanicus (assembly GCA_003999625.1). Taxonomy (NCBI): domain Eukaryota; kingdom Metazoa; phylum Chordata; class Actinopteri; order Beloniformes; family Adrianichthyidae; genus Oryzias; species Oryzias javanicus. The sequence continues at coordinate 9,014,438 of CM012441.1, read as the reverse complement.
TGAAATGATGAAACGATGAAACATTTTAAGGTGAAATTCTTATTGAAAAATCTGTGAATAATGCAAAACTGTCAAAATGTTTGCATTTGAATGATAATAGTTTGTTGGTAAACCCTACACTGTGGAGAAGTGGTTAGCACTCTTACTTCACAGCAAGAAGGCCCTGGTTCAAATCCTGGGACTTTTTTTATATGGAGTTCCATGTTCTCCCCATGCATGTGTTCCACTTTTTTTCCAACAGGATTCCTTGGACACTTCATAGGTTATTCCGTGGTTCTAAATTCCTCAGGTATGAATATGTGTGGTTGTGTGGGCCTGCAGTGGACTGGTGACCTGTTCATGATGTACTTCGCCTTTCCTGACAGTAACTGGGATAGGCTCCAGCAACGATTTAACCCCAAAAGCGATGGATGGATGGATGAATGGATGGATGGATGGATGGATGGATGGATGGAGTTGTAATCTCCTTGAATAGCTTTATAAAGTTTGAAAGCAAATAAAGAGTGATGAAAAGAAAAGATATGATGTACAATATTGGCTTGGAAAGCAGATTTCAACAATATCTTCTCTATCAGGACCCTTCTGGGAAAAGGTTTGACCACTTTGTTACCTAAAGGAATTTGTTTTTACATTTTGGTAGCTCCCTTTATCTCAAATTTGCTTTTCCTCCAGGGCGATTATGTTAGCATTGGAATCAACAATACAATTAGAAATTTTAAAAAAATTCCAATTGTGAAATTATTATTGTTTTGGGATAAATTGAGAAAGTTTTGTTTTCATCTACATAATAGAAGCACTACAATCATGCTGATTAATTGTGAACTGGTTTGTCTTCTGTCGCCCACATTTTCTCATATTTCTGCAACTTCTGTTAAGTCCAGATGGGTTAATTCAAAGTTTTCTGTATTTCCATCATCTGCTGCTGTGACAGAGGGCCACGATTTGCTTCCCACACACAAGGTGTGGAGGAAAAAGTAAATATTTGAGATTAAAAAAGAACTTTTCTTTTTTTAAGAGTTTTATCCATAACAAGTCACACTCTTTTCATTAAACTTGTCGTGTTTAATTTAGTGACTTAGAGTCTTAACAATACAAAAACTCCCTTATCAGAATTAAAACTCTTATCTTAGTTAAGTACAGGGTTATTTGAAAAGGGTAAAAGATAATTTTTTTTTGCAGCTCCATAAAAAATTGCACTAAAATCCTTTAATTTTCTTTCTTATTCAAACACTGATTGGACAGCTCAAAGTCATGAAGTCACAGACTTTTGAGCGCTTAGAGAGGAAATTTAATGAATTTAATCTTTTTCTATTCAACTTCCTTTTGCACCTGCCTTTCATTCAGTCTGAGGTTTAGCCTGTCAGAGATTGTCTTGTCTATTATTTGGTAGTAATGACATTTGCTCTTGTCACTAAACTTTTTTTTCTCTATTGCACACTGACTCAACTTAAATATATATGGTTTTAACCTAAAAAAAGTCAAGTAATAAAAGACCAACCTGATAAGTCAAATTGGTTTCTCTTTCCAACTCTGAACCCAACCAAGGAGTTTCAACAGAAAAGTTTCTCACGCAATTTTCCAAAAGAATCACAACAACATTCAATCATTTTTGACTGCATGCAGCCTGTTTGTGCAGATTTTGTGTGCTTTAGGGAAACCCAGTAAGTGGAGCTCATTACTGAGGGGAACCTCGTGGTCTGGAGTCAGCCTAAGCTGTCATATTTTGATAAAAATCTTGCCAGTGCATGATTCTGAGCTGCCGTTGACATCTATCCAAGCAGTGGTGCACTGGAGTTTCATGCTCTGTAGGAGAACGTGCATTCCAGCTAAGGTGTGAGCTTTCCATGGCTCTGCCTGGAGGGCGTGAGCGAGTGCCAGCTCTTGTATCAACATTTGTGATTCACAGTTCAAAAGATCAGTTTAAGTTTGTGCAGATATTGAGCACGCATGTGTTTGTTTCATGCTGCCTGCTACAGTTATATATTTTACCTGTTTTTGGTAAATTTTTATTATCGTCTTTCTCTTGTCAGCTCAGAGATTGCTCCTTTTTGCCTCTTTCATTCATAAGTTGACCATAACAAATGAAGCTTAAACACTAATATTCCTCATGTTAAAATTTGAGGACAATAAATGCAAAAACTGCAATGAAATTAAAACTATTTAAAACTTTTTGAATACGCAGAGGCTTAACTAAAAGATAATCAGCAGCTGCGCTAAGCACTCTGCTCACTTGTTCAGCCACAGAGTCTATCTTTGAGGCTGTCACCGAGCAACTAGATTGGCCTCGTCACTAGGGGGCATACACGGATGGTCCATGTGGACCTCTTCCAGGGTGGCCCTGATCTATATGACCCTGGTCTGGTCCGGTGAAGGACGGGGGCCTTGGGGTTCCCCTTGACCTCCCCTATAGGTGAGCCAGGGGCCTGGGCCCGGCCGAATCATCAGAATCATGACCGGTCCTGGAATCCCAGCAGCTCTGAAGGCTCGCTGGCGGTTTTATGCCTCTCTGATGTTCTGAAACACATGCATCTGGTTTACGACACCTGCATTGGCCAGGAATCAAGTGACAGTCGCTAGCAAAGCCCTATGTTCTGCCAGCTCATCATCAGTTATTGGGGTCCAAGTCCAATCCTTAAGAGGAGACAGCCTCTACATATGCTTCAATGAGCTGCCTCCAGATCTAGACACGAGGGCGGTCTTCCACAAATCCTCGGTAGTTTTCGAGAGTACAGTCGCCCATCGCAATCAGCAGCCTCCCACAGAACGCTGCAAGATTTCTGTATTGCGTCAACCACACCTCGGCAACCCTAGGCTTAAACCCAAAGTATGGGTTATTACCAACCAACTTGAGCGCCCGTACTACATTCTGTAGGGTACACCCTCCTGAGGATGGGTCAGGGAAGTGGGGATGCTCGTCATACGCCCGTGCTACTACATCCAAGGATGTCAGGCCGGAGCACAAGATTTTTTGATAATAAAATAATGCTATAATTTAAGGAGGACAATTTTATTAAATCTAATGCTGTGTTCACACTGGGCTCGAAAACGTGCGTTCAAGCAACCGCTTCCACTGAAAACTCTATATAAATATACAAATATATAATTTGGGCTTCTGCATTGAAATGCCGTTATACACGTCTTTAAAGATGCATACAGACCACTTGTGTCGTCTCGGGTTTCAGCAGCCACTTTTAATGAAAATCTGTGCAAAAGCATGTAGAGCAGAATTTCTGCACCTGGAACGCCAGTGGTCACGAGTTGCTATGCAAGTTTTCTTAAGTCCCGTCGCGGGATCTATGTACAAATCAGGCTTTCCTTAATCGCGTAGTGAAAGATCAACTGGTTGAAGTTTTTTACGCTGAATCACGGCAATCAAGGGATCGGATTTGATAGTTACGTATGGGTAGTGTCCGCTTGTAAACACTATCTGTGGTAACCATGATCACGGAACAGAAAAGTAATAATTGCCATTTTTTCCCTGGTTGGATTAATATGACACCAAGACTGAAATTTTTGTTACAGACAGAAATGTGAAAACAAAAAGTCTGGAGCAAGATTTGCTTGTTCTTGAATGCACCACATGTTTCCGGTCTGAATACAGCTTAAGTCATTGGGCTCCATGTACGAAACGTGTGGCCATTGGGAGCCCTTTTAAAGTTACATCAGTTGAACTCTGAGGAACCAGGGACTCGGATTTGGTATGGATAACATTCTTTTCAATATCCATAAGTACCCATCAGTTGAATATTGATCAGATATGATAAATTAATAATTAAGGTTTGTTCCTAGTCTGAATTGTGTGACACAGAGTCTTTCATGTACTGGAATAGAACTGTGAAAGAAATAAACCTGGAACAAGATTTGTACCATTTCAACATTGTGCATCAATTATTTTACAACTTTGTATACATGCACTAGTATTGGGTGGCGAGCCTGTGTGAACAGCTAAAAACTGCTAAAAGTGCGTTCAAAAGCCTACAATTAGTGTGTTCTTGAATGTGGGATAAGACACAATAAGGAGAATTAGCTTAAAAAATATATTGTCTTTTTTTTTCTTAAAATGTTGTCAAAAATACTAATTTTAAAAGTAAATATTGCCTTTCCAATATCTTAAACAGTGTTGGGTTCTATGCATTTTTATAATTTGTTTGTCACCCTTAAACATACAAATGTAAGAAGGAAAGACAACAGAGACATTTTGACCTTTTTATTTTTAAATGAACAAACTTTAGTAAACATTAACTGTCTACATTCCTTTCCTATGACTTGCTACAAAGTACATATTTGCTAACAATTTTAACTTTATGTTGTTTCCTCATTGTGTGACATAAAACCTCCAAACACATCCCTGTTTTGGTGTTCGCAGATACACAACACTTTTTAAGTGAAGCCGTAGCTGCTTTGCTTTTTCAACGGATTTTATCCATATTTCAAATTTACAGGCAAGTGCTCACCTTGTGTTCCAGCCAGATAGGAGGAAAGCTTTGCTTCCAGCACTTTTCTGTCAAAGTTATTAGCATTTAAATGAGAAAAGTGTCACATATAAATCACAGAAAAAACTCCCACAAGTATCAAAATTGCTCAGTACTTAAGGAATATTTATAACAAAGTTTTCTCATCTCTTGAGTAGAGTGATTAAGTTTGAGTGAGTCTGTTAAACAAGAAAATTAGATAGGAAAGTTAGAGGGGGGGTTCCCAGGTTGTCTGATCACAATAAGTATGGAACTTTTTGGGAAAAGATTAAAATTGACAGTTTGGACCAACTGTCTGGTTCTACATTTGGTTGATTTGAGTAATGCTTTTCTCGGTTGGTTTTGGCAGAAAATGAAGGTTCATTTTTTTCCAAGACTCTGAAGACCAAAAAATCCTTAATTTGCCCAAGAGAACTACAACCCACAGTAGCCAGAGTGAAGGAAATTTGTTTTATTTCAATTTAATTCCACTTTTACCATATCATACAGGAAGAGGACTTTAAAATGGTCTTCTCTGGACTGGATGCGGAGGTGAGTGTTTGAGACCTTATTTCAGCTGTACTTCACTCATATTAGCCTAAACCCTCAGTCACATGCACCTGTACAAGGGATTGATGTGTATCGGTTCTACGAGGAATTTGGCTGTCTGTGGCCTGTGCCGGGTCCTAGAGAAGAGTGACCACATCTTAAAGGGAGCACGATTGTGTCTTGCGGTTCTGTTGAGGCTCATATAAACACCTTAAGGAACATAATGAAAATAGAACATCCGATTATCAAACATATTGTAAGTGTATTGTGAAATATTTGCAAGGCTAATGTAAGTTGCACACATTTATGATGTGCTGGCAAAGCTGTTGCATGCCGCACTCTAGTAGTTAGTAAGGTGGTAGTACTGACCCCTTATTGGCCGAGAGCAAATGCCACATCCACGTGTTGTATGGCGTTATATTTATGTCAAAACTCCACGCAGAAATAAGACATCTCCGCAAGCGCATCAAGTATTCATCGCAGAAAATTCAGACCCTCGCGAGCGCTTTTACCTCCTCCGCGAGCAGAAAAAGTCCTCGCGCGCGACTCACTACTTCCGCTTGCGTGAGCTGGTCTCTCGAGCACAAGTGATACGCAAGCAGAATCTCAGTGAGCGCGTGCACACAGGATACTTTAGGGCTTCGCGTTCGCGCGGACTCTGGCTCCGCTTGTGGGGAAAAAGGAGATTTTTGGGGCGGAGACAGAGGGCTCCACTGGCTTTTTTCTGAGTGGTCTAAACACACGTAGACAGAAAGGAGTTGGACGAGGAGGCTGTAGCCTAGCTGTCATGCAGAAAGATTGTAGGGACAATGACATATCTGGCTTTAAAGAACAGCTGAAAGAGACCGGGGACCTCCACGACTATGGAGAAGACCCTCGTCACCGTCTCACCCCCCACCCCCGCGGCCGAAGAATGTCCGTTACCGATCCTTAGTCATCAGAAACACTTCTGATCATGCTGTGTAAACATTTACTAAAAAACATTGGAGTATTGCTCAGCATGAAGAGGTTTTTTAATCTAGAACAACAGACTGTGTACTTTACATTAACTGTCAATTTGTGCCTCAAAAAATTCTTTCTGCGTGGAGTTTTGACATAAATATAACGCCGTATGTTGTACAGTAATGGGCCATAGGATGTCCATAGATGTCCACACTGTTATCTGATTGTATAATTTACGTATTTTTAAAAGTCAGGCTGTACGCAGGGAGCACACAAGTATGTGTACAGTATTTGGAGGCTCCTTGCACATACAAAATCTATACAAAACCTACTTCCCCCTTACTTACCCTTGCATGTTGTGTAAGTGTTTATTATGACCCATTGATTGCAGCATGGCCGCAGGAAAAATGTGCATGAATATTTTTGCAATACAGGCTCACCAGGCCGTCAATGACTATTATATTTTTGCGGGTCCCCCACTTGTCCCCTACATGTTTGCCCATTTTTCACCCACACACAGTCCATATCCCCCTTTAAGGGAAGTTGTAACCAAGGCTTAACGTGTTCTGAGTTGGGTCTTGTTTTTTTACCTGCCACTCGTTTGTATCACAGTTGACATTACAATTATGACAAGAAATTAAAACAACTTTGACCATTTGTAAATATTTTGTCAACTATATAATCTTATTTTTTTTCACAAAACCACTACTTACAGATATAGTTGTTCTGACCATACAAAAAGCACAGAAAATGTTTTATTGGCATCCTATTGTCTGAATTAACTAAAAGAGCAAAATAAAACTTTTTGTTGCAGAAACAAAGCCACTGAAAGGCTGCTTGAATCATTTTACATCACATTCTTGACACATATACATCCCAACACATCCCTGTTTCCTAAGGAATACAACTTCTGAGACGGTTCCCTCTTAGATTTCTGTCAGATGCACATATGTTTTTCTGCTTGGGTTAAATGTAAAATAGTTGTTCTGTCTGCTGATGAAAAACTTTTCCATCTGTCTATGTAGAATGCCACTCTATGGATCTTTATCTATTGCTCAATTCATCTGGGATTAAGTGTGCCATTTTTGTTGCTAAGACTGCAGCACAACATTGTAAGTATGGAATGGTGTGCAAAGAGCGGGAGCCAGCTTCAACTTGCCCGTGACAAATCACATGTGAAAGTTTCTGAGGTAGGACACTGCTTATGTGACCATAGAGCAGGGCTGCTCATTCCTGGTCCTCAAGATCTACCACCCTGCCTGTTTTCCAGCTCTCCCTGTACTGCTTGCTGCTGATTACCTGGACCAGGTGTGTCCTTTCAATCAGATTGTGGAAGACATCTGACTGAGCCAATCAGCAGGTGGCAGGGCTTGGAGATCTGGAAAATAGTCAGGGTGGTAGATCTCGAGGACCAGGAATGAGCAGCCCTGTCATAGAGGAAGCATCAGGATAAAAGGTTAGTGGAGGAAATGAGATTTAGTTTTGTCAGTCCTACCCGCTACTTTTTCAGTACCCTACCTTTTTGTTAATTTCATCAGTGACCAGATGCAGGGATCAGGCCGTCTACACGGTTACAGAATGATGCATGAGAAGTTCAAGCTGGAATGACTGCAAGTTACTCAGTACTTAGTCTTGTTTTCTTGTGTTGACGAGATCATGTCAGTATCACAAGAAAATGAGCGACAAAAAAAAGTGGGGTAGGTTTTTTCGTCTTCCATAGTCAGTCCACAGTCTCTAATGCTCTCGTTTTGGAATTACCTGTTCTGCAGAAAGCACTCTGATTTAGGATTGTTTCAGGTGTCACACATTTCAAAGAATCATAAAGACTATCACTTGTGAATGGTCCCCTGATACATGGATGGTAAATTTGTGAGGTGCAGGTTCCAGGGAAGTAAGGGTCTGCACAAGGCTCCAAGTTTATCAGAGTTTTTGCTCCTCCTTCAAGAGGAGAGGCATCCATTACAGCACTGTTGTTCTGAAACAATGATGAAACTTCCTGGGAGTGATGGACTTTCCATAAATGACTCCAAGTATAAAAATGATGACTTATTAGAAAGCCATTGAAGAACCAGAACGTCATGGATATAACTGCAGGCCTTGCTTGACTCATTTAAATTCAGAAAAGAGAGGTCGATGAGTAATCAGGATAATCTGGATTATTAAATCAGGTTCAGTGCTGCTGTCTGCAGGCAGTTTTGGGAACAGGGAAGTCTTTTAGCAAGTTCTAATAAGGGTTTCATGCCATTAAATATTTGCTGACAGACTGATCAGTTGTTGCTGTAGAAAAAGGTCCTAATAACAGTGAGGTCAAGATTGAGGATTGCCAGGTGTCCCAGTGATAATCTAGCACACCTGTGTGAGAGACTGTGCCAAGACAAGCAGCAGCATCAGGACAAAAAGTTGAATGTGGACAAAAGGGGGCAGCAGAGGAGCAGAAACTGCCAATTCATGACAGGTGAGGTCAGAGGTTATGATCTGACAGCCTGGAGTTAAAACAGATCCACAGAAGAGCTTACGGGAAAAGAGGCTGTTGACCTACAGCTGTAAAGAGACATTTCACAGGCCTTTAAAAAATATCCTGGGAGGTGTTTCTCATTATAACTGAAATAAAAGTAACTAGAGTGTGAGAAGAACATCAGTACCATAAGTTCAACTCTCTACCAGAAAGTCTGGAAAATGTTCATCATTTAAATTGAATTTGAATTAAATTTAATTTAGAGATGATGACTTTGAACATCTATTCATGCTGGAAAACCATCCGTTGGGCCTCAATGTAAGCATTTATGTGAAAAAGAAAGCAACAAACATCCTTACAGAGATAAGAAACAGTTAATGCAAACACCAAGCTGCTGTTTTTGATTATATAAAGGCAACAGCTCGTTTTTAAAAACTTACTCAGATTACCTTTTGAGGTCTTTTGAAAAAATTCCCTGAGAACTTTTATTCATGACTATGCAGTTTTTAGCCAAAAAATAAATAAATTAATGAAGTGTGCCCTTTTCTAGGACATATAGGCTTTGTCTGAAATTCTTCACTACTTACTACAGTGTGCACTATATAGTGCACACAGTTCACTGTGTACCTAGCTTTCCCTCAGCCCAGTTAGGCTCTGGCAGCCCTGTGACCCCAAAAGATGTACAAAAGGTTAAGATAATGAATGGATGGATAAATACAATCTTTCTAAAAATCTGCTTTATTTAACTGCTCTCAATTAATACAATTTCAATAAAGAAATACTCAAAATTGCAATTTTAAGCTCAATTTTTTAAAAATACCTCCATTATTGGAAAAAGGCCAACACCAAAAACACCATTTTCATTGAACGTAGTCTTTTTTATACCGAATCACCTCAAATTAGATTATAAGGTGAATTATTTCTTCTTACATTTTTATTTAGCTCCTAATAAGACTTGGTGCTTAATTTAGATGGGTTTTTTTTGGGTTTTTTTTTTTTTTTATCAAGCACAGTTCTTTCATTAAATGAGTACTCTGTTTATATCCCTGCAACATGAAATAGTTGTTAAATAAAAAATTTGGACTGACACACATGATTATTTCATCACTTTGGTCAGTAATTCTGAATTTAGAAAAGGCGTGCAGTGGAATGTCAGTTTTGAAATCACACCCAGCGAGCATAAAAATACAAACTATTCATAAGCACTGGTTGCCATGGACACCTCACAGTCAAGTAAAAAGTAAATTAGCATGGTTTTGATCTTGCACATGAAAGTGAGATGTGCCAGACTCGCTTCAGCTGTCTGTGGACACTTTTCAAGTCTAGACACACAATGCTGGCAGAGAATCCCCCCCTTCAACTATGAGGCGGTCACCATGGAGACCACATACCCAACATCTCTCCGTTAGTCTCCACATGGCACCGTGTGAAGGCCACACTTTCAGGAATCCAACACAAAGCCTCCGAAATAAAAGCTTTGAGTTGTCTTGCTCAGCGAAATCCAGCGGCACGCGGGTCATGACGAAACTTGCTTTAATTAACCTCTGTGTTGCTGCATATGAGTAGTGCACGCTGCTAAAAAAACAGTAAAATCTGAAGGTGCATATGCCGATTTGAGCTCTGCTTTGTATGTTGACTCCCATCTGTGCTTGAATGAGCTGCACACCTCAATAATTCAAACCCAGAACTTCATCTCCCGGTTTTCTTCTCTGTTTTATCACAAATTCCTTTTGCTTTGGCGTTCTCTTGGGACTGTGAGAGAAGTCTGGACCAATACCTTTCTTTTGAGAAATAATGAGGTTCACTTCAACTCTTGTTTCTATACCGTACATCAGGAATCTTACAGAAACCTTCAAGCAAGAGTATTGTCAGAAAAAATAAATCTGAGTATTGTGTGGTTGTCAAAACTGTTTTGAACTGGTTTAGTTGCTCATTGTTTGGTTGGACCTTCATCGTTACTTCTCTGAGGGTGGTGTCCCTCAGAGATGTAGGCTGTGTTCCCCTCTGTTTCCTCTCTGTATTCATTGGTTTGGCGTGTCTCCGGTACCCAACCCCTGCGAATAAGGGTTAATACTGTAAGTAAAGAATTTATTATTCTTTGCAAGGAGATTGCGTTGGTTGAAGAAGAATACAGTCAAAAAGAGGGCAAAACTTTTGATCTGGCTCTTGAGTCGGGAAACGCGCTAGTCAGGCGCTTACTGTTGTTGTAAAACCTTTCTGCCAATCAATGAGTTTCATAGTGTGACAATAGAAGCTCCACTCTAATGGATTAATTCAATTTTTCTACAGACATATGATCAGTAGGGTCCAGAAATTGTACCATTCTGTCCTGCATAACAGGTCAATTTTCTAACAGAAACCTTCAAAAGTCCAGTCTGACCCCATTCAGTCCGGTCTGGACTGCCCATTGGAAAGCGCGGCATAATTGTCACAAACAGCCAGGAAGACCAATTTCAGTGGGTTTATCAACAGGAGGAGATAGGCAGAGGTCAAACACAGGAGTGGGAGCATCATGGTCCATTCACGCCGAACGCGATTTGTGCAGTAGTAGCAGCCAGCTCCAATGTTAAATCAATGGTTGAGGCACGCTCTGAGGCGAATTGAAGCCCTGCAGCACGATCGAGCGACCGGCACGGCACGGAGGTCTGCCAGCAGCTTGATTTGAGGCGAGACACGTCAAAAGGCAAATACCTGAAGTTTGACAGGTCGCTGTGTCCCATGTGCCAATCAGGAACTCAGCATTGGGCACGTTTCTTTTCCAGTGATCCGATCAGCGGGTAGAATATTAAACCAAAGCGAGCATTTTTTATTGAAGCCGAAAACAGCCTGCCCTACTTTTTTATTTGATTGTTTTCTCATTATAACGAGATAATCACTAAAGAAGAATGAAGTGTCACCCTCTCCCTTCCCCCACACTGAGATGCAGAGACTTCACCTTTTAAGTCTCTTTATTTTGTGGTTAACAACAACAACATCAGAACACTCCTCAAAAGTTGTATTTAGTCTGATTTCTTTTATCATTTTATTAGTGGATCTACGCTCCTCAAACTCCTTCAATTCGTCTCATGCACCCGCCCTCCTCCCTTTATTTCCCCAAAACCTCCAAACAGGCTGATTGAAAGATCACAGCGCAGACGAGAATCTGTGCATGATGCATTCACTGAACTCCTGACATTAGCGGACCCAAACAGCCACTCAGCCCATTTCAGTCAGCTACTATGCTTTACACACTTAAATAAAATTCATTCAGCTGAAGAAAAGAGTTCTGTTTGAAAAAGATTGTGTTTGTGAGGTTATTTACGCTACTTAGCTGTCTGACCTGATGCTGCAAGTGGATTAACTTTAGAATTTTTAATTGTTTATTACACGTGTCTCTGGTTCCCTATTTGATACTATTTCTCTTTCTAAAATTAGATGGCCAACCTTTTCTTTTTTATGGGCTAAACTGGAATTTTAAACTGAGAGTTAAGGTTCTCCAGTTGCTTGTCTAATGCTATCAATTCAGAAAAATATTTTGTAATGCAATAAAGTTTGAAATTAACTTGCCCCAAGATGGATGTGAGCTGTTTAAGATTGTTTCACTTGGTTTGCATGAGCTAAGGATGAATCCTCCTGGGTTGAGTCCTGCTGTGAATCAGATCACCAGACGAGCCGTGAGCAGCTCACAGAAACATTGGTCCAGTCATACAGATATCTCTAACTGCACTCTATTGCTCAAAGGGAATTTATCATGAAATAGGCAATGGATAACTCTCACCACGCCTTGCAGAGTGCAGCAAAGCTACAAGAGTCTACTGCTGAGCTCCAAGAGGAGAATGCGGGGTACCAGAGGAGCTCATTTGACCCTGAACGCCAGCTATCTTGTTAGCTCACTTTCAGCTCTGGGAATTGTGCTAATGAGATGAGCGGTACCAAGACGGAGGAGCTGTTATTGCAACATGGAAGATCACTGCGCTCCCTAATCTCATATGCTTGTACAAACATCCAAATAATACATAATTAATGTTTTCGTTCCTCCCCAGCGTCAAATGCTGACAGGCAAAGAAATCTCTGGACGCAACATTCTACTGTAGATCCTGTCTGACCCGATGAAGGCAGTTCAGAGTGGCTCCAGAAGTTCTTCAACATCTTACTGCAAGTCTACATCTGTAAAATAATCACAGGACATCATTTACATTTTATAGAAATATTAGCTTAGTGGTATTTTTTTCGTCAAAAACATTTTTTTCAGCTTTTACAAATTGAACCCCGTCCTCTATTTACATGCATGCTTGAAGAGGGAGGTCAAGAGCAATGAAGCACATTTTTATTCCTGTTTCCTGGAAGATCTTTTTTATATGAAACCTACAGCTTCCTCCTTGTTTCCTGTTCTTTAACTGTATTTAAAGTGCTTGCTTTTTACAACATCTTCTATGGATGTTTTTACGTTTTGTGGGCAGGACCACTGGCACTGAGCAACCCCACCCCCTCTTCCTGTCACCCATAACTGAGAGCCCTCTTTTTACACCACTGAGATATATAGAGATGGGCAAATCACCTGTGCTATGACCCATAACAAATACCTTACCTCCAAATCCAAGGAAATGAAGTCAATTCAGTCGCTATTTTTCCACAGTACGGTCTTCGTCACTTTGGAACGAGACGACGTTAGTAAGCATTGATTGGTCTGAGTCATAATTTCTATGGCAACCACTCTCGCTAATCAGAAATGAGCTTGCTGGAAAACCACACACCTTCCACTGAAAGCGGGCTTGGGAGAATCTGTCAATCAAAAATTTTGAACGTTGGAGTTGGGGGTCACCGGGCACCACAATGCTCTTCCTAAGTGATCTGATTGGCCAGTTTATAACTACATTAACTTATGATATAGAAAAAAATATGAGAAAAAAATTTGGTTTAACAAGAAGATGTTGAAAAGGGATTGCAGCACAATAATGATTATTCTGACAAATATATTGACTGAATATAAGCTATTTATTTCTCAGTAGAAGTCTACGGGATTTTGGCTTTCAGGGACTAGCTGGCAGGTACTTCCTATGTGGAACATGAGGGGGGAGGGTGTGATGAAGAAGCAGTTGGATCCATGTGCAAATGTAGATTTTAATTGCGAGGAAAAAAAAGGGGAGCGGTGCAGTCAAAATCAGGCTAAGGTAAAAAACTAGGAGCAAGGCAGGACAACGAGGAAAATAAGGCAAAGGTGAGACACCAGTAAGACTAAACAAGAGCAAATGCTCAGACTGTGTGCAAGGCAAAAACAAGACTTCGCACTGAAGAAGTGGCTGAGGTGGGTTTAAGTCCAAGATGGTACTGATGATGATGGAAACCAGCTGTAGCTGGCGAGGGCTCCTTCTGATGGTTAGGGGTAGTAACTGACAAGGCCGGAGTGGGTAATCGGGAGAGTCAGGAGGATTCCCGGTGGGCCGCTTCATTCATGGGACGGTCAGTTGCCGTCATGGAAAAGTGATCACAGTAGAACATAATTGAATCTTTGTAGCTTTATTCATCCGTCTCTTGAAGAGATATGGCACTGTCAGTTTTGGAGCAACAACTTAACATAAAAACCCCTTTTAAATTCTCAAAGTTGGTTGAGTCCAGAGTGTGCTTCTAACAAAATGTTTAGGCCGGACAGGGAAGCAGCCGTGGAACAGACAGATGATTAGCCAGTAAAGAAACGGGTAGGAAGCAGTAGGGGTTTTAGGAACAAGAGGGACGGGCGGCTGCGCGGGCCCGCAGTTCAAAGGAGCCGCCAGCTCAGAGCTTCATGGTGAAAAAAAGAAGAGTCTGTGCTACTGATGTTTTTCTATGATCTGTTATATCACAGTGTTTGGAAATGCCTAGCTGACAGGGGCGCGTGCACCTTTTGTCTAAATGCTTAAAAACATAGTGGCGTGGGTTCAGCGTGAATACAAGTCACTTTCTGCACTGCTTCTCCGCATGTAGTGGGGAGGGGCGGGGCTCCTCACGCTCTCTCCAACAGCTCCACAGATGAGAACACATACAGGAAGCCGAGCGGCCGAGAGCGAAAAGGTCTGAGCTGTGTCTGTATTTTTATAAAGCAGACACAGACGGCGCGTTGCTTTAAATGTAACATAAAATGGTTTGTAAGGGTGGTTACCGCGATAAAACACATCACATTCTAGCGGAGAAGTGTGAAGCATTTGACCGTCCAATTGAGATGTCTAGCAGCGTTTTTGATACAACAGGTGTTTATCCTAACAGCACACACGTGGAGCACGGGACAAAAGTGTTAATTATCAAAAAAATTGCCAGAAATTTGGATAAAAGGAGGGGAAATGAATATCGATGGCTGCACTTTAAAAAACTATGATCCTATTATATTAACAGGCTGAAAGTTCATAGGTTGCCTCAATAATAACAAAATATCAGACATAAAATGTAAAATTTATTAAAGTGAATTTGAACTAATATGAATTTTTTAATTACACATTTATTGCTCTTTGAAGTGAGGCCATTTGATTTACTCTTCACTTTGGTTCTTAACTAGAGCTTTGTTTATTAGCGCATTTGTTTATTACCTTAAAATGTATGTAATTATTGTAAAGACACGTTAGTATTTACTGATAATTTTATTTTAATGTTGGAAAGTCTGTTTAATTGATATATTGTGTTTTAAATTATTCCAAAAAAAGATTTAGAAGAAAATTAAAAGATACAGTGTTTAAAATAGACGTATATCATAAATTTCTGAGGTAATATATTGATTATTGCAATGTTTACCATATTGCAATACTGTTGGTATTCATCATTTATCGCCATTAGCCATTTATCGTGAATCGCATCGTATTGTGAGTGAATCTGAGATTCCCAGCCCTAATACTGACATAATATGACGTTTTCACAGATGGAAAAACTACAATAAAACATTTATTTTACATTCTAAATGTTTGCCTAATTTTTCATGTGGCGAAAAATGGGCTGGTCTTGACCATTAAACTCCCAGGCTGAAAAGTTGTCCCACTCCGCCCCTGGTAACTGAGGGTGGAACCATGACAGAGGGGATGATGTGTCCAGTTCTAATAGACAGTCAATGTTTTATACATTTTATCCCTAGTTTACAGCCCCTCATTCCCAATCAAATATTACCTGAGCAAGAAAAATAGCAAGCAATATTAAAACTATCCCATTGTACAGTTTTGAGCCAGATTCTAGCTCAGACGAGAAAAATGAAGAAACATTTTTTGTTAGAGCTTCTCCTTGAGAGAAAACATGTAATCAAATCAAATTTATTTCGAAAAAGCGCTTCTCATACTGAAGTAGCTCAAAGCGCTTTACAATAAAAAAACAAACACAAAAGTTCAGATAAAAACCCAACCAACCCTTTGCCCTCTCCCTCCCCTCCAATAACACATGCATACCTTGACCCAACACAATT
Source organism: Oryzias javanicus (assembly GCA_003999625.1). Classification (NCBI taxonomy): domain Eukaryota; kingdom Metazoa; phylum Chordata; class Actinopteri; order Beloniformes; family Adrianichthyidae; genus Oryzias; species Oryzias javanicus. The sequence continues at coordinate 8,998,648 of CM012441.1, read as the reverse complement.
AAAACTTTTAAAATATGAAAATATAAAAAATAACTTTTGAAATAAAGTTTAGGCTTGCCTCTGCTGTGAGGGTACAGTATTTGGAAATCTCTTTATACCAGGAGCCAGCTTTGTCATGGAACATTGCCACAGTTCCCACCGAGACCAAGACAGCAACGGGGTCCACTCCACAACCGTGAGGCCGCAATGCTCGACTCTCGCTGCACCAGACGGGCGAGAACCACGGCAATGACCACAAGCCGAAAAGCCCTGCCATAAAGGATCCCCACAGGAAACACTGGGGCTAAAATCATAATAAGAAAAGGTCAATATCAAATAAATAACACGAAAAATAAAATTAAATACATAGAATACATAAATACAAATAAAAATACAAAAATAATGTATAATATAAAAGATTAAAAAAGTATAAATATAGTTATCTAAAAGCAAAATTAAAAATATGGACAGAGATGCAGATTTGACCGAGAATTTTTAAGTAAACCAGAGAGCAGAGCATTACAGTAATCTAAACTACTAAAAAGAAAAGCATGCATCAGCCCCAATGTGCTGGCAAGTGAGAGGAATGGGTGGACTCTGGCGATATTTTTGAGATGATAAAATCCTGTCTTAATGACATTTTTAATATTAGGGATAAAATTCAGCTCAGAGTCAAAAAGAACGCCCAGGTTTCTCACACAATGAGAAGGGTTAAAATCTTGAATTTTGAATCTTTCTTGTCTTCAGGACCGATTATTAAAACCTCTGTTTTGTCCTAGTTGAGCTGTAAGAAGTTCTCTGCCATCCATGACTTTATATCTAAAATACAATTTAAAAGAGTGTTTATAGGTTCAAGGTCATCAGGAGACACAGCAATGGAAAGCTGCGCATCATCAGCATAGCTGTTAAACTTAACGCCATGTCTCCTTATGACGAAAATACCATGTAATTTTCATTTTAATGAGTCTTTAAAAGATTTGGATTTATTCAAGTAAGCTATAAGACTGATATCCCAAAGTATCTGTTATTTCACTCCAGCAATTCAAAGTTCAGTAGGAATTTGTGGAATGGAGGCACCATGAAATTTCTTGTTTTGAGGTTATTAGCTAACTAAAATAAGAAAAAAAAAATGCTCCTACAGCGGCAAATGTCTTCTGCTGATTGTTCCCTGACTCACCTTGAGTTTTGACTTTCTCTATTGTCATTCATGATATTTGTTATCCTTTTTCCTTTTTGGCTCTATGAAATCTCAGTTGTAGGAGTACTGGTTCAATGCCTTGCTCTTTCAGAAACAGATGTAAAGTTCTTGAGTAAAATTGTGAACCTGTGATTACTTCCAGTGGGTTAAGTTGCATAGCTGAAAGAAATGTGTGAGTGAAAGTTTAAAGAAGATGCTGCATGAAAAAGCACATTGTCCCATTAGTTATCATGCAGCTAGGTGTGTGAAATTTTCTATATTTGACCTATCTCCTGGGGAGTCATTTCCCCTCAATGCTGACTGTCAAGTAGGGAGGCACTGGGTCCCATTTTTAGTCTTTAGTATGATCTGGATTCAAACTCACAACCTTCCAGTCTCAGAGCGGACACTTTACCACAAGGTCACTATGTTGCTGTTCTTCTCTTTAGTTCAAAATAGGAACACAATGGTTGCCTTGGAAACGTGAGTCCCTCCTCCTTGAGAACCTAAACAACTTTAACATTGTCAAGTTCACTGTATATTCTTTCTCCCATATTAACCGGTTCCTCACATCAACCCAGCTATCTGCATTCAGACCTCGGAGGAACATAAAGGCCTTCACATCAGAACACTGAATTCTTATGTGATATTGATGAAAAGCTCCTCTCGGATAGCTTAATGATAGTTTGAGCCTGCTTTGAAGAAGAGCTCAAAATCTTGTTTTTCTTTGCAGTGAACAGAGATAAGAAACTGTTCTCTGAGGACGTGGTGGAGATCAGAGGTGCTTGCCCTCCTCTCTGTCAAGCTGGAAGGCATCCATAGGGTGGGACGTCTTGGTTAAAGATGGAAAAAAAAATGTAGAAAAAGGAGGAAGAATGAGTGAAAACTCTGGACTTCAGGAGGGTCCAGATACAAAAGAGAAGCTGAAAGGAAAAGACTTGAGGTTTTTATGATGTCACAGACATAGAACAGCACACAGGTATCCTTCACTCAGAGCAAAAAGGAGTTCACTGTATATTTCCTCTTTATATACTTTGTAATAAAAGACGTAACCATTTTTAAGTATATTCTGTCACTCTAAATTTAAAAAACTGCAGCCTAATGGGGACTTAAATCTTGTGGAAAACTTCAGATTTCCAGTTTACAGGTTTTGGCTGCAGATTCATCTGTTTATGTTGGAAGCATTCCTCTAAACCTGCTGTGTTCCTCTGAGACCAATACTCTCTCAAATTACTATGACCACATAATCACAGGGATTGCCAGGAAACACTGTAAGGCACATCATTTTACTCTTAAACACACAAGTGTAAAAATCTGAGTTATGGTTTTAGTATTAGTATTAGAATCCAAGGTACATCCATGGACCTGAGCTGTTGAGAGCCTGCATGAGAGGTTGTGTGTGCGTGCGACCATGCAGGAAGTAATACATTTAACAGGACTTGGAGTCACTTCCATTTAAAAACACAGCAGTGCAGAAAAAAAAAGTTAAATTGTTAGCGTCACCACTAATGCTACAGCCACCAATACAGCTACCAATGCGCAGTGCAGAGACATCAGCAGAACCTTCAAGATTTCATGCTGCCACCTGATTTTATTGAAAACTGTCGGCATGGTCATGAATGTAGACAGCGGTAGTCTGCAACCATCAGGCGTCAGGGATAATGTCATTACGAAATCAGGTGACACCGAGGTGGCCACAGGGTGGTCAGCAGCTTTTCCTGTCAGTGACATAACTGTGTCACTGACAGCCAGCCGCTTGTTATCCCAGGAGTATATGAAAAGTGAGGATTTCTGCATCACTGGTCATTCATAACTCGGATTTTACATTATAATCTTGTTAATTTACAAACGTACTCATTTTTAGGCAACATGCCTCCCAAGAAAGCTCAGTATTCTTCTGAGCATAACTGCAATTTGTCAATGTGCAAGTCTCTGAGTCTCTGTGGTGCTATCAACACCATAATGATCTTTGGGCAGCATCAATGTCCATTTGGACCCACGGTGGCCAGGATCGCCACATCACCTTAAAGTTTTAATAATTGGACTTTGGCAGTGGTTGGAGGGAGGCAGTCTGAAATTGGCCGATCATCAGACGATGTTGGAGACCCTTCTATCAGTGGATTACTGCGCTCCTGCCTTCCTGACACCCGCCTATCATTGGAATGCCACCGTGCAATTTCCAATTGTGCGCTGGTAGCCACTGGTTAATGTTAAAAATCATTTGGTTGCTGCAAAATGTAAACTTATTCTTTGAAACCTCTGCTGCCACCGCTAGGCATGTGAAACTGAAAAATTGCCCTTTATATTCCCACATGGTGGCATTTTAGAATATGTGACTGTATAAGGCAAAGATGTTCAAGTCTGTTTGGAGGCTTTTTTGTTATCTCCATCACATAAACACCAGTTTACAGACTGTGGTAAGTCTTTTGCATGACAGAAATCTAGAAAAAGAAACACATTCTTTTGCTTGATAACAAATTATTTTGCTTTTAAAGTCAATTTGTCTCTGTTCTTGAGCTCCTTTAGATATATTGTACTGTTTTAATTTGATTTTTCAGTTGAGTTGCAGAATATATTTTTTGAAGTTGATGTCATATTTTTGTTGGCTGCTCCAAACCATTGTTTGCTTTGTGGACATTGTTTAAAGCGTTTTGTGGTTGCATTAAGTGTTAAGTGGAATTGTTCTTTAAAGGACCAGTGATGGAGTAAACTACGGATTGTGCACAGCTGGCATCACACCGGACAGTTCTTCTTTTAGGAACACAAACATGATTGTTCAGGGCACAAGGAGCTAGACTGTCGGTCCAGGAAAAGGAGACATCAGAGGAGAAGAGGCGGCAGGGGAAGAAAATGGACTCAAAGAGCTGCTAAAGCAAGAACAAACAGAAGACACCTGCAGAGAGGAGAGACCCAGCGGTTGGCGCAGGGGGTTGCTGTGAGGATTCAAGTCTCCTTCCAGAATCAGTGAAGATAAGTCTTCATGGCTGCTCTCAGATCAGCAGGCAAGAAATAACCTGAAGTGTTGATGGACGGTGGTGAAAGCCAAAAACTTCAAAACACTTGAATCTAATGTAGAAGTTTTAAAACAATGTCTGAAATCCATTTATATGCTGCCATCTAGTGGTTACACATGAAAACAAGGTTTTTCAGGTTCAATAGGGTTGTGGAAATTGCATTACTTTATTTGACTGTAAAGCCATTTAACATTTTTTCAAATTAATTTTTTTTTTAATTAAACAGAATTTTTTCAAATGTCATTATATAATCCATTTTTCCCCCTCTGTTAAGGTCATATGTATGATAATTTAATTTTTTTTGCACAGTTTTTGGTTTCCCCAATTGTTTGATTTGATTTTTTTTCTGTTTTGTTCCTCCTAAAAAGACATAAATCACTGCTTTCAAGGCAACATCCCGCCAAAAAACAAACTAATTCAACAAACATTCACTTTATAAAGGACTATAAATTGATTCAAAACTGATTTGGGCATTAGACAATAATTATTGGATCAATACAGCCTTGATTTTATTCATTTGTCCTAAAAATGTATTTCATCATTTTTTGATTCTTTGCTTTGTTTTTGTCTTAATTGCATCATATCAGTCAAAAATAGTGTTGACATCATGAACATTTATTTGATTGAATATATTCATTTGGGCAGTTTACCTGGTTGTTATAACAAGAAAAATTAAACTCAAATATGTTTTGTTCTCCCCTGATCAAATTGAAATGACTTTTTCCAAGTTAAATTACTTTTTAATTGTTTTTTTCTGGTGGTTTAAGTAAAGAAAAAGCTCAAATTCTGGATTACAGTTTAAATATCCTCTAGTGATATCCTAAGTGATAAAAACATAATTGAAACTGATGTAAGCATCTGTGGTTCACTCCAAACCTTCTCGGTAAGTCCAAACTCACGGTCTGGTTGATGACACGCCATGTATTCCATTTTCTGGTCTGTGAACGTGACCCACACCTGAGTCTGGATTGTGTAATCACCACCCTGAAGAGCTTGTTTACCTTTCTAGCTTCCATGATGCTGCTTCGTTCTTTTGTCAACCTGCATGTTTGGATTCCCAGCATTAGAGAACTGAAGCAACAGCTGGGCAGCTTAGATGCTTCCAGGTTTAGACTTTGGATTTTGGAGTGTGGGAGGAAGAAAGACAAATGTGCAGGGAGAACATGCAAACTCCTCATAAAAAGGTTCCAGCTGGCAGGGATTTAAACCAGGATCTCATTGTTGGGATGCAAGAGTACAAATAATTACACCAGCCCCAATTTAATGTATTAGATTAAGTTTCTGCTATGTCTCTTCTGCGTTTGAGTCCTCCACATCACTCTTTTTGGACCCTGCAGGAGATCCTCCATTGCAGGAATTCTCCTTACCTCTTCGTGTCATACAGGTTCAGTTACCCTGCAGCCTTCTGCCTTATTTTGCTTGTGAAATATGAATCAGCACCAGACGTTACATTTGGTAACATACAAGCCTGCATTATAGCCCAGGTTTAACAAGTCTGTGGCCTTGCGGCTGCTGTTGGAAGGGCCAATGAACATCTGTGGAGAGGTTGTTTTTGTAGCATCTGTTCCTCATTATTAACGTGTGTGTTTGCAGTCGGAGAAGAGTAAATTTACTGACAAATTAAGACAAAAAGTCCTTCATCTGATTAAAAAATGTTCTTAATCAGGTATTTCGGAGCCGTTTCTGTGCCAGACATGATGGACAGACGGGGTTAGTAGAGCAGCGAGTAAGAGATGAACCACCTGTCTACTCAACACAACACATATCAGCCAATCTTTTGATTTGATTTTAAAATCGTTTATGTTATACTTTAAAGGTTTGAATATTGATTAATTGTTTTATTTTTGAGTTTCTGTGAAATCAAACAGAGTTGCAACAAATCACAGAAGTATTTACAACAGAGAGGTTTTGAAGGAATCTATTTTGAATATCTCAGTCTACTTATAAAGACTTGACATGATTATTTTTTTCTGATGAACATTTAGAGTAGACACACAAACTGTCTCACATGTTTCACTTATTTATAAGAAAGTGAAACCACATGATGGAGCAGCAGCTGCTGAAGGAGATTTAAAAAATGGTTTTAACCTTTCACCCACCTCCTCTTAAACCACTATTTCTTTTTTTATGAGGGGTCCTTTCTTGTAAAAAGAAAAAAGTTTTTTTTTTTTTTCAATTTGTAGCAGAACCACCATATTCTTTTTCCTGTTTCCTCCTTTTGAGATGTGGGGTTAACTTGTTTGAAAAAAATTGACACAATTTTGATTGATGAGCAGAAATCAGGCAGAGAGAAATCATCTTTTTGTCGGTTTGTCTGTTTGCAGCAACTTTTCAAAAACTTTGTCATGCACAACAAATGTTCATAATCAATTGTAAACCATTCCACTTGTGAATTTATTAATTTGTCAGTTGCAGATTTACTTATTATGCCTGTGACACTTCTTATTTATTTGATTGGTCTGGCTGCACAGTTTGCACAACAGGTACCAGAGAAACCAGAGAAGATGATGTAAAAACAAATATCCTAGATGCTGTAATTGGAAAAATCACATTTTTGATTTAAGGCTGTCATCTACTGGTGAAAAGCTGTTACTGTAAGTCACTTCAGGTTCTACAAGCTTTTCAAATGGAATGTTACATTTGCTCCTGATCCAACATAATTTGAATAAAGAAATACTCATAAACACATTTTTAATCTTAAATGACTATATATGTCCTCCATCATGAAAAACACGCTAAATGAACATGTTAAAAAAATCAAAAACACAATTTTCATTGGAGTGGGTCTTTAAATATATGTCATCAACTGAGTGTTTTTTTTTGCCAGTTTTTAGTCACACTGATTTTTTAAAAGCAACAGGTAAGTGTCTGGGTAAAACATTTCAGTCTTCCATCTCATATTTTCTTTATTATCATTTTCTTTGAGTTAGTCGGACTGTTTGTTAAACTACATTTTACTCTGGGTAAATTTTACTGAAAACGTAAACAAGTGTGGAGTCTTTTTTACTGACTTGCACTGGCAAGTATTTGAAGCTTTAAAGTAATTTACAGCCGATCTCATAAACAAAGATCTGAATTATACATTTCCTGTTTACAGTGTTCTGGAAACTTTTTCTATAAAAAAAAAGCTAAATTATATATAGTTTTCAATCTATCAGTGTTGTACTTTTGGTTTGTGCTCCATGATTCAAAGTGTTGTCTTCAAGCAGATAACCAATACAAGAGTTTAAATAAAAGTGAAACTGAAGATTTCCTTCAACAGTGTATCCCACTCACTTAAGAGAACAGCACAAACAGGCTCTAACCAGCGTAGAAACAGAACAAAAATCATAGTACATTTGAGTCTCAAATTTGAAAAATAGACACCTCACAGGTCCTCAACTGGCAGCTTCATTAAATAGTTCCTGCAAACTGCCAGTGTCAACATTCACAGTGAAGAGTTGACTTCTGGATTCTGGCCTTCAGGGCAGAAAAAGCCATGCCTAAGACTGGCGAACAAAACAAAAAGATTGATATGGGGAAAGAACATAGATGTTGGACAGAAGAATATTAGAAATAAGTGTTATGGACAGACAAGTTGAAGTTTGAGAAATCTGGATCACACAGAAGAACATCAGTGAGATCCTGAACAACTGAAAAGCTGCTGGAACAGCTTGACGCCATTTGTCAAGCATGAGGGAGGTAATGTAATGGTGGTTGCTTAAGGTGGGAGATTTGTTCAGAGTAAAAAGAACTTTAAACAAGTAGGCTATCTCACCATTTTGCAACACCATGCCATACCCTGTGGGGCAGCGCTTGATTGGAGTCAATATCATCCTACAACAGGACAATGACCCAAAGCACGCCTACAAATTGTACAAGACCTAGATAAGAAGAAACAGGCAGCAGGTATTTTATCTGCAGTTATCAGATCTAAACTGCATTGATCTGTTGTGGGAGCAGCTTGGCTTTCTGATACAAAAGAAGTGCCCATTCCAGCCAAACTAACTTGTTGGAAGGCTTCTTGCGGGGTAGGGGTAAAATTTATCCAGATTACCTCAACAAACCATTGACTGTATATAGAAAACTGGACTGAGCAAGTGAGACATCACCCAAAAAAAAAAAAAAAAACACTTCTGGTTCCAACCCAATTAAGTCACCATTTTTCAACATTATGTCCAACGCCATGCTGGAACCAGACGTCCTCAGTAAACCGAGATTGGTCCATGTTGATTACTTGAAGGTCAAACAAAAGGGCTCAGGAGAATCTATCAATCAAACGTTTGATGCGAGGCCATCTACTTGTATTTAGGTCAGTTTATAAAATAAATAACTTGAGTTCAACAAAAATAGAATTAAAAAATAGAATTACCACGAACTTGATAAAAAAAAATGTGGCACAATAAGAATAGTTATTCAGACAAATAAAATGACTGGGAAATAACTATTTCTCAAAAGAGGTCTATGAGATTTTGGCATTTAGGGACCAGCGGGTACTTCCTGTTTGGAACACAAGGAAAGAGTCACTCAGTCATCATTTTTCTTTTCTTCGTACAACCAATTTGGCAAAAGTGTGACTTAATGGAAAACACTAAATTACCTGGGTGACCCCAAACTTTTGAACAGTAGTGAACATTTTTTAGTGGTTCTTTTTAGTTTTCAAATTTTCTGTTCAATTTATCAATTGACGGCTGTCTGTTTTCATAATATGTTAGTTCATTTTCCAAAACTATTATGTGATATTTGTTTTCATAGAAAAACCAATTTGTTTTTCGTATGCCCGGAAGAAGAAAGAATTCACTTCCTCTTTCGAACTTTCACAATAAATGCACATCATTGACCGACCCATATTAAACTTAAAATAGTTTGAAATTTTGCATTTTATGATGAAGTTAGTAATTTAGTAATTCATTTTACACGTTATATTTTAAAATATCTAATAAAAGAATAATCCAAACACTAAAAAATATTGAGCCGCTTGAAAAGCAAACAAATGAAACCTGAGCGAATCCGATACTCGAGTTATCTCCCCCTCTACCATCAACGTCTACAGGCTCACGGAGAATGTACTAGAGCCGGCTAGTGTTTTCCGCACGCGAGCTCACATTTAAAGTCAGTACCGGGAGCGACCACGAGGACAACAGCGGTGCCCACAGTAAAACCCTTTACTCTTTCCGGGTTGATAACTCTTATTCAGACTGTTTGACTTTTTTGTTTTCATTAGAGGAGGACTGTCACTGTTCACGTTACACCGGTCGCCGGTAAGACAGACAGCGCTTACGTTAGCGTAACTAACCGTGTTAGCAGCTATATTAAGAACTTTAGCTAGCATAACCGAGAGAACATGCTAAACGGGTCTCCACGCGCTTCACTTTTAAAATCGGATTTTTAAAGTATGTCCCTAAAATAAGTGAAATGGTCTTTGGTTAGCAAAAGGGAGTTTTTAGACTCCACAGCTGTAATATTAAAATGATTCGCAGCTTCTTAGTGTTTGTGTGGCAGTTCTTGTAGTTGAACAATTCATTAAAAACGAAACGGAAACGACATTTTTGTTTTTACTGTCATACAGTTCTGACAATAATGAAAATGTGTTTTTACTTCTTAACCTACGTTATAAGTCATAATTATACTGTCATTAGAATTCACAACATTTTATTTTTATTTCTCCACATCACTTAAATTTTATTCTGAAATGTGTGAAATCTTCCACTTGATTAATATCAGTCATTGATAAATTTCAAAATAAAACAGGTTATTTAGCCATTGTTTATTTAACTAAAACCGCTTTCAAGCAGCATAAATTACTAGTAATAACATTGTTGCTACATTCTATGCTAAAGTGACTCTTAAGCAACAAGAAACAAGTGAAACCCCTTGTTCTGTTTTTGCAGGAAAAGAAGGGTTGAATTAGCATTTTATCATCTTAAAACAAATAAAGTTAATTTTGCTGCAGGTTTAGTCTGTGTCAACTGAGAATGGTTCCATGCAAACTTCATATTTTCATAGGTATTTAATTGATCAAAAGTCATTGAAGATGTTTTTTTTCTGAATTTTCTTTGTTGCATTGAAATGGTTTTAAAGCAAAACGTGAGTAAATCTGACTGACTGGTAGTTAGTTACCCTGTATAATATTGTAGCTGCTTAGTATGTTTTTACTGATATTGCAAAAGGAACAGTGCAGGGACTTTCTGTGCAGATAAATCTGCTGTAAATTAGGTAAACCATGTTTGTCTCATTGAAATAACAATGTGTTTTATTTTTGCATGCCTCTACAAAGTTATGAAGGTATTCTTCACTTATTAGTCTCCTCTAAATATTCTTTAGAGCAAAATATAATTTGGTTTTTGTATCAATGTATAGATTTATTAGTTTTAATTTAGGCTCAGAAATGACCAATCTTCCATATTCTGTATTATTAGTCTATGAAAACATCCAATCGTTGGATTCTTATGTTAGCAATTTTCTTTTCTTTTGTTCAGAAGTTGATAAATGAGTTTCAAATGGTGAAATGGCGATGCGTGAAGCATCAAAGATGTTTCTTCTTTGTGGATTTGCTGCTGCAGGGTGAATTCTTAAACTCCACTGAGGATCAAGTGATCTGGAGCTGGAGGCTCCCATTAACAGAATTAGAAACACGACAAAATAATTAGACCGTTTTAGGCATATAGTGGTTAAGACTCAAAGTCACTAGTTATAAATGATGACTTTATTAAAGGTTATAATTTGCTGTATATATGTATTTTATTAAATATGTTTCTATTATTGTACAGACAGGAAGTCATGCCTCAGAAACAGAAGACAAAGTCCTGGACGGAGCTGAAGCAAGCGGGTAACGAGTGCTTCAAGACAGGCCAGTACGGAGATGCTGTCAATCTCTACAGCCAGGCCATCAAGGTGCTGGAAAAGTCCAGTAAGTTCTCTCCTTACATTCACTGGTTCCTCCCCTATGTAAAATGATGAGCACTTGCTATAATCATAGTGTGGACTTCAATCATTAAATGACTGAAATGTCAGTCAAATATCGAATAACTTTCATTTCATATTTTCAAACCCGCCTTCTGCATTATGAAGCTTTTTCAGATCATTTAACATTAGACTTTCACTAAAGCATTCTGTGTCAGTTAGTCTTTTTATGCAGCAGATTTAACTAGTTTTGATTTACAGATTTTTTTCCATCTGTTTTTTTTGCTTCTTTACAGTTTTCCAGCATCTTTAGCTGATGAATCTTAGCATATAGTAGCAACATTAAACATTTTTTCTTTAGGAAACACAAACATCCGGATACAAATTTTGTATCAACACTACTACTTGGATGAGCACTAATAAAGAAAGACAGATTTTAAACCAAACAGGGTCTGACAAACTCAAAGTCGTGTGAAAACAGGTGTTTTCTGTTGTCCAGATTCTAGTTTAATTTCTTATTTTGTTTGTCTTGGCTTAGAGAGTTCCTAAATAAGCTTTAGATGAAGGGAAGAATTTTTAACTTGAAGTTCTGATTTCACAAACATATTTTTTCCTCTTCAAGGAGAAGAAAGCGCAGCAGATTTGGCCATTTTGTACTCGAACCGTGCTGCGAGCTACCTGAAGGATGGCAACTGCACTGCATGCGTGAAGGACTGTGATATGTGAGTCATGCTGCCATTTGAAAACTTTATTCCAAAATATCACAGTGTTTGCTTAATTTCTTTACATTTATTTTTCCTTTTTTATGTTTTTTATATATTTTGATCACCAGTGCTTAGATGAGATAAAACAATCAGCTGTCCTTGCAATTATCCATGAGACACAAAATGATAGAAAAATAAACCATTATTTATTTACAGCAACACAAACATTTTTGCTTCTAGTTACATGGAAAGTAACAATGCCTCAAAATTAAATGAAGACCTTATATATATTATATTATCGATATATGATTTGTTTACAAAACAAAAAACTAAAAATGTACTAAAACCTTTTTGTAGTCTCCTAATAAGCTAGTGATAATAAATAAAAACCTTTCAGTTGGCTTATACTAAACCCGGTGTAATGTACTAAAGCAGTTAATAGTAAATTCTTCTTAAATTTAGCCCAGTAAGTGTTATACAACTTCAACACAACCACACGGGTATTCAATAGGGATGCAACGATTCACTTTCCCACCGTTCAGTTTTAATCATAGCATCCATACTGGTGACTGTGATCACCAGTATGGATAAAATAACTGTGATAGTTTATAATCTATGGTGCTACATCAGGGCCATGTTTGTTTATTTATTTATTTTAATTTAAAAATATGAATTTAAACTTGAAAATTCCAGTTTTGATGCTGAACACTGAAATATTATGATTAAATCAAATTGTAAATGATATAAACTTATTTAACTTTTGATGATGATTAAATCTTTGTTAAGCCTTTATAGTCATACTCACATTCCTGATGGTGGCAGAGCTGCCAGTCATAGACACGGACACATCAACACATTGGCAAGCAACTATACAACAAATGTATTAAATTAATTTATTAATTTTTATGTTTATTGTTAAAAGATTTTCTATCCTCAGATAAGGTTTCTTTAAAACAATCTACTTAAAACATGTCCCTATTTTTACCTTTTATTTTGGTATTTTCTCAATTTCAGATCTAAATTATTTCAGTTTTTAGGAAGTAAAATGTTAGTTTTGTAAAACATTTTTGTGTTTAGTGTAAAAACCTAGACTCAACATGAAAAACAGTCTAGATTGCTGCTTATGTTACAGAATTTAGGATTGAGTGCGATACTACCCAAACTTTAAAACCATATTTTTTATGCACTTCTTATCTAAACAAAAACTTTGATGTTACAGTTGGTGTAAATAAACTTTCCAGGTGTTTCATTTGTTGTAGTGAGTTTGTTTATGAAATCCAATCTTCTTTCAGGTCTCTGGAGTTGTCTCCCTTCAATGTGAAGTCTCTGCTTCGTCGTGCTGCTGCATATGAAGCTGTTGAGCAGTACAGAAACGCCTACGTCGACTACAGAACCGTCCTGCAAATTGACTGTAACGTAACAGCCGCTCAAGATGGCACGCACAGGTACGACAGCTGACTGTGGAAAAAAAAAAATCATTCTGGATTCAGGTATGAGGCAGACGAATCACTTTCAGTGAGGACTCTTTCTAAAAGATGTTTTTATTTCAATTTTACAATGCGTTTTAACCTCCTTCAGCGTACTACCGACACATCAATTCTCCAATCCCAAATGTTGCTGGTTACTCTCTTTCAGAATGACTAAGGCCCTCACAGAGGCAGACGGCCCGTCCTGGAGGGAAAAGCTTCCTCCCATCCCGTCGGTTCCCGTATCTGTGAGGGAGAAATTTGCCCAACAAGCTGCAGCCAATGCGAAGCTGCAGAACTCTGCAGCAAACCAGAACGGCATCAAAGAAACAACCAAACCAGGCAAGCACTCCTTATGTTTAAAAGCATTGCTGACTGAATTGAGTTCCAAATTTGTTGTCTTGTGTCAGAATTGATCTGAAACTGAAGGATTTAAGTGTTTTAAAATACATGCATTGTCTTTATGTGGTTTTACCTGTTTATTTACTGTTAGTGCATATGTTTTGTCCATTTAAAATCTGTTTTAAAATTCAGAAAGACATGTGACATTTGCTTTTTCTGGTTATTAAATCAAATTGATTCTTTCCTGGAAATGGAACCCGATTGATTTTCATCTGTACAATTGCTTCTGTGTTTTTCTTCTTCAGCTCCCAGTAGTGAAGACATAAAGAAAGGCCAGGTTTTAAAAGAAGAAGGGAATGCTCTGGTGAAGAAAGGAGAGCATAGAAAGGCCATTGACAAATACACCCAGAGCCTTCAATACAACCCCTCTGAGGTCGCTACTTACACTAATCGGTGAGTTGAGTCTTTTTCAAATTAAATAGACTAAATAAAAAATAAAGTAGAAACATTGGCATTTCTGCTTTCATGAGTTTTAGGTAAAGTGCTTCTCATATCATGTGCTAGAAATGATGTATTTCATATATATAATTGTTTTTTACAAACTTGTTTTCTTTGACTTTGAGATGATACTGATTTGACCCCATAAATATGGAGATATATGTGCTGATTCAAAGCATGCCAACAGTTGATGAACCAAAAAGGATAGTTCTGATGTTGGAAGCTGAAAAGCTACATAAAAGCACCTAACGGCTTTATTTGTGGGGAATATTTGCTGTTCAGATGGTGTTTCTTAAAATATTAATCATGTTCTTTTTAATGCACAGATTTAATGTTATCGAAGTTATTGTCTATAATTAAAGACGCATTCCAATGAAAATTGTGTTTTTAACATGTTCTTGTAGCATTTTTCTCATGACACAGGACATATATATATATATATAAGAATTTAAGATTGAAACTGCATTTCTGAGTATTTTTTTGTTCAAATCATGTTGGATCAGGAGCAGATGTGAAGCCTGGGTTTGTGACGCAGCAACTTCCATGGGCAGATCGAGTCTCTTTTCTCAGACAAATAGATCCCAAAGTATCTTCATTTTCCTCGTCTAATCTGATATTTGGCTCAAAACTGTACGACTGGGTTGCTCTGATGATGCTCACCTTTTTTTTTTGGCTACAGTAGTGTTAACTTGGGTTTGTGAGATGCTATAAGCTAGCAGGAGAGCGTAAACAGAGGAATGCTGGTAAATTAGCTAGCTTAACTCCCACATCAAAAGCCACAACCTAAAGGCAAGTTTCTAAGCTGCGCTTCTGAAAATTTTTCTTAAAGAATGACATGATTTTTGATTTTTACTAAAAAAAAAGTTCAACCATAATTAAAAGATCATTGGGAGGGATTTTACTATAGAAAAAAATATAGAATTGGGATCTTAACTTAAAAACTCAAATAAAAGTTGACAACTTTAGCTTAAATTCTATTTTTATTTTACAAAAAGCTCTGAACCACCCATAGTTTTATAGTATGATTCATTTTTAAAATAATTTAGTCACAAATGGCATCAGAAATTAGGTGGATGTGTTGGAGAAGGACCCAAACACAGGAGACTTGTTGTCAGAAACTTAAACATTTACTAAATAAACTCAAACATCACAAAACCAAGGGAGACAAACCAGTGACATGACCTGGAAACCAGACACTTAAATACACTGAGGTTGATGAACTAAATGAAGACAGCTGTGGATGATTAACCTGGACATGGTGACACACAGAAAATACACTTTTCAGCAAGCATGCAAAATTTGATCATAATTAACAGAATTCTTCTCTCTAATCTTTTACCAACAGTTAGGATCATTTTTCCTTCAGCTTTTTCTATCCACAGGTCTTACTGATGCTGACCCCAAAGTGCAGAGTTTAGTTACTTGTCATAATTACACTTTAAGAAGTTTCTCTACCTTTGTTTTAAATTCAAATGTAAATCTTTTTTAAGGCTGCTTTTTCTTTAAAAAAAAGTGTAGTTAAACTTAAAGTAAAACATTCAAAATAAAGCCTGTTTTACATTGACTGTTATGGACTGTCATGCATTAGATTTTACAGTAGCTCTGTTTAGTCAGTCAAATTTGGTCAGAGGAGCAAATCAATCCAAGTCAGCACAGAACTCAGTTTGACTGTTTTTTTTTTTAATTTAATAAGCCATTCTTTTTAGGTCCTTTTTTGTAAAATAAAGAGTTGTGTGTTTCAGGGCCCTGTGCTACCTGTCCGTGAAGCAGTTTCGAGAAGCCGTCAGCGACTGTGACAAAGCTCTGATGATTGACAGCAGCAACATCAAGGCTCTGTACAGGAGAGCTCAGGCTCACAAGGAGCTCAAGGTGGGAAAATACAAAACTTTTCTTCATTTGTCTCACGCAGCAGTCATTGTTTTTGTCTCTCAGTTACATTCAACTATCAGGAAGTTAACTTTAAACAAGTTTTTTCTATAAATGTTGGTCTTTTTTACTGTAAATAATTAGAAGACTGGAGGAAAGCTAAATGGTTAACAACAATAATAACAATAATTCAAAATGCAGCAGAATTTGAGAACACAAACTAATGTTTTAGTTGTGAAAAAGCAGGTAATCTGATTAATATCAAAAACAAAAATGTTTCTATAATTTTTCAAATGAAGCATTTGCTTTTAATGTCTTAGCTGAAGTTACAAACATCAGAACTATGCTCTAAATGAAGACGAAGAATAAAATGATCTGTTGACAGAGAACAAGAGTCATCCCTGGTGTAGCTTACCTGCCAGTGTAACTATAAGGTGACCCTTAGAGGTCACCTTATGATCTAAATAACCTTGACCTGTTTGGTTTTTCACAATTTGACTTGGTTTATTCAACCCGAAGAAGCTGGATTCAGGTGAGAAGTTAGAACTCTTTCTTTTACTAAATAGTCATCAAATCTGAAGAAGTTCACTTTTAAGTTTTAGAGTTGAGAAAAATGCTCTCCAGGAACCACATAGAGTGAAAAAATTCCCAGCAGCACTCAACATAAAAGTCTATTTTCACTGTTGAATGAGTTCAGTCAGATTTCAGTTTGATAACTGTAAAGATGGATGAAAAGTTCAATGTTTCCCCATTCATCATCATTTCTAAATAACCTGCAACAGGTGAAGTCCATCAAGTAGGATTATAGATGCTGTAAGGCTGTGAAACTCCTCACTAAATACTTCATAGACTTTTGTCACACAGACATGAGCAGTTTCACTTTTTAAATGCTCAAAGTTCAAACCTTCAAAGAAAAATAAGTCCAGGATTATAGAATAAAGCAGATTGATTGACAAGGTCAGCAGCCAATCAGGAGTGAGGAAAAGTTAACAGTGAGCTGTTAAAATAGCATGCAAACGTGCACGGAAAAAATCTGCAAGACTGCAAAAAAAAAAAAAGTGGATGGTGATATATCGATGGAATGGTATTCTGATCTGTTGGTTCATCTCCTGCATCTCAGTCATGACTTTTCTGGAGGTCTGATATGTAGTTTGCTGAAGGTTTTAAAACTACTACAATCTTTTAACGACGTGTTAAAAGATCTTCATTATCAGAAATGTCAGAGCTCTTCAGCCTCAGGAAACCTAAACAAGGACGATAGGTCATTCTCCAATGAAACCAGGATTAAAAAAAAAAAAAAAGATTTTAAAATGTTGTCTAAAATTGCTGCCAACCATCGTCTTTTCTGACATTCGGATGTCTTGCAGAACATCAAAGCGTGCGTGGAAGATCTGCACTCTCTGATGAAGGTGGAACCAAAGAACACAGCAGCCCTGAAACTGCTGCAGGAGGTGCAGAAGAAGTGAGGATCCTCCAAACCCAAGATCCAACTCACTCCACAACAGAAACAGACTTCTTTAAAAGCTGCATTTGACCTTTGACCTTCACATGAACATCATCCGGACACTTCCAGCAAATCCAGCTCTCTTTGGTAAAAAAAAGTCATCATAGACATGAAGCAGCAGCAGTTTGGGATGAGCCCTTTCCCATCTGTCCAAGCCATGAAGAATGTTTTTCATCTTTACGTCATTTCTGCTAAAAGCAGATTCCTACCAGCTAAGAGTCATTGTTTGCTAAATGAACAATGTTTGCACGTCAACCTGTGTCCATTTTATTCATTCAAATACTTTATTACTAAATGGAATTATGTTCATGATGTTGTTGATCCTGAGATTTGTTTCCATTTGAGTTCAGCTGTTGGAGCACAAGAGATGGCACAGATGCTACGCTTTGATTTCATGTTTTTATGTTATTTGTTTTTTGTTGTTTTTGACTTTTAAACATGTTCTGTGTGTGTGTGTGCAGTTTTCAATACTGAGGATTTGCAAATAAAAGCTGTTGCTGCTATTCTTCAGTAGTCTGATATGAACAGAATCATTAGAACTGGACAGACAAATGAGCAAAGAAAACTTTTTCTTTTTCAGTTACAGATTCTGTAAGTTCCCCAGTTCAAAAAGGAAACGTTTAAAGCAGACAGAATGCAAAAAATAGTTGCTGAATAATTGATTTTATAAAGAATTTATTTGCATAATGGTGCAGAAAACAACGGTAGTTGAGGGTCTGCAGCCTAGGTTTGTTTATAGCAAGACTCTGGCGATGCGATACATATCTTGATACAATATGTATCGCGATATTTCCCTAGACCATAACCAAACATTTTTGGGACTTAGAAAAAAAACACCTGAATATTAATACAGCTTTCATGGTACTAAAATTATAAAAACAATTGTATCTAATGATCACAATACTAAGCACTGCAACTGGATCTCTAGTACAAGTTGCTTTTATCCGAACAAATTCAGTAGTTTTTTTTTTTTGATAGATTAAGAAATATTTGTTTTTATAAGGAACAGTCAATATTGTCTGATTTCCACAACAGAATAATTGTCGGTATAAGAAAAAAAAAAAAAAAAAAACAGAATGAATGTGCCCTAAACCAATAAGGTTCTATAAAACTTTGAGGAAATAGTGTGGTTTATTTTCAACATTGCTAAATGTAGCTTCTTTAGCGCTAATGGTCAGCAGATTAGGTGGACGCTCATAAATAATTAATTCAATATATCAGCTTGTCAGCATTTTATATCAATATAAGTATTGTCAGATGAACTATTGCGATACATTTTTAAATGTATATTTTCTACACCACTACTGCAACCTGAGGCCCGGAGCCACATGTGACTCTGAGCCCTTCATTATGGCTCTCTGGGCAAAGAAAAATTAAAAGCCTTTTAGTTTGAAAAAGTAACACATTTTTTGGACAATTTGACAGCATTAAGTGAAACTTACTGACTGCAGTACCCATGACGCTCCAACAATCCAAAAAAAAAAAAAAAAACGTGCAGCTTCATAGAGAACCAAAGTTAAAACATTTTGACAGATTGATGAGCCCCCCAGTGTTTTAAGGTTCCAGACTCCTGATTTAGCTCCAATAAAAAAGCAACAATTCTGTCCCCCAGACGTGTCACTTTTTAAGGAGTTCTTATTTCCTCCTCCCATTAGCCATTGTACTATCACCTGTTTGAACTACTAATCTGTATAGAAGACACCTGTCTACACCAGGTGGAAACCTGGGCAGAAAAACCCACACCATGCAGTTCACAGCACATCAAAGGCATGTCATCTATCAAAGAGCATTTTAACCTGAGGCATCATTATATGTGTTCATGTCAGGAGTTGTGTTCATGAACTGCTTACGTCACATTTTGGTCTTTATACATGTTGAGATGCAGATGAAGAATAAGAACAAGTGAATTCTTCTTCAAAGTTAGTTTCTAAAGAGACTAAAAGAAGACGTCCAGCGTCAGGCCAGAAGATGACGGCCTTAGATTGACATCTCCATATGTTTCACCCCTTCCAGTGTCATTTTCCTTTAATCCTCCTGTGTATTCAGACACAAGAGGATTTCTACAAGTCATCAGTGTTCTGAAGCAAGCCTCCCATCCAGGCCTGGAGGTCTTTCTCTCACAGTCAAACACTGCAGCTGGCTCCTCTGTCTGTGGGAATTCAGCATTTTGTAGCCATCCCCTTTGACCCCAAACATCAATTCTTCCTCTTTTCTCTCTCAAAAGAAAACAAAAAAAAAGAAAAGATTTCTAGCAGAAACACAGTGGAGAAGCAGTTGAAAATCTTTCTCACATTTCTATTCTTGTTAGTGTTCCCAGCAGAGGGAAACCTTGAGCCAAAGATTAATAAAGCTTTTCAAGCCAAAGATTACGCTTTTTCTTTTAAAATAAAGGTAAAGATTATCTACAAGTCCAATGGTATGATCATCTAACAAGCCAGAAAATAATATCTACAAATACCAAAACAAGCCAGTTCTTAAAATTATGCATTATGCAAATGATCTTCCTAGTTTTTACACCACAAGTGAAATAAATGCTCTCAAGATTATTTCATTGACTGAAAAAAAACACATTACTTTATATTAAATTTTTTTTTATTTATTTTTTTTTGCAAATGATTTTTGCAGGAAAACAAAACAAATGAAAATAATGTTTAAAGAACCAGTGAAAAGAGAACTGATGCTATTCATGGACCAGAAGTCTTTTTGCACGGGCCGAACAGGATAAACATTTACTGAACTAATAAAAACTAAACAGTTAAGTACATTTTTGCTTGACATATCTATGAATAAAAATAGGCAGGAATATTATCCCAGAATAAATCAACTTAAACTTTAAATAACTTTCAGTTATTTTACTTTCCATAATAATGAATTCTGTCAAAATGATAGAAGTTAGTGGCTGTAATATGTTAGGAAGATAACATTGGGCCATTTATAATATATAATATATAAAACGATATGGAGGGCCGAATATAATTACCTCACAGGCCGGATCCGGCCCCCGGGCCTTGACTTTGACACACATGCTTTACTACCTTCTTAGAAGGCTCAAAGTGCTTTACAGTCAGGTCCATGCACCCATGTACACACTGTTCACACTCATGGCAGGCTCTGCTGCCAAACAATGGTGCCAACCTATAACCATCAGAAACAGTATTAGTGGGGCCAATCTTTAGCCTAAAATTCAAGCACCTGGTACTGAACAGTGCAGGGAAAGTTTTCTAAATTTCTTGTATTTCTTGCAAGATAATCAAGTGTACATTAAATGTGTACAAACAAACAAGTGAACAAGAATTAATGACAAATCCATTCACTTTTTAGCTAAATAAAATTCAGCCCATTGTTGTTTTTCCACATAACCACACTGTATGGCCACATGTCTGCAAAATTCAATGTTTCCACACGTTGAACTCCAAAGATGGTTGATGATCATTTTTTTGCTGCCATCATATCATTTTGGTTGTTTTTACAATAATGTGAAGTAAACCTATCATGCTTCAATCCAAATTGCATTTTTTAAAATTAAGTATTAAGATATCTCATTTTGAAATGATTTTTTAATGGTTTAGGTTGATTGATTACATTAACAACATGTCAACATGATCTAATTGCATTATAGGAATAGAAATTGATCAATTAATATCATTACACCCGTTGACTATAGTATTGTGAAGGTACCCCTCAAGTTTACAGGCTGCATTTTGCGCCTGAACAGCCCATATTGTTGAGCCTGGCAAATAGACATTAACATTTTTTTAACAATTGAGTGTATGGTCGCCATCTTTACAAATGGCCGACATTTTAGATTATTCTCACAGCTAACATGCTTTTTCTGAAAGAGGGGATCGTACAGTACATCTGTGCCAAAAGCATGGAGGTCAGTGTCTGCCCTCAGATGGTTGGGCAGGGCGGGAACCTCCCATCGTCCAATCAGAAGTGGACTGCTCTCCTTCCACCATGACCGCCCCACTAAAGAGTTTCAGCTCTGTGCTAAAACTGCTAAAGTAAGGATGTGTGAGAGGTTGTAGGGTTGACACTGAGTTAAACTCATGATGTTTTGTAGATGAAAAACTTCCATAAACTTAACATGTGAGTCAGTTTCTTATATTTGCTACTATCGAACTTCTGAAGTTAGATTAAGATGGTTCAGGATGTAATGACCATAGATGTTTTTTTTACTAGATATAATAAAAACTATGCATTCATCTTAAAATGTATTTAATTAATTTTTTTAAACTACATTAACTAATATCTTGTTCTAATGCAACCACTAGGGGGCACAATCCAGTGCTTTCCTGTGCAGGTAAATGCAGAGAATTGTCAGAAAAGGGCACCAAACATGTGAATCCCAAACTAACATTCTGCTTTATTTAATGAATCTACTTTCATACATTTGTGACCTGATTTTGTGTATTTATTTAAATGTCTTTTTTCCATCTCCTCATTGATCCCACGTAGTTAAAGCAAGTTTCCACAGGAAAAATACTTTATTAATACACGTATATAATAACATTTATAGACAAAATATGTACATCAAACATCTTTCTTTAGGTCCCAAAATATAAAATCTTTAGTACCTCTTTCTATAGAAAACTAGTCTTCTGTTAAAACTTACATTCACGTCTTCCCTCCCTTCGGCTTTTACCTCCAGTATTCATACATTGTACGGAGAAAAAAAAACAACTGAGATTCATCAGCGTTTCACAAGAAAAGGCAACAGCAAGAACAAACACCGGGTTTGACTTGAGCAAAAACAGATGGTGGTGAATGCAGACCGGGTCCAAATGTACACAGTTGGAGCACGCCTCCCCGTCACCCACACTCCCAGGCCACAGAGTGCAAGAACACGTATCAAAAATAAAAATGTACATTACGCTTATGGACAATAATTACACAAACCTATTTGTTAAAAAGAAAAAGAGGTGTCATTCACTTTGGCCGTGTGGCGGCCTATCCCTTCATCCACTGTGGCTGCCCCCCCTCACCCCCGCCTGTGCACAGCCAGGCTACGTCTGCTCAGA
Source organism: Oryzias javanicus (assembly GCA_003999625.1). Classification (NCBI taxonomy): domain Eukaryota; kingdom Metazoa; phylum Chordata; class Actinopteri; order Beloniformes; family Adrianichthyidae; genus Oryzias; species Oryzias javanicus. The sequence continues at coordinate 8,976,195 of CM012441.1, read as the reverse complement.
AGGATGTCGTCAGTAATGGAGGATGCAGGCCACAGACTTTGGGCGACATTTGGTAAAGTCTCTGGAGGGGTGTGTCTTTGTCACGATAAGCTACAGTGAGACGCGTCAGTGTCATCTGCGTTTACACTTCAACAGCAGCAGCTAAGAACATTTCTGACTTTACATTCAACCGATGTGTTTGTGTGTGCAGGACAGGCCGAGTGTACAGGATACATCTGCGACGAGGAAAACCACTGAACTTTGAACATTCAAGCAGAGCTCCGGGTAGGGAGTCGTCCGTGGACCCTCCTAAACATTTCTACAAGTCCTCTTGTGGTCTGTGGGTCGGAGGAACAGAGGAGTTCAATGATTATGCTTCGAGGAACAGCTCAGTTCTTCTCTTCAGCTACAGACTCTGCCTCTGGCTAATGGAACCGGATTGTCTCATTCTGTCCGTCTCATTCTTTGGTTTCTAGGTTGAGGGGGGGTACCTGCTTTAGTGCTTGTAGGAGAGCAGGGGAATCCATGGGGGTCTGAGATAGGGTTGGGGCAGGAGATCCCCCCCTGGGGGATAACACTAGGAACGATGGGACGTTCTGTCCTTCAAACCCCCCACCCCCAAGGCTAGGCACAGGCACGGCTCCGGGGTACCAGCATTTCTCCAGCATGGGCAGGTAGGCTGCAGCGGAGGGCGGAATGAGGTAGAACGGCATGCAGAGGGGGTGTGGCGGGGGAGGTGGGTGGTTGGGCGAAACACTCATGTAGCTACTGTAACCGCTCGAGGACGAGGAGGTAGAGGACTCGCCGCCCGACAGCAGCTCGTCCTCAGACGACTCGACGCGGGGCCGTTTGTGGCGCGGCTCGTCGTCCTCCTGCTTGATGCCGGAGTTCTGCCGATCCGCCTGAGACCGCTTCTGCTGGTTCTCCGGACCGTAGTACTCTTGATGCTGCACCCTGGATTCCGGTTTCTCCAGCTCACCCCCGTAGCCGCTGTCTGTGTCTGTGTCGCTGCCGCTCTGCTCACCGCTTGGCGGGGCATACGCCCTCTGGATGACCGGAACGCAGTTCTTCCCGTAGCCCTCGCTGGGCTTAGGCGGCAGGTTGTCGGGTTTCTCCTTGTGCAGATCGTGCTGATGGTAGGCAGGGACCTCCGAGGGCCCGGGGCTGACAGGAGTGCGGGGTCGAGCTGGACCCTGCAGCACCTCTGCAGCTACTTTGTGAAGGTGACTGATTACATGGGAGGGTGTAAAATCTCCACTAGACTCGTGAGCGGCTAGATAGAGCAGGATCTCCTTGGCACACATGTGAAAGCCAGAGCGAAACATCTCCTCTGACTTCTCTTGGTTGACAGGAGGTTGCTCTACATAAATCGACAAGAAAACACAAAGTCAGAAACATCATCTGCATACAGCTTTACCCTGCTTCCAATTCCTTTGTGTGCAACTCTGCTGCTCACCGATCTGCATGCCGCTTTGCAGGGCAAGGATCTTCTGCTGCTGCTGCTCCAGAAGAGAGGTGAGGGTTTTCACATGCTTGAGTGTGAGCTCTAAAACCACAGCCTTCTCCAGATGGCCCAGAGTCTGAAGGAGACACACAGTCAGCACATCCGAAGCTCTTATATAACTGACAGACTGAGCTGTTTGTGCTCAGATTCAACGTCTATTCAAGCTGATAACATGGAAATTTGTATAAAACAACACATTTTATAATATAATTACATATTTCTGGTTCATCATTGAACATTTTAAATAATTTATATTTTAGTGCGACTTGCTGACGCATTCTGCTCAGGTGCAACACCGCAAAGGAGCCACTAGATGGCGCGTGCTACTAAGTGCTGATAAATCCAACATTCCCTCCTCTAGGAGGATTACAAAAATGAACTTACAGTGAGTTTCAGGTGTTCAGGTAATAAATCTTTCAGCTGAGCGATGCATTCGTTTATGCGGTCGCGCCTTTTCTTCTCGATGAGTCTGTGGGGCAGCTTGTAGGTGTCCTGCAACCATAAACAGAGACGTTGCGTAAACATTCTTGATCACAGGCGTTCGCGCCCATAGGGAGGCATCAAGTTGTTATGTCACAGCGAGAATTGGGTCAACCATTTATGGGAAGTACGCCCACACTGAGCTCTCCTTGTGGATGACATGCACTGCTTAGAATTTATAAGGAAATAATAATAATAAATAATATTCTTACCTTACCTCTCTTCCTTGTGGACATGCACTGGTTTATAAGGAAATAATAATAATAAAAGTCATTGCTTATAAAGGAAAAATATGACATTATTAATTTTTTATTTTATTTTATTAAATTGTCATCTGACAGGAGAAAAGGCTTCCTTTTGCTTCCATAACTCACCTCTGCATGTCAGACAGATCCGTCTGGAGTTTGGACAGAGGAGGCGGCTGCGCGCTTGGAATGCGCTCCATAATCTGCGCTCCAGAAACAGCGTCAAAGTCAGAGCACGTCTCCGGTCCGGCCACGAACGATCTGCGCCTCGGATTCAATTCACAGCAGCTTTGACTGGTTTCTCATATTTTTTTTTTCTTGGTGGAACTCTGATGTGGCGGGTGAAGGAAGTCTCCGCGAGTTCCACGCCGCGGAAGGAGGTCAGCCCTCTCGGTGGCGCGTTGGGAAAGTGGGGGAGGACGGAGCGAGGAGTTAAATAAACCCTCTGACTCTCCGCTCAGTCTGACCTACCTCCGTCACATGAGGCTCACGTGTTAAACGGCGCTGTCTCCTCGGCGAGGGGGCGGCCCGCTCTCTGCAGACGGCGCGCCTCATTGGACGGAGGCGCGGTGACGTCGGGGAGGGGGCGGCGCGCGCCGGATCCCGTGTACCACCATGCTGAAGTGTATGGAAACAAGCCTGCGAGGAAACGTGCGGGCGGCTGACCTGAACCCGACAGGTGACCACCCGGGAAGCACGTAAAACAACACAAAAACAACACAATCATCTGTTGTGTGATCACACGGAAGATTGAAGCACTTTTGACAACATTTGTGCGTAAAAATCAGTGAATAATAATCAGAGGGTGACGCAGGATTCAAAGCAAGGATGCTCATTATTACTATTTAATAATATCAACAGTAGAGAGTGAATGGAAGGTCATGATGGGAGCCCCACGTGTCCCGGTGCGTGGAGTGCGCTCTCGTGTTGCGGTGCGTCGGTGCAGCCCGTCACGTTGATCTCCTCATGGAGCTGAGCATGCTGAGGCTGCAGCTGATGCAGCACACGGCCGCTGCACCTGCTGCAGGCCGGGGGGCAGAGCCTGACATAACACTGTCTTTAATGCAAATCCCCTGCAGACACGCGGACAAAGAAACAACTGTAATCACTGCAACAGCACGAAAGGATTTACTGCTCTAAAAAGGTATCTTTCATTTTGCAGATGAAAAAAATGCTTAAAATCAAATTAAAAACACAATAAATCATGTTAAATATGTGCTTTTCAGTGTTTCATAACATTTAATTATTTCATCAACTTAACTTACATGGAACAGGAAGCTGTGTTATAATATTCAAATACAAACACAAATAAATGAGAAAACTGAAAGAGAAACAAACATGTTTCAATGTAATGTTTTGAAATGAATGCCCTAATTTTTTAAAATCGCTATAAGCAAGAAAACACCAATAACATCACAAATAAACATAATCAAAGACTATCACACACAAAATGAATTAAACAAACAAACAGCAGTTTTTTGACTAAATATTAGAATTTTTCTTATAAAAAGTGTAAACATGTCATGTCTTGTGTAACATCTATGTTAAAACTACAATAAAGAGGCAGGTTTTTAATATGAGTTTAAAATTCTTCACAGCAGCAGAAACTCTGAAAACCCAAACAAGTTTTGCTGTTCTTATAATGAGAATTGTTTACAAACCAGCGCCTGAAGATTCTGGAAATTTGGTGGATCTGAAAGGTGAAAGAAATTCTGAATGGCTCAGACAGTAAATAGAACTTAAAGATCATCTAAAAATGAAACCTGAAGCCGACAGGCAGCCAAAGACTCAAACCTGTGGTAGTGTGCTCTCCTCCTCTGGTCCTAAAAAGATAGCAGCTGAAATTTAAACTTATCCAAGTTTGAGTTGGTTGTTAATAGATTTGGAAGGAGAATTTTACAGTAATCAAGTAAAATCATGAAGTAAAAGCATGTATTGATGTCTGTTTAGGACTGCAATTAAAAATGGAGGACGGTACAATCTGGATAAAAATGTACATTTCTAACATATTGCACTCACAAACAGAGAGTGACAATGTTACTATTTGCGAAGCAAAACTAGAAACAGTAAAAAGTAGAATAAATTTCCATGTATAAACCCAGTTCAAACCAGATATGAAAATAGGATTATGAATCAATGCTTATGCAGAACATATACTTGAATGTCTGGGTGTTTGAACTCCTGATGCACGTGTGTATTAAATTATTTCAGCTAAAAAATTTACCATCATTTAGCTTCTATACGAGAGCAAAGAATAATGAAATAATGTCAAGGGGAACAAACTAATTTGTTTAAGGAAGATGCCACAATAAGCATGTTAATAGTGTACATGTCTCTACTGGTGTGTGTTTCTGCATCTGGATGAGTTGCAGTTCCACAAATGAAGAGAGAGCAAAGAGAGCATGTCGGCTTTAACCCTTTAAGCTTCAGTGCTCATGTTCTTTGATTCACTGTATTTTTTTTTTCTTGATCGTTGAAGCGGTTTATGTAATTCCAGAAGATTCTTTAGATTCTACTGGAATTGCATTGATCATCGTAACGGTTGAAAACTTACAGTATCTTAAAGATTTGTGTTTAATTTGTTTAAGTCCAAATTTATAGATCAAGCCCTCATATAGAGCTATGTTTTAATAACAGTTGATGGCAAATACTTATTTAAGGAAATATATGGGAGTTTTTTTATGATTATTATTTATGGACAAGATCTTTAACAATATTAAAGTTCAAATTGCTCATAGTTAAAGAATGGAACTTTTTTAATAGGATTGTAGGCGAACCTGTGAGTAGCTTCAATAGGGGCTCCACTCTTATTCATTTCTTTTTTTTCAGTTTCACCTTTCTGAATAATATCAGAGGTTATCTGTCTAAAGTAAAATGTTTATTGTAGATATTGTTTTTATGTGTTTGTTTGGCATAAATATTAACTGTGTTGATTTTATTATTCATGATTGAGAAAGACTGGATTAGAATAGTTTTGTAGCTCTCTTTTCTCACCTCTTTTCAAATGAGTATTACTGTTTTGTTTTTTTACATAAATTGACTTAATAGTTTCTTGTCTTTGTGACGATGAATCTCTTTTTTGTAAAATTTTCTTCCATTTTTGTTTTGCTTGTATTCAACTAAACCACCTGTTACATTTCAAATCATCTTTTTTTTTTTTTTTTAACGGAAAATAAATAATTAATTAAGATCTTTACATAAGAAATAACCTTCCAATGCAGTTTTAAATTCACTGAAAACAAAATGCATTTTTTAATTAAGCAAAAATCATAAACTTACATGTTTGTTGGAAAGTCTTAAAGCGTCATGCTATGGGTTCTATGCTATAAATATCTGGATAACACAGTCGATCCTGATGGATGTTTCTTTAAAAAAAAAAGTACTAATTTACCTAATTTAAATGAGAAAAATAACATTTAAATGGAAATCACATCAATGTTTTTAAAAAAGCAGTTTCACCTTAACCAGATTTTTTCCCCTAAATAAAAACATGCAAGAACTGACGTCCTACAAAAAACTACTTTCGTCTCTGTGACCAAAAACATATAATATAATTACCAACCGTGACCTTTGTGCAGATTTCTTTATTTTTGTCGGCAGTGCGCGAGGGGAACCGAGCCTCCTCCAGCGGTCACGAAGGGACCAATTCTAGTTTTACAACACACTTTGAGGTTTGAAAATAAACTGCATGGCAGTTTATTAAGGAAGGCCAGGCTTTTGTTCCCTTCGCGGGACGTTTCCTTTGGATTTTTGGCTGAGTCAAACACCAGTTTATTTTACACACTTGTTTATTTAAATAGACACCAAGAATAGAATGTACAGCTCAAACAAGTCATCAATTAGTAGAAAAGTTGCGTTTTGGTCAAGCAGCAAAAGACATTTTTTGGTCATTTATTCTTCTTTTGTCACCATTTACACTCAAACAACCACACTGTTTTAAATGTGGAAAAAAAAAGTTATTTATGTGCAATAAAAATGATCAGTGCTCAGGACTTGGATAATAAAAGATTACATAATTTCAGTGAAGACACACTGAAGTGGAATCGTAAAGTCAACATAGCAACGCTCCCAAACCCCTGAAAACTCACAAGTGTGTAACAGGACTCTATCATCGAGTACGTCCTTGACCCACTTTCATTGTGAGGCACTTAAATGATTTGATTTAAACACCCCCCCCTCCCTTAGGTGAGTGGTCAACATGTAGAATACAAGCAGAGGAACGTGTTTAAAGAGGTCAGTTAATATCTTTTCAAGGGCCTCCCTGTAACCTCAAATCCATCTCTTTTCTTCATTTGGTTTTATCTGAACTGCCCTAGAACAGTTCGGACCTCTGTTTGAGATTAGAGTTCTGAAAGTGATAAACGTCCGCCTTCCACAAATTAAAAAAAAAAAAAAAAAAAATACATAAAACAGTTTTCAACATTAGATCCTTTGGGAAAAAAAAGGTCACCATAAATGTGTTTAGAAAGTTTGTCTACGCATTTTAAATAAAAACAACCTTAAATAAAAATGAAAATTTGTCTGTATTCAGAAGTTGCATATTATAAAGCTTTCCTATTGCTGTCAGATGAAAATAAAACATTAAATAAAGTATAGTTAAGAGTTTAAGTCAGCTGGTGCAAAACAGAGGATCTGAGCCTCCATACAAGGTCACTTCACAGGGAAACTCCCACAGAAACCGTGGCTGACTGAACTTTGGCATGCTGTCTGAGGCGGCGAACGCACAAGGCAGTTTGGGTGTCGAAGTTCAAGTCTTCACATTTAAAAATCCTAACTCCTACTGGCTTCTCAGATGTAGATGCACAAAGTGCACACTCCACGCATCCACAGAATGAAGCTTTATCTCACCCAAACATGCTTGTCAGGATAATATTTTCTGGTACAGAAGAGTCAAGAGTTGACCCGATGCATACTAGAGATGGATGCTTTTTTTATTTTTTGGTATATCCCCGTGAATGAGGTGCACAGCGTAGATAAGGTGGCTTCAGCGGCCCTCCGTGGCCCCTCATGGCCCTCAGGCTGGCTGCTGGGGATTAATGTTCATGTGCGGGGGATGACCTAGAAGTCCAATTCGTTGTTTCTGCTTTCTCTGTTCCGTCATCTGCACAGGGGAACAAGCACAACAGTTCAAAGATGACCTTTCAGTCACCATCATTTCTGTAATGTGGCAACACGATCTTAACAGAAAGCGCTTTCTGTCACTTTCGCCAGTCAACAGAGGTGCAACCCTTTCTGTGTTGGTGCCTAAAACAGAACTGCAATCCTTATGCTGCGTTCACACCAGGCTCGGAAACGCAATCACTTTTGATAAAAAAAAGTCAGTGTAAATGCCTGCATATGAGTTCAAAACTAACGTCGCCTGGTCCCAAAAAGGAGAAATCATATTACTGTACTGTGGAAAAATAGCAACTGAATTTACTTTATTTTCTTGGAACCAGAGGTAAGGCATTTTCTATTGGTGACGTCACAGTGTTTTTTTTAAATTTTCCATCTCCATTTATGTCAAAGGTCAATAACGCAAGTTTTTAAGTTAATTCTTGGGCTCTACGCCCAAATCTGACTGACCGCACGGTGGAGGTTCAGCCGGTTGAACAGTTGACTGCTAAATGGTGAAAACGCTGAGCTTTGACCTATCAGGGACCCAGATTTGGTAGTAACGTGTGCGTAGTCAGTGGTAGCATCCTTTTCAAACTACGGAAGTACCAACTGCCAAACAGGATCACAAAAGAGAAATTAATAATCGCGGTTTGCACCCGGACAGAATTACATGACATCAAGTCTTTCATATATCGGAATATAGCTGTGAAAGTAAAAGAGTGGAACAAAGATTTGTGGAATTTGCATCTCTTTGACTTCTCACACCAATCGTAGATGGTGGACAAGCACAAGTAAACAGTATAGAAGCAAAAGAGCAGGAAGCCCCTCCCTGTTTTTCCAGTGTGAACATTGATGATGATCATTCATGGATGCACAACACATGCCCGGTGTCAATGTAGCCTCACACTTTTACACGTAGCTACTCAAGCTTTTAAAGTTGAACCAGTTGAGACAGTTTGACTTTGACCAATCAGGGACTCAGATTTGGAAGTAATGTTTGAGTAGTCTTCTTTCCAAAATCCAAAAGGCCAACCGTAAAAAAATGATCATGGAGAAATTAACAATTGTGGATTTTGCTCAGCAGGAATTTCACAACACCAAGTTTTATATATATCGGAATAGAGCTGTGTAAGAAAAATCCCGAGCAAGATCTGCACCGCTTTGACATTTCACACCACACCTGCAAGTACTTGTGCTAGCATTGGGTAACGACAGTCCTGAATGAGAAATTCTGACACGTGGTGATACCTGCTCCTTGAGCTCCATCAGCTGTCCTGACAGGTTAGCCACCAGTTTCATGGTTGAGTCCAGCTTCTCCTGCAGACTCCTGATCTCATTCTGCTCCCCCTCTCCGTCGCTGCTCACTAGTGACATGGCCCGCATCCGAGGGAACCAGTCCAGGTTGTGTTCCTGTGTTCAACCAATCAAAAAGTTGCAGAAATGGTGAAGCCAAGAATCTACACATTCTCTAAACTGTCATCTCTGTGGAATTGTTTCTTTTTCATCAATATGTTCTTTTAAACAGTTCCTGTATCACTTAGTTGATGTGGGTTCTCATTCATCCAAGTGACATCTTGATTGTATCACTTAATGTTCCCAATACTGTTGCAACATCTGTAACAGTAAAGTCACGCTTGGCTAGAATTTCCTGAAAACACTCATAGTTCCACAGAAGAGCTGTGCCGTGATTCAGGAGTCGGTTAGGATGCTTGCCTTGATCATCTGGGCCACGTAGCTCTCAGGACCCGTGTATTCGGTTGAATCTTTAACCTTCACCAACACAATGAAGTACAGGTAGTGCCACATGCTGTGCTCCTCCTTGATGTGCTCCTCAAAGGTCACAGTTTTGTTGTCAAACTTGTCCCGCTCCAGACCTGAAACAAGAGAGGGAACCCTCATGGTTTATGGGATGAATCTGGTCATTCGATCCTTTGTAGAAAAACAAGGAATTCAACAGAAATACTGTTTTTAAATCAGTTATTAAAGTCCAGTAAAATAGTGCGCATGTTCATGACGTAAATCCATCATTGACTGAAGCCCCCATGAGACGTTAAGACTAACATTAGACAACTGAGCGTTGGATCAATGCCTTATAAAACCAAGCTGAAGGACGTCAGGCCATTTAATTCCTGTGAAGATTGGCTCCTAATCTCTACATCTCCAGTTTTCCTGTGGTTCCTCTGGAAACCATAGAGACAGCAGCTCCCCCTGTGGCCTGACCTTATTTAACGTGAATGAGTCAGAGCTAAGTGCTGGCTGCTTGACATAATACCGTTCTGGTTCCATATGCTTAGCACTCGTCCCGACTGGCTGACCCAACGTACACATGATCCCAGCAGCGCGTTCTGCCGGGCTGGTACTTGTCGAGGCCAGGATTCACACACGGCGCTGCCAGTACATTTGTGTCGATGCGTTTTGTAAATCCTAATGAGGGACACATTTTGGGTCGCCGCTGCAGCTGCAACAAACATCTGGTAAAGGTGCTAATGAGGGAGGGAGCAGGAGAAGAAGTGCGTGCGTGTGAAACAGACATGAATTATGGAGGCGAGCAGAGCAGTGGCAGGAAGCCCTCATGACTCAGCTTTCTTAGGAACAACGGCTCAGTAAAAAAGTGGGAGGAAGACAAAGGCAGCTTTAGGAAACGACACACTTCAGTAAACCACACAAACACATGTTACAGTCGAGACGGGAAGCTTTGAGTTCGTGTTGTATTCAAACAAGAGAAGATATGCTGCTTAAGTTTGTTATTCCTACACAGAGCAGAGGATTATGGGTATCTTGATCAATTTGTATGTGTAGGAACACATCTGATTGCTCTCACCTGTGCAGCTGCACATTTGTTGCATACTGATTGGGTAATTGGAACAAGAGGCGGGATGAAAATCCAGAGAGGAAAGAAGAAGTGAATATAGTAAAAAACAGGATACCCACAACTCACTTTAAGGCAGTTTCACTTCACCTCAAAATATTGCTCTTATTGAACTTCCCTTTTTATCCCCCAGAGAAGCAAAAGTGGGTAACACATGGAACGGTTCAACTGATAAAACAAACGTGTGTTTCGGAGCAGCATGTCACACCAATGAGGAGTGGAAGCAGGAACAGGTTAAATCTTTCTTTTGGAGCTTTTGAAGTGAAATGCAGCAGAAAGGAAACAAAACAAAGGTGGGGAATGCAATGCACGGCATCCCCCAATATAACCACGACCTGAGCGCACTCACCGCAGATGAAGCAGGTCGTTTTCAGAATTTCCTCCTTCTTTTGCTTCTCGCTCCTCAGGTCGGCAAAAGTGTCGATGATGACACCAAAGATAAGGTTGAGAACAATGATGATGACCATGAAGAAGAACAAGCAGGTCGTAAATCACTCTGGCGGCAAACAGCGGCTCCTGTTTGGATGGGATGAACAGAGGGACACTTTGAAATTTGTACCTCTATTTTTTGAAGACGGTGACATTAAAATCATTTCTTTTTTCTTTTTTTTTTTTACATGTTTTCATGGCATTTTTCTGATGGTGGAAGACATATATTTAAAAAAATAAACCCAAAACAGCATTTCTGAGTATTTCTTTATTCAAATTGTAATAAATCAGGAGCATCCACTCTATTCTGATGCATCCACTTGCAAACAAATTAATCCATAAACATCTTGGTTTTCCTCGTCCGAACATCTTTCTTAAAACTGCACTACTGGCATATCACCAATTTGTATGGAGCTGTAAGCTATCTGAAGAAACTGTAAACCAGAAATAGGTGACACCAGGCCTTGAGGGCCCGATTCCGCCATGTTTTCCAACATACCCTGCTCTGGCATGTTTTTATTGGCTGGACACATCTAAACCAGGTAATCGGTCATGAGTAGGGCTTGGATATCTCGAAATCATGCAGACACAGCGGCCTTCGAGGCCTGGAGTTGCCAAACCCTGATGCTATAATAGAAAATGGGGGCAGTCTTCCCTGTAAGCTCCGCCCACAACTCTTTTTTTTTTTTTTTTTACTAAAAACAGCCAAATTATAATTAAAAGACCACTGGGAATTAGGGCTGACCAATAAAACAATAACAATATTTATCGCGGCAGAACTTTTTCTAAATAGAAAGACCAGTCTATCGTGATACAAAGTGGGGGCAAAAAAGGATTTAGTCAGACACCAATTGTGGAAGTTCTGCCACTTAAAATATGACAGAGACCAGTAATTTTCATCATAGATTACCTCAACTATAACAGACAAAAGGAGAAAAAAAAATCCAGAAATTCACATTATCTGATTTTTTAATAAATTATTTTGCTAATTTTGGTGGAAAACAAGTATTTGGTCAATAACAAAGTTCAGCTCAATACTTTGCTATATAGCCTTATATAAAGCAAACATTTTCTGTAAATCTTCCCAAGGTTTTCACTCTCTGTTGGTGATATTTGTTCCATTCCACCAAGCAGATCTCCTCGAGAGTAGTGATGTTTTGGGGCTGTTGCTGGGCAACACAGACTTTCAACTTTGGTCTCGGCTATAGTGGAGATTGGAGTGAGACTGTTTGAGGTTGTGGACAGGTGTCTTTTCTATAGATAACGAGTTCAAGCAGGTGCCATTAATACAGGTAACGAGTAGAGACAGAGGAAGAAGTTACAGGTCTGTGAGAAATAGAAATCTTCTTGCCTGTTTTTAGGAGACCAAATGCTTATTTTCCACCATAATTTGCAAATAAACTATTTAAAAATCAATGATCCAAATCAAAATTTGATTTTCTGGATTTTTAAAAATGTATTATTTTTTTGTCTCTCATAGTTGAGGCATACCTTTGATGAAAAGTATAGGTCTCTCTCATCTTTTTTAAGTGAGAAAACTTGCACAATTGGTGGCTGGACTTTTATTTTAAAGGGTCCGATATTAAGTTGTGATAATTTTCTCTTCTTTAGTCGCCACATGGCAAGTAAACTTTGCTGAAAACTTAATCATGTTTATTAACTCTCCTTTTGGTGAATTTCTTTTGTCCTCTCCTCTCTTACTGTCTGCACTTCCTAAAATAAAAAATATGTATATTATTTGCATAGTGCGCCAACTTAGTGCAAACGCAGAATAAGTTTGCTTTTGAAGAAACTATAGTGAGCCGTTGAGCTTTTTAGGTCAAAATGACTGCCTGCCTCTTTCAGTTTTGTTTTTTTTTGCTCCAAAACCTCAGAAGGCAGAAAAAGTCGAGTAGCAATGCCGACGTGGAGCAGCCATTCACATCCTCTTTTGACATCATTAGTGGTTAAGCCTGAATTCAGTAGAAGGCTATTTTAAGAAGTAATTCTCACACAAGGCGGAGGCAGTGCAGCTGTGAGGAAACGCTGCAAAACCTCCCAGCGTTTGGAATAAAAACAGCGGGGCTGTGAGCACATCGCCAGCTCACATGAGCTGCGCTGCAGCTGCAACACACTCCCCAAAAACACACACACACTCACACAGGAGCTTCATCATTTTTGGCACGTACCTCTTTAGAAGGCTTACGGAGAACGTCCCCTACGCCGCCCCCATTCCTCAGGCCATGACTCAGCACAGTTACGATGCACATGAGTAAAGAGTCGCACGTCCGCTCCATGTTGCTGTCCTTCTCACTATCATTTGCTAAATCTAAGACAATGAAAAAGTTGATTAATTTTTAGTTGAGACAAACGTGTGGATCCAACTCTACACTATTGTCATAGATGTTCTTCAATAGAAGGTATAACTGTGCCATCAGGAAGTAAAACAATAGAATAGTTTCTTTTTGTAAAACATCTTTTGACTTCTACATACTGAAACCCAGCCTGACTTTAATTCACCTTTTTAAATTATCACAAAAAACCTTAAAAGCGTGACACTCCAAACACTTAAAGTCAGGGGTGTCAAACTCAATCACACAGGGGCCAAAAATCTAAAACTGTAGGTTACGGGCTGAACAGGACAAACATTTATTGAACACATAAAAAAAGTAAATTGTTAAAACTTTAAATGTAAAAATATTTATGAAAAGACAGGATTCCAAAATAAATCAACTTAATCCTTAAATAACTTTCAATATTTTGGTCTCAGTAATAATATACTTTGTCAAAATTATACAAATAGAAATAAACTAAACAGTAAAAGAAAAACCCTAAAATTTCTTTACTTTTATGTCATTTTGTATAAAAAATTAAACTTGTAAATATTCCATAAGATTTTTCTCTCCATAAAATATATCCTGTCACAATTATACAAGATAACATTGGGCCGCTCATATAAAATGATCTGGAGGGTCCGATATAATTTACCCACAAGCCTTTACTTCACTTTACCACCCAAAACAAATGACCTTTTTACTGTATCATCCTTAAGAAGCAAAAATAAATCACATATGAAGGTTTTAATTTGTGGTTTTATCATTTACATCTGCATAGTTCTTAGTTAGAATTAAAAAAAAATTTCCCAAATCTGAGGGCATCATAGAAAGAAAATAATTGAAAAATACATGTATAGACTAGTTTGTTATTAGTTGAAAAATGGATTAGTTAGAGATCTTAAAGAAAGGGAACTTTTTAAAAAATATTGTTTTGCCTTTGGTTAAAACTGAATCCAAAACTAGCAGGAGTGAATAACATAAAGAGCATGATCATCTTTCAAACTTACATAAAAACAAGTAAGAGAAATTGACGTGAAGTATTAGGTTTTTGTTTCCGGGTCTTTTTTTCTCACACAGCTTTCGGCCGATCTGTTTAACAAACGTTCTTTTGAGACAATCAAAGAAAGCTTGACAGATAAAACTCTGATCCTTTTTTTTAGGACATAAACCATAAAAATCTTTCCCATGTAGGTCAAGGAGGTCCCATGTGAGCTGCTTGGGTCAAATGGCAGTCATGTGAGGCATTACCGAGTCACATGTTTAAAAGTGATATGGTGGTAAAATGCAAAACAAAAGGAAGCTGTTGCACTATTTACGGCAAATCATCTCATCATTTTCCTTTCACTGGTGTAGCCTGAGATGACCGCTCTGATACGTTTTCATTTCATTTTCAGACATAAAAGAAAACTTGTTTAGTGTTGCACTTTTATTTAGAAAGATTTTGATTTAAAAAAGCAGGGAGACAAATTTTATTGACATCTAAATATTACAAACAAGATATTCAGTGTAAAATTAATAAAAAGTATAGAACATTTGAATCAGTTACCTTTCTGCTGAATGGCAGTGCTGCAGTTCTCACCGGCGCCACCATGACACACTCCTGACACAAACTCTCCATCAGCATCATTTCCACTTTCTATAAAAATGTACAGAACAATTTCAGGAGATTCACTTGTTTTTTTCAAATTAAAAGTCAAATATGACCACATCCTGTCCTCACTCAGGGTGCTGTTGGGGATCGGTCCACCTCCAGAATGAAGTCATCTTTGAAGAAGATGTAGCCAACAATGGAGAACAGGTAGACCAAGATGAGAGCAAGCACGGCCGTCAACACGATGGAGCGTCCGTTACGAGTCACACTCTTGATTACATTCAACAAGGTCTCCTCTCTGTACACCAAGTCGAAAAGCTACAGATGGAAATATTGTCAAATTAAGAAGAAATGGCAAGAAGTATATGCAATTTATTGTGAGTTATTTTATCAGATGTTTTGTGATTTTATCTGTTTTTGGCACTTTTGCAACAGTGCAAGCCAGAGTAAAACATTTACTTGATATGCTTTTATTATGAAAGTGCAAATTCTAGGCACTGGCACATCTTTAAAGAAACAACACAATCTTTATGACATCACAAAAAATACATTTTCAGGACTCCTGGAATATGACCATGAGTGCTCAACAACTAACTACATCCAGAGTAGTACCAGTAGTTTATTTTCTTCAAGAGTATGTTTTTCTCACCAAAAGACTGTAGAAAAAGACGTGACCAAACACCCCCAGACAGCAGATGATGAGGTAGATAAGGTGATAAAGGAACTCAAAGTCCAACACCATGGCTTTATAACCTCGTGTGAAGGTTCCTCGATTTCCAACAAAACTTATCAGGAAGATTATTTTATTACAAACCTGGAAGATAAAAGTCAATCATACAATGTTAGAGAAGTTGCAGGTTCATGCCCAAAAATCTGCCTCGTCGGCAGGCAATCATGCCTTCTGGTTCTTGTTATGTAACAGACTGCTTTGTGTTTCCTGTGTATTAGATGTTTTTGTCTTTTTCCTACTTTCTCATAGCTGCAAATGTTAAAATATCTATTAAATTTTCTGAAGATAATCTGTGATTTTATGATAATCCAGATTGTACTCCGTCCTTGCTGCAAAGACTAACTTGTCTCTTCTTGTAACAGATGTTCCAGTAGTTCTAAATCGTCCATCTTCATACTGTTGCAGTTCCTAATGCCTTAGTCACAACTCCTTACCGTCTGTATTCAGATGTAAAATGGGCAAATCCGTAAATGGAATTGCCAGCAGGTACATTTAAATATTCAGAGTACCTATATGGCTCAACTCCATTTGGGTGCATATGACTAAGGCATAATATATATTTTTCTTAGATAAGTGATGTTCTGTGATTTTATATTAATCTGGTTCCTGGTCTCATCGCTGCAGAGAGATTTAGATTTTTTTTGTCTCTTTTTACAGATGTTACAGTGTTTGTGTTTGTCTGCTTTTCTTTTTACAGATGTTACAGAGTTTGTCTGCCTCTCTTAATACAGATGTTACACTGTTTGTCTGCCTCTCTTATTACAGATGTTACCTTGTTTGTGTTTGTCTGGTTCTCTTATTACAGATGTTGCAGTGTTTGTGTTTGTCTGCCTGTCTCATTACAGAGTTTACAGTGTTTTTGTGTTTGTCTTATTCTCTTGGACCCTAACTGGTCATGGGACATGCTCATCCTCACTGAGTCCGGTTCTACTGTAGGGTTTTTCTAAACTCTTTCCGCTGTTGCTTCCTCCTCATAATCTGTTCATTTATTTGGACTGCTGTAATATTTAATTTGCCATTTTTTAAATAGTCTGGAAGGAATTGGAATATAAACTCTATAATGATTGTTTTAATGATTTTTCTGTAGTGCTTTTTCACAAACTGGCATTTTATTTACAAATTAGTTGAAATATGGTAACAGGGGTTTTCCTGTGAATGCTCAGCCATATGTGGATCAAATATCTATAGTATTGGTTTCAAAAAGGGGGCTAAAGTATCGATGTGACAGAGACACAGAAGAAAAAGCCTTCAACGAAGGGCAGCTGAAATGTGACCTATTTTAAGAAAATGACATATTAATAATAACACATGCTGGTTCAAAAATGTCAGTGACACAGTTTGGGGAGAAATCTGACTACCTAAACTAGATTTTAGAGTAACCAGGTTACTGCAGTCCATGGTAACATCATCTCTAATTTCTTGGCTTAACCTAATTTCTTAATAATCTGCTTTCGTGCAAACAAAACAAGAAAAGAGAAAAATATTTGCATGTGTATATCTAAAAAATCTGTGGCGGGTGAAGGTGTGGTGCCGGCCTCTCTGGAGTTTAGTGACGCACATCACACCACATTGGGCAGCTTGGTGGTGCCAGGGAGGACTGCAGGCTGGCGGAGAACAAACATGCCAGAGGGCCATGGAGTTAAAAGCAGAAGTGCAATAGATGTGGTTGAAGCTTCTCAATTTTTAAAGTAAACATACTATTGCTTATAGAAGCATTTTTCGTGGGAATATTACTACTCAACCACAAAAATATGTTCTTACAACTGAAAAACAAGAAGTGCTTTGACTATAATTTCACCCGGTTTACAAGTTTTCTTTAAATAGAGTAATTAGTAGGGAGAAAAGAACAAGTTTTTTTAGCTGATTATTTGTTTTATAAAGGGGTAATTTAATAGGTGTATTTTAAAATTAGCTTGAAAGACAGACGGTTCTTGGAGTTGGCGGACTCTTTAGGTGAGATCACTCACATTGAAGGCACCTAGAAGGAAGAGCGTGGGCTCCAGGCCCACAGAGAAGATAAGGCGAAGGATCGTGACAAACACCAGGGCGCGGATGCCGAGCGGTTGAGGCATGAGGATCACGATGGCCAGCGTTGCAAAGACTCCTATCCACAGCAACGCAGACAGATGGGGATCCAGCATTCCTGCAGATGATAAATGAGCACACCAGGAAGTCAAGCGTAAAATGTAAACTGGGAAGATGCCAAAACAAACACCCTGGAGTGACGTGAACACTATGCAAAAACTTGCATTTCAACGATTGACCTGCGTGGAATTTAAAGCTGCTTGTTAAAAGGTTGTTAGTGCAGTTGGCATCAGGTTTCAAACAGTTATGAGTTCTTCATCACAAATGAGACTTTGAACTCAGAGAGTGGGTTATGTAACGGCAAAAAGTGCCTGACACATTTTTTAATGTGAGTGCACAAGTGTGCGCACTAAGCTTTAGCGAGAGCCGGCCCAATGCTGCACTTGATCCATAGGTAAATCCAGGATTAGTGAGCTGGTCCTGCGTCTCACGTAGCATTGTGTCCGTCCAGCTATAAATCTGACCAGAACCTAAGTTGAGGCCACGCCTAGCCTGTTTTAATGTGAACGTACACGTCTACACAATCGATCGCACAAAGAATGGCATTATTGAGATGAAACTCAGCCATGTGGACAGGAGTGCTGCTGATATGAGGGGGGAGCCCTGCTTTCCCTTCCCCACTTCTCCGTCTGTATTTTTTTCGTCTTTCCAATCCCTGTGGAGATCACATGACAGGTGCCACTTACATAACAGTCTCTAAAAATACCTCTGCTGAAAGATTCATGAGAAACCAGGGAGTGGGGGCAGCTCCAGTGATGTTGGGGCTTTTGCATTCACTTACAAAGTACTTTTTTTTTGTCTTTACTGCTTCATTTAAATGTGCCAGCGGTTAAAAGTTAGAAAATTATCAATAAAATTACGACTGCTACAAAAAGGCGCGCCACGCCAGCCGAAGCCATTCATCAAAAGGCAGTCAGTCACGCACACACGCACGCACACAGAACACACTGACCTAAATCTCCTGCTCTTATAACCTTCATTCTAAATCCCCAAGCAAAGGACAGAGTACAGTGGGTGTGTGCGTGCGTGCATGTAAAACAAAAGAGGTCAAAAACCATAAAAGTGTTGCTTTAAGCAGGTCAAAGGTGTGTTCGAATCTCACGTGATGTGACGCCTTGCACACGAAACAAATTCCAGCTTGGACGGATGATACAGTCAAATGTTATCCATGTTGTGTAACCATTTTTTGAAAGAGAAAAAAAAAAGAAAAAGAAAGAAGAAAAAAAAAAGGAACACTGAAGGTCTCTGCTTTGATTTAGTTTTTTGCACATAGAGAAAAAGCCACAAACTTAGGAAAATGAAAAACAGTTGAGAATTTGCTATTTACAAAATAAAACATTGTAGATTTCTTTTTTAGCCATTTTTCCAAAATTTACTTGAAGTCCCATACAATTATATATTTTTCTATAGTTAAACTGCTCCCAATGGTCTTTTAATATGATTTTTTTAGCCAAAATCAAAAAGCCTGCATCATTTTTTAGGCATCCTTTCTGTTTGCCTCAGAGTTGTGGGCGGTACTGTTGCTGTGGAAGTTAGCCTTGGCTAATTTCCTATCAACCCTCTGGCTATATCTGAATTCCTTCACAATCCCTAACTGCTAAACAACTATATAGTGCAGGACTATCTAGTGCCATTGATTATAAAAGTAATTCGGACACCATGCTCTCTACCTTTAGCTATTTTTTCGTTTTTTTAACGGCAAGTATGACGTCACTGATTTCACAAAGTGAAATCAATATGAACATTTTACCTTGATCATTCATGAATCCATTAAGTTTTGATGATAAAAACGTTGATGGTTTATTATAAGGTTACAATTAAAACACTTTTCAAACGCAATGCATTGTGGTCTATATTCACTAATATAGTGAGTATCAATGCACTGTGGTTTTTTGCAAATACTTCTGTGAAATTTGTAGGCTCAATTTTAGAATTGTAGATTCAGACAGGACTACAAAATGGTGAGCACACTATAAATAGTGAGTAGTGAAGGAATACGGACATTCCTTTGTTTACACTTTATCCCGCTAGCTAATAGCAACTCACAAGTTCAAGGTAACATTAGCATAAAAAAAAGACGTGGAATATTGGAGCTATCCAGCCGAACAGTTTTTAGCCAGTTACCAGCTCAAATGAGGAAAAGGAATATGTTAATGGATCTATTTGTCTGTAAGTAGATACAATAGACTTGTAGTGGAGAAATGAGACTTTGGCAGTCTCTGTGTCAAAAACCAAAGTTTTCTTCTTTTTTTTCAAACCGTGGGTTTTTATTTGGTCCTGATCCAATACGATTTGAATAAAAACATTACACAAAAACACAGTTTTAATCTTAAATAGCTGTCCTCCATTATGAGGAAAAAATCTCCAAGAGCATTTTAAAGACATCAAAAACACAGTTTTCATTGGAGTGCGTCATTAAAGATCCTGTGTTTGAAGTCTTTGCTGTGTTTATCGTTGAGAGCAAATGGAGCAAAATCTGGTCTGAGTGTGCCACAAACAAAGATAGCGGGGCTTCTCGAGCCCTGATCCAGATCATGTGATTAGGAGTCGGCAGATCAGAACACCGTGGCGAAAAGGAGATCAGTAGGTCAATGCTGAACCCTAGCAGAAGGCTTGAGATTCAAATCTCTGAAGTCAGCCTTGAGTGGGTGGCAGCAAAACATTCGAGTTTGATGTACATTCAAAGGCGCAACCTGCATCCTCCGCCTTTAAACTTCCACTGATGTGACCACTCCCATAGCGTGTTGGTTCATGACACTAAATGCTGATGTCAGCAAACACCTCAGCACGATAAAAGACCTCAGTCTGAATAAGATTTCTGAAGAAGATCAACAACAGCAAGCACTAAAAATATTCCTCAAACTTCTTTTATGCATTTAAATGGTAATCTTCAATAAACAGAGGAGATGTGGTTTGAAAAAATAAAAACATGTGAAACAGCTCTGATTTCACACTCTGGCCAACAGAAACAAGAAAAGAACATTTCACAACACATGAAGCGGCATGTGAACTTAAAGTCCAGCCCTATCGAAGCTTAGTCATGTGACTGACCTCCGTGCATCCCCTCCAGAGGGTAGAAGAAGCAGACCAGCAGATTCATGAGCACAGCCAGGTTGAAGGAGATGTTGCTCCACACCGACATGTTCCTGGAGCACCAGTAAAGCACCGGCTGGGCTGGAGAGGAGACCCAAACCAACAATCAAATCCAGTCAAATCCACCATTATGATTTTCTTCAGCATTTCAGAGTAAACTATATCCATACATATGATCATATATTACCTTTGGAACACCAAAAATCAAAATATTTATGAAATATGATTCATTTTTGCAGCCCATTTTAAAACCCGGAAGTAAAACGACTCGGTTTCCTTTCGCTCCTTGTCGGTCCCGCCCATTTCTTGACGTCATCATTGAATCCGCCTCCCCAGCATGAACAAAATTTGTAAACAAAACTATAAGAAAGATGGATGCGTCCGCAAAATCTTGTCTGGATTTTTCCCTATTTCAAGCTTTTTATTCTGCTGATGGATTTTGAGACTGTATGAAGGCCGGATTCAATACTTTCACCGCTGGTTTGAGGAATCCTGCATGACAGTTACTGGAGACGCTACAGCTACACACGCTAAAAGACACGTCTGTAGAAATAATGTGCATCACATTAAAAGTTGTTTCTTTGAGCATGAATTCATCCAACCACTTTTTAATGAGTGTGTTTGTTGTAGTCTGGGGGCGGAGCTTGCAGCATAGAATCTCCCTAGAGGGAGCTGTTGGCAACAATTTTACGTCAGCGCGTTTCCAACTGCTTGTTTTCGTGGGTATGGGAGGGGCTGCTGCAGACAGTGCAGGTTTTTAAAGGATTACTCTTAAATGCATCAATGGATCAAAATACCGTTTTGGGGTTCTTTATAGAGAGGAATGAAAAGCAAAATGCATTTAAAACCTCTAAAAGTAGAATTTTCATGGTAGGGCCCCTTTAAGTTCCAAGAGTCCAGTGAGAAGTTGATTAGAGAATTTGAATAAAATGATCTAAAATCATGGAAATGTGAACATTTTTCTCAAATTGAGTGTGTTGTGTTTGTTAGCTTTGCATGAAGCTAAGGATTATTTAATTTTAGAAACATAATTTTTACAAAAAAAGTCTCAAAATCTTTATTACACAGTTCTTCAGTGAATGTTTGGTCGTGGAACAAAGAATAAGAGATCCAAAAGGTCAAGATAAAGACCAAATTAGAAAAAAAAAATGTATTTGACCTTTTCTACGGCTAGTCTGGCTTGTAAGTGAAGCACACAAGCTGTGGAGCAGACAGAAAGAAAAAGAGAAACAAATGCAGGGACTTTTCTCTGTCCATCCCCACTTCTATGTGAGAGCCAAAATAAGGCTTTGTGTGGGCACGCAGTCTTCTATGTGGATCTGAGTGTGGGCGCGCGTGTGTACGTTAGCGTGCGTGCTCGCTCTTTCTTGTGAATCATGAGGTTACCGTACAAATGTTTCACTGCAGAGAGAATGTGGAAAGCCCCCGTCTGCTTTTAGACACGGGAAAGATGTGAAACAGAAGCGCAGGCTGGAAGGCTGAGCGCGCCCTGCTGTCACGCTGCTGATGCACGCGTCTGTCCGTCCAGCTTCCGCTTCCTCTGGGGTCTCCCCAGTCATTTGCCAAGAGAGATTTCAACCATGAAATGAAGACAGATAAACTGTCTATTGACTGTAAGCGAGGAGGAAGATAAACAAGTTTGTCAATCTAGGTACTGTCTCTTTGCGATTTTGACAAAAATAAAGGTCAATCTAATCATTTGCAGAAACTAACAACTGGGATAATCATAACTAAAAGACTTTTAAAATAGATTAATACATGATTGGAAGGGGTTTTTAAACACCTCAGTGAATCAGTTGAAAACTTTCAGTACGCAAAAGATTTTGTGTTTGAGCGTCACCGGTGACACCTCAGGTGTTAAAGGGTTAAAAAGAAATCTTAAAAAAAATTATATAATACAATACATTGGGTATTTAAACTATTTCAAACAACAGGTGAACGCTTCCTGCTTGGAGGTTCTTGTTTGTGTCTGGAGTGGGATGTGGGAGGGGCCAACTGATGCACCCTCAGCTCAATAAAAACGAAACCTGCTTTCAATTAAAGCCCTTAAAAAATAAAAATAAAAAAGTAAAAAGAAACCATATAAAAGTTGTTTTAGGGTGTATTCAGGCTGAAAAAAATTACTTGGTCTGGATCGAGTCCTGAACCTTGTGTTTGGTCTTTACTCAGACGGCCATCAAGCAGCCTTTCCTGTTTCAAATCAAAGCTTGAGAAGGAGGGTCTAAGGGCAGGGATGCCCAGTTCAGTTTAGTCTGTTTCGGTTGATTAGCAACCAGCCATTGTTTATATTTTATGGCTGACATTTTTGCTTTCGTACAATGTCTCAACTGTAACTGAGTAATTCCAAAGCCTTGATTATAAATTCTTTCAAATATCTTTCTTTGTTTTTGCCACAAATGAAATCATTGATTTTCTTACAAATTATAATATTTCCTCCACCATGCTTGACAGTCATCTCAGGAGTTTCAGCTGCATTTAGTGAATTTCAGAAATCACTGAGCTTTCATGTCAGCTGTGGTTTCTTTACGTGCTGTTTTGCAAATATCTGTCAAACGTTGCTGTTTTTTTAAAGGAGTAGTTTTTCTGTAGGAAACATGTTCAGACGTTTCTCACTGCCCTGTTGGGGGACTTCAGTATGAACATTGCATGGTTTTGGAATGGTTAGAAACAGTCTTTGAATGCTTTAAAATGATCTTATAGTAGATAATTTGGTTGCATAACTTTTTTTATAGTCCTAGACTATACAAATGTCTAGAGAAACTTGTAGATGAAGGGTTAGAAGATTGCACATCTGCCCTCTAACTCAGTGATTTGAATGTCAGAGACTGCTTTTAGGGCAGAGCTAAACAGACACACATAACTGAGCATTTTTTATGAAATTACTTTATCTATATAAAAAAATATGTTGCAGTATGTTTTAGGCTTAGTTCTATGGAGAGAAAATAGACTCATCTATTTGCGTGTGCATAATTATTGATTTGTAACTCATACAATAACGTTTGTGCAAAACTGTGTGCACTTGCAATTGTGTATTCACATGTACAAAAATAACAAAATATAAAATAGGATTTATAGACGCATGACTTTAAATTGAAACTAAACTTAAAACTAACTACACATATAAATCTTTAAAAAGTACACACACAAAACCACATTTACACATAAATCCAACAAATTTTCATTCTCAAGTCGTTACATATTGATGTATGGTTAAAGACCCCTACTCGTCAGAGACTGACATATTGGGTGTCCCCAACTCGTCGTTTTTTCATGTGCTGGCTCTTCCAATTAAAACAAGGCTCCCCATCCAGGCAACAAATTGGCACCTTGATGCAGACTGCACCGGTACCCTAACCCTAACTTTAACCCGCAACCGGATGCTTACCGAAACCAGTACCGCCAACCAGTTCTGGGATCGTGCGATACTGGACAGTACCTGAACTGCGTATCCGCTACCGGATGCTTGACAGGTTTGCATACTGGTTTAAGGTACCAGGTCAGGGCTACCAGTACCAGCCGTGTCCCAAGGACAGGTCTTCGACTGTCTAAACGCCTGGACCCCTGATTTAATTGGAACAGCCAGCACGTCAAAAAACGACGAGTTGCGGATACCCAAAACGTCAAAAAGTGACGCAGAGGGGTCCTTAACCAGACGTCAATATGTGACGACTCAGGAATGAGCATGTGTTGACAAATCAGATGTAAGGCCCAATCCTAATTCTTCCCTTTCCCTCACCCCTACATTTAGCCCTCCAAACGGAGAGTTATGGAAAAAGAGAGTCTCAGAATTCAGACCTCACTTCCACTCGATGACATCCCCGATAGTCGCCGGTCAGCAAGCGTTTGCGCTGACCTTCCAGTGCTCGAATATACAAAACAACAGCGTTATTATAACGGTATAAACGTCATTATTTACATTTAAATGTAAATCTCTGTGCTTCAGAGTGCATCCACGTGAAAAAAACACTTCTCCTCTGCACTGCTCGACGTGGCTTACCCTTGCAAGGGAGGGCTCTTTATCCTGCTGTTTGGATAGTGTGGGATGTTAAAAAAAAAACATTTCGGACACCACTTCCACTATGAATGCCCCTACAAATGGGGGGGTAGGGAGAAGGGAAGCACTTGAATTGAGCCTAAGACTCTTTTCACATCGACATGTTTTGCATGTAAATGATACATTTAAATCCTCCTAAAATGCTGGTTCATCTAACTCTGTAGTTAGTTTTAAGGTTTTGAGTTGCTGTAATTTAAAATTGTGCGTGTGTGAATTATAGTTTGTGTTGTTTTTTTGTATTTTGTCATTTTTGTACACATGAATACATAATTATAAGTGCACACATTTATGCACAAAATGTATTGTATGAGTTACGAACCGAAAAATACTTACACATATTCAAAGTTACACATAAATTGCAGACACAAGTTACAAATCAAGAATTACAAACACAAATCAGATGAGTCTATTTTATCTCCATACAGTTCTGGGAAACAGAGTGAGGAATCCCTGATTGGAACAAAGCCATATGTTTATATCTTTCCAAATTTAGAAGAAATTATTATTAAGTTGAGCTAATCCTTCTCATGAAACACAAACTGATCATATTTTGATCTATTTTTGTGGTCTTTTAGTTATGATTATTCCGTTTTTAGCCAAAATAATTGTTATAGGACATAGTTTCTGCAGCGCGGCAGGAGTTCATTAGAAATTGATCTCTGAGTTGTGGGCGGAGTCGCTGGCATGGAGTAACCCTGCCCCTACTTCCCATCATCCACCTTTTACACTCTCTACCTCTAGCTTAAAACCAGTCACACCCCCAACCTGACACTATGCTGAAGAGTTTTGAGCAGCTGTAGGTACCACATGTGCTCGGCCTGCAAGATCGGCTCGGGGGCTTGTTTTCTGTACTGAAACTGATCGTTCCAATAAAGTTTATTTAAAAAAATAAGAGAGAAAAAAAAAGTGTTGAGATGTGCTCGGGCTATTATTTATTATTTTGGGATTGACAGCTCCTTCGCTAGTGGCTGCTCTCCTCAGTGTTTATGCAACAGAGCAAAAAGTGAGGACCGTATATACTAGCGGGACTTCCTCCGGTCCATGCGACCAAAAAGAAGTTCAACACTGCCAAGATGTATTTTGAAAGAAAGAATTACGTGTGAATAACCACTTTATTTATTTATTTTTTTTTTTTTATGTGCGACCAACAACAAACTAGCATGCTACTCGCTAGCACCCACTTTAGCACAAACTTCACGCTTCCCGCCTGATTTCTCTCTATTAAAGTACGATTACTATCCTGTGATGATTCCTCTCAATCGGATTATTTTGTGGTCAAGGTTTTTGCGGTTGATTGCAAATATTGCGCCTCCTTTGCGTACTTGTTCGGACCTCCTCGGTTCTTTACTTGGGAAGACTGCACATTGTTATGGCGCATGTGTGTCATGTCCCATGTCACGTGATGGTGGTCTAATGGTCAGGACCAATCGTACAAGTAATCAAGTCGGAAGCCCCTGAGCCGATCTTGCAGGCCGAGCACATGTGGTACCTACACCGGATGACAGCACGGATCTAGTTGTCTACAAGCAGTTGCAGCTACAAGCTTTATTCAACTGCATTTTTCTCTTGATTCACAATAATTTGGATAAAGAAAATTTCAGAAATGCAGTTTTATGTTTTATATTCTGTATATATGTCTTCCATCATAAATAGATGCTACAAAAACACAGAAAAACACCATTTAATTGGAGTTAGTTTACCAATGAGTCCTAATCCTACCTCTAAGCTTCTTCTGCCAATTCATCTCGTTAAAGAGGTCCTCTGCTCGCAGGAAGAAGTCATTGATTTTGCTGCCCTGCTCGTCCCTCTCGGTGGTGTAATACACCCGCAGCTTCGACTCCGACGTCAGGAACTCGCAGATGTTGGGCACCGGGAAAACGATCTCCTCCATGGTGCGGTCTTGACGTACAATCTAAACAGAAATACTCTGTCACCACAGAGTTCTTGTGCAGGACTCAATGTGTACTTTTCATGTATTTATTCTGATACAGGTTGTGTATATTGACCTCTATCTGAGCGGTGTGCTTAGCATAAAACTCCAAGGCCTCATCTCCTTCTCCGCTGGCCCCTCCTGGCTTCAACATCATGGACAGCTCTTTATTATGACGCGCCAGCTGAAGCGAGGACACACAAGTTTACTCATCAGAAAAATACACATTATAAGCATTTATGCTGTTATCTGAGCCCAACCTGGTGAGCTAAAATATAGATGTTGTGTCCAACATTTCGAGGAGAAGCAGCATCGTGTTCCTCTTCATCTATGTCCTCCTCCTCTTCCTTTGTGTCCTCAAACTCAATCTCGCCTTGAAGGTAGGCCTTCTTTATCACCTCCACCTGCAAAGACACATTTATCTCCCCTTCTATTCTCTTTGATTTATGAGACTACTATGACGTGTTCCTCACCAGCTCTTTGGGCTTCATGTTGTAGAGGATTCTCTCTGCATTCTCGCTGTCGTGACGGCTCTCCATGATGGCGAGGAGCAGCTTGGATGCGTTGTTCTTTGAAGAGAAAGACAAAAATGAAAAACGTGTTGATTCCACGGGAAAAATATTACATTTTTTACCAAAAGCTTCACAGAAGACCCACCTTTAGCTCTAAAACTAAATCCATCCGTTTCTTCCCGAGCGGGTTGATGTCGTTTAGAATCAGTGCTATGATGATATCGATGCCGTTGGACTCGTGAGTAGCAATGCAGTTCTGAGGACAACAGAAAAAAAAGGTAAATAAAAGAAGTCTTCTGTCATAGCCTATGAGAGGATCTACTCATGTGCGTCTTTAGTACCTGGTTTTCATGACAGGGGCCTTGGCAGTACTCCGTGAGGCTCTCCAGAGTTTGATTAATGAGAGCAACATTCTTCTCATTGATATAGAGTCCCAGCAGGCCGAGGCCGCCGGTGGTGCTGCCGCAGATACAGTCAAGGAACTGCAGGGTCTCACACACGAGGTTGTAGTTGTTCTTTTTGTTTTGACAACGTAGAAAATTCTAGAGGACGAAGAAAAATGTGGGTGAGAGGATGCAGCGATGCAAGGATGCAAGTCAGCGATCAACATGAACAAAAGAGGAATGGGATGGAGAAAAACCAATGAAAATCAACTATACAAAACAAAAAGTAGTTTCCTTTTTACATACATTGCAGAAATAACAATTATTTTTATGTATATGTAAATCTTAACACTAAAGTTTATTTCTAAAAAACAAAGTCCAAAATGGTTTTATAGGGTGAAGGCAGTGTCAGAATTCACACTATTTTAATCCTGATTTTCACTTCTGTACAATATTTGACATGTGAAAACTCTAGCACACTTTAGGGCATTTCTTCAATCATGGTATTAACATTTTTGACTCATTAAGAACATTGCTTTGGTATTCGTAAACTTCATGGTTTTTGAGATTTTACACAATTTATGCGAATTTTCAGCCACATAGAAACAACAAATTCTTCAACCACCTTGTGCATTTGAAACCTATGCAAAATGTATGTGATTTAAAAAAAAAAAATTTCAAATATTCTGTGCACTTTTGAAACTTTGGTATCAAAACCTTCAGCAAATTCAGGACATTCATGCTTGTATTTTTGGCATTTATAGTTTTAACACATTTTTAACACAAGTTTACGCAATTTCTGGGATTTTTCAAGAAGTTCTTCCAAATATCTTTGCACTTTCTGCATATTATGCAAGTTTGGTATCCAAACATTCAGAATGTTTTGTTACTTTTCAAAGCATCTTCAGTGACTACATTCAGCATAAAGAATTCACACTCGCAGAAGGTTGTGATGATAAAATTAAGTTCATGTCGTCTACTGAATTGGGGTAGTAGGGTGATGCACGCTAAAGTATATCTTTAAAAGCATCTGACGGTTGCTTCGTCGCACCTGCAGGTCACGATTGTGATTCTCACAGAGTAGCTGGAGGAAGCGAAGAATAGGCTGCATGATAACAATCACAAAGCTCATCTCTCCCTCATCCTGGTTCTTGTCCCCAGAGCTGGGCTGCCCATCTGTTGAGGGAAAGTGCTCGTCTGGGTCAGTGTGACGCCGATATGAGCTGAAGGCCTTTTTGGTGGCAGATGACGCCTCCAACAGTTGCTCTTTGGCATTCTCTGTCATGGTCACACCTGACTCTGTCACTAAAATTCAAAGGGATAAAAGAAGATGATAATTAACCACTGATTCATTCATCTCATATGAATGTGACACATTCGACTCTAAAAAGGCGTTTCCTGACCTTTTTTTCCAACGGTAACTTCCTTTTCCTGCTCGTCCTCGTCTGGTTTCTTGTTTCCCAGGTCGCTCGTGTTTACCGTCACTGTGGCTTTGATTTCCATCTGAGCCGACTTCATGCGGTCATAAAAAACTCGGAAGAACTTCTCTGAGTTCTTGTCATCCGTGAGGCGACAAAAGAACGAATGCTGAAAGCACATGACATAATATGAAAATGTTGTTCAATTCACATTTAAGTCAAAGCCGTTAAAACTGCATCAGGTATTGAAAGGCAGTAAGACTTCTCAAAGCATTTTTTAACATATTAACACATTTGACACGTGGGCTACAAAGGGTTCTAATACTTGACTGATGGATTGGATCAGATGCTTTAAGTGTTTTGGTAAGCAACCTCATTTGAGAAAGAAACAACATGGAATCTGGACTAAAACATGCTTTTTTTTTTAATTAAAAGCTGTGGTTTGTTGTTCCTATTTTAGTGCTAGTAAAAACCAGTCAGGTAATGTCTTTTAGGAGAAAAACAAACACTTAGAAAAACAATGTGTTTGTTGTGTCGGAATGATCGAAAAAAAAAAAAAAAACACCAACATGAGCAAAACAACACATCTTCCAACACAGCAAGACACAACTTTTTTTGTCTGTTGACTCATTAAATGGTGCTTTTAAAGTGTGCTGCCCCATACAGGTTGAAACTAAGTATTAAACTTGAATTTATGATTGGCCAACTGCTGTGAGTCCTACGTCATTTCAGAAGTTTCAACTCATGCTCTGAGCTGCAGTATAAAAGCCCCGCCCATTGTTGAATCTGCAACAGTCAGTCACTATTGTGTTAGCTTAGCATGGTTAAAGGTGTATTGCCTTTAGTTGCCAAAAATCTACTGGATCCTACAACTTTCCTGTAGACTTAAAAGTTTTAAAAAAGGGTTTTAGTGCAACTGGCATTAAACTCCGTCCTGGTGGTGGGATTTGTAATGAACGTTTCACTCTGGGTTGTTTGCTTAATACGTTAGCCTTTATTAGCTTATGATGCTAGTGTCATTTTACCGCTGAAGCGTGAGTCCCCTTCGGTCTGGACTATGAGCGCCTGCCTCGGGAGAAGGTGGAAGAGAAAAATCTTCAACCTCCGCAGAAAGTGGGACTATATTACCTCAAGCTAATCTCCCTGTCACCGTCAATCACAGATCCAAACCACACCTACCCCGCTCAGCCTGCCCCTTTTTTTTTTTTGCATTTTTCAATTCTGGACTAAGAGTGGAGTCAGCCTCCAACTGTCGTGTTGTGTTACCCTTAAAATGGTTCAACGGGTTGCATGTGGCCCCGGGGCCATAGTTTGCACACCCCTGGGCTAGCTTGAGAGCATGCAAACAGAGAGCTCTCAGCAACAAGGAGAGGAAAAGGGGATGGGGATGCACCATGCCAACGATCCCGCCCACAAGTCATGGGGGAATTTCTGATTAACTATAATACAAGTTTTTTGAGTTTTTTTCTAAAAACAGCAAATTTCTAATTAAAAGATAACTTGAAATAGAGGGGATTTAAAACTTAATTAGCATTAAGTCATTTCACCACTTTTTAAAAAATCATTTTGGGACTTATCCGCCAATCATAAAAAGACACAAAGATGAAACTCTTGCAGTTGGGTAAATGTAAAAAAAACCTGTAATTTCACAGTTAAGTAACAGAAAAAAAAAGTAATCTCTCATTACAAGGAAAATGGGTCTTCAGATTATATAACTCCAGAGAAGCAAGCCTGGATTTACCGCGACACGGTGTTGAAACGCTTCAGTTTTGCCTAAGAAATGAGGTCATCAGAATTGGGACACTCCAGAGCCTGCCAGGCACAATGTATACAGCACACTGCAACCCACAGGGCTGTTGTTTTGATTATGTAAGACGTGCCGCTGCAGCCTATGTTTCAGGCTTTTACCAGCCAAAGCTGTCTTGCCACAATAAAGGGGGTGTAAATGACAAGGAGAGGTAGTGACCTTGCCTACTTACATAAATAGAGGAACTCTGATAGCGTGGAGCAGATAAAAAAAAAAAGTTGAAAGAAAAGAGGGGGAAGAAGTGATATCAAGGAAGTGAGAGAAATGAGGAAAAGCTGAAGAAGAAAGAGATACGGGAAGAGAAAATGATATCGGATAGTATGTAGGACAGCTCTAAAAGTTTGTTACATAACCCTCTGGCTTTGCAGGTTAGACGTAAAATTGGCCAATTGGGAGCATGTAATGATAGTCACAAGTGTGTTAGGCAAACTAAACACCGCAAGCCTTATTTGTTGTGTGCACGGCCTTTATTCAGATCTTCAGAGGTTTACATGCTTTCAAATTTAGTGTTACAAACCCTTCCAGGGCTGCGATTTTTTTTGTTTTTTTTTAAACAGAGACAAAGCAAACGAGCAGCCACACCAAAGTCTCTGTGTATTATTTACAAAAAAAAGCACAGCCAACATAGTTTTGCAGCCAAGGTTCAGTCAACATAACAAAGATATAACTTTGCGTTCCAGAGCCCCACCCTGGAGCTCCACCGCTGAGCCTCCTGCACGTACGCACTCTGCTAAAACCTCAGGGACAAGGAGATGAGAGGATCTGCTAAGCAAGGTTATCTCCCAACAAGAAACTCGATGATACAGAGGAGAGGGAAGTGACGGGATTAGCTCTGAGGAGGTGGGACGGCAGGGGTCGGTCAGGCCCGTGGAGCCGCGAGAAGGGGCGAGGCAGGAGGCCAAGATGACACGCATCGATTGGACAAACACACAGAGGAGCGCTCACCCGCTGCCATTACATAACAGGAACAAACAGCAAATGCTCGCACTGTCAGGCTGGAGGCTGCGTATGCTAACACACACTTATATACCTAAAAAATAACTGGGTCAGCCGTCTTACCAGCACATGCAACTTTGATTGAACACACCCACATGCCACACAAGATCCACAACGAAGTGTTTACCCCCAAACTCTGTGACCTCCAATTTCATTCTTATGTAATCAGACTCATTTTCCATGAGCTCTTGTGTATCTCAGGTTGGAGATACTGCAATCAGGCTGAGTGGGCAGTTGGACTGCAGACTGATTGGCCGGCAGAGGTGTCTCATCTTTATCCTCGGCGTTACGTTTCACTGAAGTCCACGCCAGGATTTTTGATCGACATTGGCCGGGGCTGCAGGAACTGGAAAAATTCAGATTTTGCCAAGTAGCAAAAGAAGCTGGCAGACTTTTTTCTTTCTTTAAAAAACAGTTTCTAAGAAATAAACCTGAATTTAGTGACTCAAGTGTGTCACTGAAACCAAGACGAAGTCTGCACACACAGCCAGGACACCACCGAAAGGAAAAGGAGAAAAGAACTTTTCATTTTAAGGTTTCCTCAGAAATGTTTGTGACGCTGAGTCAGAAATGAAACATCACGTTACCACACATCTGCGTTTGAGGGTGCCACATGCATCCAAAAAAGCTTATCAAGGTATCATCTTTGTTTCAATATGACTTAAAAGGAAGGATGCGGCGGGAGGTTTGACGTAAAATGTGAAGCAAACTCATGGTGGTCAAGGTGGAGAGGGATTGGCGAGATTGTTGCAGAGGAAGGCGGAGGAGAGGGACGAGCAGCCCCCCCACGGCGCTGGGTAAACGCAGAGCCTGTCTGTATCTATGGCGACAAACCCTGAGTGGAATGAGACGAAGAGGAGCAGGGCGGGGGCGGACAACGCTGAAAAACAAGGTCATAGCGCTTCCCCGTCTCTCCTTCCGTTCTACGACTTGGCATCAACAAAGGGATGTTATGTAACAGCTATTTATACTTGCACTGCCTTTTCCTATCAGCCTCCCTCACACGTCAGCCAGCGCCGCATGCAAACAGAGGGGAACTGCTGCTCCACTCTTCTCTGCAAAGACCTTCACTTTCCACTTTCCCTTTTTCTCGCAGGTCAACCTTTTTTACCAGCAAATCACTCGAGCTTTCCCTTTAAATTCCCGGCATCCGACAAACGCAAACCGCGACACGGGTGGAGCTAAAGTCTAACTTCTCTGATGGGAGATTGTAGAGGTTGAGGGGCCGAGTTCATTGACTGCAAACAAACCGTGTTTTTGCAGCGATACTGGACTACAGCGGCCCAACAGTTCAGGGCCAAATATGTCAGAGTTTCCACGTCATGTTGGTGGCTGACAGGTCTGGAGTGCAGACCCGACAGGGCAGCACCTGGACTCTTCCAACAAAGCCTCCCTGTTATGTAAAACATGCAGAGCGAGGTTAGGTCTTATCTGGCTGCCTTCATGCTCAGATAATCCAGCCAAGATGGCTTCAATGGGCAGAAAATGCCCCCAAATTTCCCAACTTCTTTTGGGGAAGCCTGTTTTCAAAGAGCAAAGTGCACCAATCACTGTATTACAATAGAAACAATAAATAGTTCTGAACTGAAAATTAGTGAGTTCTAACAGTTCCTCAAGTCCCACTCCAGCTATTTTTTGTATTATAAAATCGTTCCTGGTGGTCTTTAATTATGATCCAGCAGTTTTGAGCCAAAATCCCAAAATCTGTGTCGTTTATTAAGGACATATTTTCTGTAGAGTGGCAGTAGTTTATTGCAAATTTGTCTCTGAGTTGTGGGCGGAACTCTGTGAACCTGCCTTCACTTCCCATCATCCCCTTGCTTCCACTCTCCCACTAGCCCCTCACAACCCCAATCTAACATTAGTGGTGCAACAAAAATAGAGAGCAATATCAGAGCTATCCATCTGTACAGTTTTGAGCCAGATACCAGCTCAGACGAGGAAAGCAAAAACTTACATGGATCTATTTGTCTGCAAGTGGATGCATCGGAATGGAGCGGAGCAGAAGAGCTTGTGTTCTGTAGATTTTACATAACAGGAGGGAGGAGCCAGCTTGAGCGGGCTCGGGCATCTGATCCAGATGCTTCCTGGACGCCTACCGAGCGGGGCGAACTGGGCATGTCCCACTGGGTGGAGGCCCCAGAGAAGACCAGGACACGCTGGAGAGACTATGTCTCTTGGCCTGCATGGGAATGCCTCAGAGTCCCCCCAGAGGAGCTGAAGGAAGTTGGTGGGGTGAGGGAAGTCTGGAGATCTTTGCTTAGACTGCGGCTTAAAAGATGAACGGATGGATGAATGGATAGCATTTTTTTTTATCTGCTTCTGATTCACAATGGTTTGAATAAAGAAATACTAGTAAAAGCACTTTAGATATTCATTTTCTTGAAATGTCTCCTCATCACAAGAAAAATGCCACAAAAACAAGCTAAAAACACCAAAAACAAAATTTTAATTGGAGCAGATATTTAAAACC
Source organism: Oryzias javanicus (assembly GCA_003999625.1). NCBI lineage: Eukaryota > Metazoa > Chordata > Actinopteri > Beloniformes > Adrianichthyidae > Oryzias > Oryzias javanicus. The sequence continues at coordinate 8,942,205 of CM012441.1, read as the reverse complement.
CGACTCTGATCATCTTTTCATCAATTTTTTTTAAATCATGACTATGCCGTTTGTAGCCAAAATCCTAACGTGTGTGGTTTTGTGGGTCATAGTTTCTGTGTGGCAGGATTAGAAAATCACCTCTGAGTTTTGGGCCGGACCTTTGTCACCTTCCCCGCCCCATTGCTGAGTAAAGGTGTAGGACAAAATTCTATCTGGCAATATAGCGCGATACGTATTTGGCAATACATATATCAATCTAAAATGCTGACATGCGATATTTAATTAATTATTTATGAGTGCCCTTCAGCATCTTACTTTTGTTTTCCAAATTTTTTTTCTTACACTGAAAATATTTTATTGTGGGAATCAGACAATGATGACATGTTCTCTTTAGGAACAAATATTTCTTAATGTATCAACAGAAAAGCTCCATGAATTAGCTTGGAAAAAAGCAAATGAGTTACAGTTGTACTGCTTAACATTGTGATGGTTAATATAATGAATTTTACCTTCTTTTTTTTTTTTAGGTAGTTTGTTTTAAGTCACAGCTCACCAAGGTAAGCTCATCTCCACACCCACATTCAAATACAAGAAAAAAACACTTTCTTGATTTTCTATTTCACTAAATGGTTCCAGATTCTGAATAAAATTTGAAGGAACATTTATCACATTCAAGTGGGAGACATGCAGTGTCTTGACATGAACCCACCAGAAAGCCATACTTTCCAAACATAGTGGCCTAAATGAGTGAGACCACCCAGGTGCAGACCAAGCGGCGCAGTGTGAAAGCAGCCCTAATGTAAAGAGTCAAAACTAAAACTAACAAGAGAGCTCATTTACACTTTTTTTTTTTAAATAATGGATGCATCTCGGATTATTTTTACTGCTGGATTGTATCTGGCCATATGCATTGCCTAACAATAAATAAAGTATATTGACTTTTATAATTTTTTCCCAATTCTACAGAAATTTCTTCAAATTCTTTAATTTCTTGTTTGCAACAAAAGTTGCACATTTTCTTTTAAAACACCCACGCAGTTTTGTTCATGAGATTTTCACTTTTGTTGATCCTGCATTGCAATTTTTTTTTTATATTAACACGAGGATGAATCAGCTTTACATAATAGGAAGGAAGAGAAAGAGTGCGTGCAAGGAACTAAATGATCGTGCAGATGCTTCACTTCTGCGCAATCAAGACCATAAGCTAAAAGTTGAAACTGGAACGCCACATCTGACTTCAAACAGGTGCTCGACTCGCCACGTCAAAAGCAGACAGAAACAAAAGCAGGCGAGGTGGATCCCGGGGGTGAACCCTTACTTTCATCACCGACTTCACACCTTTGGAAAACATTCAAGACTGAAAGAGAAGCAGCATTTCTAACTCAGCCAGACAAGTTTCCCTGCAAAGGAACCTCCTTATTAAAAAATAAAACGCCGGATTGAGAGGAGCCTCTGCTTCTCCTCAATCCCCTCTGTGTTTCTTCGCCTCCCCCACCCCACTGCCCCAGTTCCGGGGGCCCAGCATGACCCAGTTTGGGCCGGCAAGAGAACTCGCGGGAGCGGTGCTGGAATGTTTTGAAGGCTGAGACATTCCTCATTGTTCATTCACACAAGCCCTTATGTAACACAGACCGATCACGTGACCGAGCTTTGCAGCAGCCGTGGGAAGCCAAAGTATTATCTCTGCCCCAGTGGCTCCCTCGCTCTAATCTGATTATGCAAGCTGCATGCTTACACAACAACATGCAGACACTAAATGGAGAGACGGGGAGATCAATTGTCGGAGCAACAGACAGATAAACAGCAAAGACCGGAGTGACTTGGAAGCTGATTCCATTTTTTTATTAAACAGAATAAATGTGTGTAAAACAGTCCAGAGTCTCACTGCTTTGTAGTGTATCTTAAAAACTTAACAAGCACCATAAACATATGCTAAAGTCTCCTGGCAATAAGGGGAGTCATGATAAGAAGAGCAGTTCGAGTGATGCATATGTGCAGCCACAATGGCACACTGACCCAGATATACCGCACAAGAAAACCCCTTTTCATGAGGGAGCATCCTACTCTAAAGCAGATCGTCTGCTGTAGAAAAGCAGAACACGCCTATTAGGAAGATACCATGCAGAAACATAAAAAAGTTCTTCAAGGTTTAGCTTCAGAATCATCATTCAAACAAGAAGATGTGTGGAAAAACTAACCTGGATGGTGGTGTTTCCCCCTTCCAGCAGAGCGATGGCCAGGAGGATGCTTTCCTGGAAGACGCGGTCACTTGTGGTGTTCATGATGAGGTCGATAACCAGATCCGAAGCTCCTTCTCTGTCCAGATGACACTGGACTTCTGTCAGGCTCATTTCCCCGCGACTCAGACCACCATGACCCCCCAAAACTGTCCCACACAGAACATACAAGGAGGAAAACAGTCAGGACTGTAGAATCTACTTTGCTTATTTTCCTCGTGTACATAAAAGAAACAATTCTGCAAATAGTTGGTGGTAAATAACAGTTGATAGAATTGATTAAAATGTCTTTTTCTATTTTCATTTTCGAATTAATTATTTACAACCTTAGATTAAAAGCAAGACAGATGACAAAAAGCTTAAAACATAGTCAGATTTTTTCTCATTATTTTGATATTTTGCAGTTTAGGTTAATGTAATTTTAGATTATTTACACTTTTATCATAGGTACTATTTGTATTTAAACATTATTTAAAAAAATGGTTTTTCTTTTAAACTTGTCAAAAAGATACTTATCATAAATAGTTTGAATATCCTAGTTTTTTCTTCCTGTTTTTATTTTGTTTAATGCATGCATTTAAAAAATTAATCAATAAATCCTCCAACCTAATTACCATCAGTGTCATTATTTTCTTATTTTATTTTATTCAATACACATAAATTGCAAAATAAAAGGCAAAACTATTTCTAAAATAAGAATCATTTAAGGTGATAAATCATCAAATTGCTAATAACCGTTTTTGACATAAATGAAAACAGATCTTTTTTTTGCATAACTACACTTTTGACTGTACTTTGGGGCCCTCACTTCAGACTACATCAGATATCTTCCTCCTGGCTCCTGTTTCTCCAACAGGTGCAAAGACTGTTTTCAGAGGAAGTTGCAGCACGTCTCCTAGCAACAGCAAGACATGAATCACAGAGAGGAGGGGTGGACTTCCTGTGGTCTGGACGTGCGCCAGCTCCCCGGTGAACACGGGGAAGAGGGCGAACTGGGATTTGATGTGCTTTTCTTTGTTTTCAAGCCAAGCCAAAACAACATGTGTCTGTGCAGCTGATAGCAGTTGTGATGAGGTCACACCTGGGACCACAGAAAACCTGACACTTCATGATCATTCATGTAAAATATTGCAACAATAGGTGTGTTTTTTTACTGTTTTCTAAAAGTTTTTTTATTATTTTTTTGCTTTTTAAATTGTCTTTTAAATGTCGTTGCATTGAGTGATTAGTTGATGTGATTGTACTTAAGGGCCACCGTAGTTTTCAGAAATTTCAGAATAAAGCAGAAACAAAAAGACTGAACTGAAAGGCACCGTTCCATTATTTTGACTGCATATGGTGACAATATTACCACATTATCTTGTTGTGATAAGACTGTTTTGCCCCTGCATGCTTAAAGGGCAGCTCAGAGCTCAACTCTGGAGCAGATAACCGGCTCAGGCAGGGACAGACTGATACGCTTCTATCCTTGGGCTACATTTTGCAGAGCAAAGGGTTTGACTCCGGCCAGCTGATAGCATCATAATCATTTCTGGGAGTCAGATATCTGGAATGTTTGTTGGAGACCTTTTGTAGATGGACTCCACCGGAGATGCTCGGGCTCTTGGGTCATTTGTGTGTTAAGGTTGCAAATGAATAAAAAGTCACACGTTTACCCACCAGACTGGGCTTTGCCCGGTCCTACCGGACTGAGGTGGCTGTTGCCGAATGACGTCAGACTGTCCCTCCGCCCACTACTCTGGTGGAAGTTACCATAGTAACGGCTCACCAGAATCTGCCTCAGTGCCTCACCCTATAAGAGATTAAAAAAAAAGGAAGGATATAATGATGTGACGTCAGTGTCAAACAGGAAGGAGATTGTGTAACATCAGTGAAATGTCGTTTTTATTTCGTTTCTTTACTTTTTTTTTTTTTTAAGGGGATAAAGACCCCATTCTCTGGAAACCATAGCCTGCGAACCATTGTTGTTGATCAACTTTCCAAATTTCTAGGGTTTCCTGAAATTCTGTCCAGTAAAACCTTGACGATCTGCCTCCTACGGGGCTGTCGTCCATGCCCTCTAGAGTGACCCCGTATAGTGGTTAATCCAAAGTCTGGATTCTCGATCAGGCAGACCGACGGGGCCCTCCCACACCGTGACTCATCCAACATTAAGCAGTCAGCGGCACGACTTTGACGTTGTCATGGCAACCGAAGCCCACAGCTACCTGACAGACAGACCTGGCATGGGATGAAGTGAAGGAAATGAAAGAGGATGGTGATTTTGTGTTTGTGCGATTACGTGCAGATTGTTGCCAACAGTGGGTGGTCCCTCAAAGACAACAGAAAAATGTATTTAAGCTCCCCAGAAGGAGTTTGAATCACTTCATGTACATTTAAAGAATCCTAATTTTTGCTGGGTTTTTTCTTTTAAGAAGGTTAGTTGACTGCATGCACTGTGCATCAGTGAAGTGGAGTTAGTTGAAATCAGAAAAGTATTTTCAGTTCTACGTCTTAATGTTCTTGAATATAAACTGCTGACACAAACAGTCCTGGACTGGTACAGCAGCCATTTTTAAAGTAAACTTTTCTACACAATTAAGAAAAAATTAGGAATTCCATTATTTAGCCATGGAAAGAAAATAGTATCACCCTGATTTGTGTGTGTTTCATGATTTTTAACTCACACAATACATTTTATGCATGTGTACAACGATATCAAATGAAAGAAAATACAATTTACACATGCACAACTTGAAATTACAACAGCTTGAAATTACTCATACAAATCTTTCCAAGATTTGTGTGTAAATTGTGTTTAAATGCTGCTAGAATGCCGGGTCATCGAGTTTTGTTTTTAGCCACTTTGAACTTAGAATGTGAATATCTGGTGAAAACTTGACATTTTTCCATTTTCTTAAACAGATATGCCCTGATAATCAATGTATTTTTTGAATTTTGTATTTTTTTTTTTTTTACTTATCCTAAAAATATATTATACAAGTTACAAATCAAGGATTATGCATGAACAAATCAGGATGATACTATTTTCTCTCCATATTTAGTATTTAGAGCAATAAACCATGTGCATTTTTAGCACTGGGTATAGTTGCTGTTGAGATGAATTTATTACACACCAATATAATCAATAACCACTGGAAAAGAGAGTTTAAATTGAACATTTATATTTACTTTTTGCTTATTTATTAAACACAGTTTGACAACTTATTTGGATTCATTCAAAAGTCCCACTCCGATCATCTTTTGATCTACATTAAAAGTGTTACCAGTGATCTTTTTAGTATAATTGTTACATTTTTAGCCAAAATAAAAGAAACCCTGACATCTCTTAGATCAGGGATGGGAAAACTTTTTTACTCGTAGGGCCACAAAAGGTTCTAAAAACTGAAAGAAATGCCGAACAAGGAGCAGATTTGTGGCTTCACCACATAAAAAGAAATAAATAACACAGGATCTGGATGAAAACATGCCTTAATGTCGATAGAAAAAGACTTTAAAACAGAACCTTTTGGAGTTTTTATTTAAAAATTGCTGTTTTTGTTCTCATTTTAGAGCCATATTCACAAATTGGGTTGATGTCTCTCAGGGACAAACTCAAACTCAGGGAAATGCTGCGTTTATGTGGTGTTGGAACAATCGGACAAATTTCTTTCAAAATTGGAAATCGCACATAAATATTGACTAACTGCAAAATAACTTTCTGCATCAGAACAAAGGTCAATTTATTTTTAGAGGGCCATCTATAGGGAGACACCTGAACTACAGGGAAAATAAAACATTGATAAGGGTAATCAAAACTGTTTATTCCAGTCTGGCGGATCACAATAAATAGATTAACCGGCTGCATATGGCCATAGTTTGACCACCCATGCTCTAGAGTATAGTTTCAACAGAAAATCAGTAGTTCTTTGGAAATTTGTCTCTGAATTGTAGGCGGGACTGTTTGTGATAAGCAACCCCGCCCCCTTTCCCCTCTAGGTTGTGGAGGGCTTGTAGCCCACTCAGCGTATTTTCTACGTCACAAATAAGAGCTCATTTATATTTCTGATTCACAACAATTTGAATGAATAAAGGCTCAAAAATGCTATTTCTTTATTTTTTTTTTAGTTTGTCCTCCATTATGAGAAAAATGTCACAAAAAGTTTCATGGCAGTGGGTCTTTACACACTTCAAATCATTCAACATAAAAGTTTAAAACTGTTTTCCCATGCTGTGCATGAACAACAATTTTTACTTTTACTGCAAAGTGGTTTTGTGTACCTACCCTTTTCTGGTCAGCCAAAAGTTTCTCAGGCTGGTTCTGATACAGCTTCTGGGTGCAGTGAGTTGCATAGACATATTGACAGAAAAAGAGTTATTATTCATGCAGCAGAGAAAAGGCATTGTCAGAGTTCTACTTTAAGAACCGTCATTAGCTTTTCAGATTGCCATGCATAAATCTGCTCAGTGAGAATTGCCATTCTGTGACAGCAAAGTAAGAAAACCAGAGAGAAGCTGTGACTTTGGCAGGCCTGAAGCAGAAACGGAGATGCGTGCAGAGTTCGATCCTTGGACCATTTCCATAAATCTTTTGATCAATCTTTAAAGACAAACAAGATTTAAACTTGCATTTTCAGTCAACTTACAGCTTTGTAATGAACATGCATACAAGCTTCTAAAAAAATTTGAAAGTTGTCAAGTTCAAATGTGGAGTCAAGTGAGCGACTTTAAAGCCAGCAACCTTTCTCATATAGATAAACTTCTGAAGTGGTGCAGAGGCTCAATTTAAGACATTTCATTTTCGATTTTAGTCGTGAAAGGTATTTTCTGTACCAAGCAAATGACTGTATCATCTACTGCTTCCTGCTAACCTTTCCATTTCAAGTGCAGGCACTTTTTTTCTTCTTGATTTTCAGGAATGCACCCAGTCCACGTGTTAAGAAATGTTCAAAGTAGTCAGGAATGTTGGCTGTCTCTTTATTCCTCTTATCTGCCTCGCTTTGAGATCTTCTTAGCAGCTTCCTCATAATGGTTTCAACTATATCAAGAGTTGAACACAGCCCAGCTCCTGAACTCCTGAACCAGGGTGTGAAAGGGTCTGTGACTGTAAAATGCTTTGGGCATTTTACCATTTTAAGGAAAGACATTGTGCACTAACAAGATCAAAAAGAACAAAATACTACACAGGTTTACGTACATTTACCTCAAAGTTTTCTTAATTTACAGTTGGTTTATAGCTGATTCATGACAAAAACAACAAACTCTGCAGTAAACTGTTTAATACTTGCAAAAATGTAAAACCTTGTTTTTAGACATTCAAGATATTGTACCAGGTTTAAGGTTTGCTTTTAGACTTTTCCAAGTTTTCTCTAAATCAGCAGTTGGGAATTTATTGTCTCGTTAAAATCTAGAATAAAAAAATAAGGAAATCATTATTAAAAATGAGTCGAAATCCTTTTTGTTCCAAAAAGAAAAATACAATTAAAAACCAAAAACAAGAAAAATCAAACTACTTAATTTAAAATTAATCAATTAAACAGAATTATTTAACATAGAAGATTTTATCAGGATCTGTTAAGATAAAGCAACATGCACTATGATTGTATTTACATTTTGTTCAGATTTGTGGTGGAACTACTACTGTAATCAAAATTAACTACAATGACGTAATATACTTAAAATCTTCACAAAATACAAACAATTTGCTCAGAATGAGCAAAAATACTAATAATTTGTCTGTTTCATATATGTTTTAAGTAATTTAGCAGTAAGCTTATGCTTGATCTCCTTGTTTCTAGATTTTGATCTAACAACATTTCTTGGTCAAAGCGGTCTCATTTGTCTTAAGTGTAAAAAAGTCATTTTTGCTGCAGCTCTGCAGCAGTTTAGGTGGAAACCATGCAACACTGCAGAAAATGGTTTCATGTATGCACACAATATCAGTGCTAGAAAAAAAAATGTTTACCATAATGCAATGTTTTTCTTCTACCATTTATAAAAACTCGTGTATGAGTGAAAACTGAAATCTCACTGCAGTTTTCAGACTCAGCAGCGAGAAAACGAGCCACATCCAGAGCAAGATGAAACCTAAAGCACAAACGATGATCAATTGTAGACATGTAAAGTTGTTCCCGTTTTCTTTTCTTTTTTTTTTCTCTCAGTGCCGCTTCACTAATTCAGCCGAACAACGGAAACTTTGATGTAATTTCGGCACCTGCACAGGTACGAACTGTGCGGCATGTACAGCAAAGATCAGGCTAAAAAAAGAAAAAAAATGCTGTTCCACATTATTCTTATGTAAAAGGACACAATGGAAGGGACATGAGTGGGGAGGGGAAGCAAGGGTGATTGGGTTAGAGTTACATAATCACTCCAAAAGAAATCAGGCCACTAAACCAGTGACACAGAGCTGATTAGAGCCGCCATCTGTTACTAGAAGCCCACAGAGCTGTAGGAAAACGGGAAAGGAGAGCAAGAGGGAACACATTTCATCCCTTAAATATATATATTCTTCTAAGTATATTTATGTGTTTTTATATTGAACTTTTTTTATTTTTACTCTATAACTTTACAATAGTTAGAGCAGACTAGTGTAGAAAAAAGGAACAGTTACAGTAAAAGTTTTAATTAAATGCTTTAAATAAATGAAAAGGCAGCAGAAATCTATAGGATTTGTATAATCTGAATTACTAAACACAATTAAACAATTAATGAAGAAAATGACAACTTTTGAGAAATTGTTGATAGATTTGGTGAATCCGACAAAGAAGTCACCTAAAGAGACTTGAATTTGGTTTTTTGGGGTTTTACTTGGTTTTATTTGACAACTTTGTCCTATTAGGGATCACCAAGTCTGGCAAAATATGAGAAAAATAACCCTCCTATTGTTAAATGATTCATTTTTTTATGTATTCATATCTGAAGCAACAATTCATGGCCCAAATGTGTTAAAAACAAACAAACAATGAAAAAGGACAAAACAACAGATCAGATTTAGCAATAAAAGGCTGCTGTGTTTCATACTTTAAAAATCTGAGCTAACTCATGAGTTTTGGTTCACTGAATTTGAGTAAAGCCCAAAAAACATGTTTGGTGATGCCCAGGATATGGATTTATGTACTTCTTAACCCATATACAACTTTCCTATGAAATAATCTGTTCTATTTGTCTCAATTTTCAAATTTTGGAAAACTTACATCACCAAAGTAAAAAAAAAAAAAAAAAAAAAAATCTTAAAAAACAACATTGCACATTATCATGCATGAGCAAGATCTTGTTTCCCACATTTGAGTAGGAGCTGTTGCTGGGAAGGAGTAGTGGGAACTGCCCCAGACTATGTATTGTTCATGATATTCATCATTCTGCAGTTACAACACACGAAAACCAGCAGAAAGTGCCTTTTTCAGAAAGTATTTTTTTCTTTTAAATTAGTAGTGATGATTATATAAACTTAGTGATTAAATCTTTTCAAGGACAAAGCCCACATACCCTTTTTGACAGTGTGCTGTAGAGATGGAAAGTTTTGTAAGTTAACAAAAACGGGTTTTAACACAGGTTTTAACCATCCCCTTCAGCAAAAACCATCAGACTCCATAAACAGGAAAATCTAAAAGGGATGTATTAATCCTACGTTGATCTGAGCAGAACAATGAGAAGAAAAAATTGCCAAAATAAATGCGTATAAACGTGCATAAAATTAATTTAGCCACTTTAGCTTTATAACGAGAGTTCAATGTTAGTTCTTTTAAGGCCAACTCCGATGCTAATCATGTTCTTGGTGTTTTTAAGGTTCTTGAGCCATTTTTGTTGAAGGAGGAAAGAAAATTAAGCTTAAAATTTAATTTTCTGAGTTTTTCCTTATGTTAATCTTTGTCTGTGATTGAATAAATGCCAGTCTCTAATAGCAATCTGTTTCAAACAAACGGCAGGCTGGCTGCCAATTTTGGAATAAATGCAGGGGTTACTATTAGAAGATTTACAGTAAACAAAGGACTTTCAGAAATGAGTGATGGTTAGGGAGGATGGGTTGCTTTGCACCAACCATAGACAGTACATGGAGAGAACTGGGCTGATCATCCCCTTCCTCCTCGCGTTCCAAATAGGAAGTACCTGCTGGTCGCAGAAAGCCATCAGATGCCTCAGTAAGAGCATGCAAGTGTTTGATTGACAGATTCTTGGTGAAAAAAAAGTGGCTACTGAACTGACTTCATCTTGTTGGAACCAGAGGAAACAGCCTCGTTTTGTCCATCTCTATTCTTGTCAATGGGACCAATAGTCCCATTGACAAGAATAGAGATTTTTTAATGAACTACTGTCACTCTACAAAAACTATGTCCAAGGAAACGACACAGGCTTTCTTATTTTGGCTAAAAATTGAAAAATCCTAATGAAAATACCACGCTCTTTTAAAATAGACAAAAAGTAATTGGAGAGGGATTTTAAAGATTTATCAATTCATTAATTTTGAGGATTTTTTAAATTTTGTTAAGGTTTAAACTGAGCAAAAATACTAATAGTAGGATATAATAATATATATTTTTTTTCGCTTTATAGCTTGCCAAGAAACATTTTCAATATTTTTCTCTACACGGAAACTATCTTAAAGCTTTTTTAGCTCTAAACTGAGATATAACATCATTTTTTTATCGTTCAAACTTCCTACTCTTTTCCGATGACCTAAAAAAGTATTTGATCCAGCTGCAGAGGACGTGTTTGGGCCGAATTCAGTCACAAGTTTACACGTCTTCAGACAGTGTCTCACTGTAACCACAGCTGACCACAAAGCCCTGTGCTGATCAGAGCACATGTGCATAGCTAATCAGCCCAGCCGTGACCACAGACACCACAGAGTAACCTCTCACAGCGGCCACATCCTCACTACCTACAGTTTTTTTCACCGAACTGGAATCTCCCCAGGGCAAACCCCCGATGCGTCTCACACCTCACTGAGATAAACACACAGTTCCCTCCACCTCGTTTCTTCTGAAAGTGCGTAAATAAATAGGTCTCTGTTGTCTATGACCTATAAAGCAGTCATGTTAGAAACATGAACGTGAAGGAGATGAAATGTACTGACAGCAGATTACATTGTTTAAAAAAAGAGATCGTACTCTTTGTCATTTTCGCTTCAGATGACCCACTTTCTGAAGCAGACCTGTAAGGTGAGCTTTGGCCTGAACAAGGAAGTAGAATTTACGTCACACTGATGTAGAGATAAAATGCAAATAAAAAAACAGATCTAAAACTGTAATGAGGTCATTCACTCTACATTTGGAAGAGAAAGAGGTCAGACATCTTTGTTTCCCTAAAGAAAACATTTTAAAGTACAACTCCAATCCTCTTTTGATCTAAAATAAAAGACTTTCCTGTGCTATGCAGTTCTTTGTCAAAATAAAAAAAAATTGTGTTGTTTTCTAGGACATAGTTTCTGCAGAGTGGTAGAAGTTCATTAGAAACTCTCCTCTGAGTTGTGGGTGGGACTGTTGGTGCAGAAGTAAGCCTGCACTCAATTCCCCTCATCCATTCGTTTACATTCTCCCATGCTAGCTTACAGCCATTCACAACCCAACCTAACATTACCGGAGCAACAAAAACGACGAGCAATATTGGAGCTATCCAGCAGTTTTGGCCAGATTCCAGCTCAGATGAGGAAGTGGATGCATCGGGAAGGAGCAAAAACTCCAAGCTTTTTCCAACTGCATTTTTTTCTGCTCCTGTTTCACCACAATTTGAATACAGAAATGCTCAAAAAGCAGTTTTAATCCTAATTTTCTTTGAAAAATGAAAATGAGAAAAATGCAACAAGAACATGTTAGAAACACCAGTGATCTTTTATTATAATTATGAAGTTTTTAGCTAAAAATCAAGAAATCTACGAGCCTTTGTCTCTTTTAAGACATATTTGACGCACGGCAGCACTCTCTGGGTTGTGGGTGGGACTGTTGACACCAAAGCAATCCAAACACCCCCCTCCCTATTTCTCTGACGGAGAAATAAAAGTTAAGAAAATTAACTACTGTGGTAAAACTGAAAATGGATATCTTAAGCACGAAAAAAAGAATCACTTAACATATATATATTTACATATAATATATTATTGAATTTGTTCATTTTTTAAATGTCTTACAAAGGATCAGATCGGGACTCTGCATCGGCAAATCCACAAAATTTTATGATTTGGAATGGGATTGGGCCCGAAAAACCTGATCGGGACGTCCCTACTTTAGACCCCAAATGGTTAAAATATTTCCTTAAAGAGTTTGGAAAATTCATGCCTGTGAGTCTATAATGTTCATTTAGTCAGCAATATGTTTAGGCCGACCGAATGTTAGCATTAGCTGTCCAACGGGAAATTCCATTAAACGTTAGCATCAAGCGAGCAGACATTAGCTTTAAGTGCTAAATCGATTTATATTTATCTGAATCGATTGTATGTAACAACTCCAAGATCTATTAAGCTTAAATTGATTCGAATTGATTAATCGATTTCATCAACCCAGCCCTATTAAAAAGGTAAAGTACAATGTGATTGTAAAGTAAAAGAGCAGTTGTGCGTTTGAGAAAAAAAAAAAGCAAATCTAAACTTGTAGGCACCTCAATATCGATATCAGCAAACACAGGAAAAATATCAGTATCGGCTTGAAAAAATGATATCGGCCAATCCCTACCAATAATTCCCATCCTGCCATTTAGAGTTGCAGAAATGTTAAAATCGAACTCACATTACTTTTTCTATTCCTGTTTTTCAAAGGAAACCATAACAATGCATTAAAGACTATTTTATATCCTGTTTTCCTGGTTCATTTACTTGTAAAAAAGGTTCAGTGACTCATAATTTTTGATTTCCCATGTGTGCTGTGCACAATCAACACAGAAGGGAAAAGCCAAAACCGAATTTCCAACCCAGCCCAGGGAGAGAATCACAACCAACTTCATAAGGTTTGTGGAGTGGGCGTGAGTCTGCGTCCGTGTGAGTGCTGCAAACATTTTTGGGAAATGTGTCACACTGATTTAACAAGGCCAAAAAGGAAGAACAAGGCGGGTCGAAAAATGGATGCAAATACAAGAGGAAAAGGCCTCCATTCATCTGCATCTGTTAAGCTAAAGCTGTTTTTTTTTTTTTTCTTTTTTCTGAAGATACAGTTGGCAAAACAAGCTTGTGCAAATGCCCTCTTCAACACCCTTCTGTGCATTTACTGCCACAGGTGTGCACACACATGCATGCGCATCTATGACGACGGGGTAAACACCTCTTCTACACTTTTATAGGCAATTACTGTTGAAGGTCACACACCAGTAGCGCGGCTTAGTTCCAGGAAAAAAAAACAGACTTCTTATGTAACCAAGCCGGTGTTGGCAGGAGCCCAGGAATCGTGCAGCTCGCAGGCAAGTAAAACTAGGACACTGCTTCAATGACTGCCACAGCTCCTCACATTCATTAATGCTCACACATGGAAACAACACACACACGGCCAGAGCGCCTCCTATTGGTGGATCGAGGAAGCGCAGGGGAAACACCCTGCTAGAGTTCTGAAATATGATAAACTGCATAGAGGAGATAACGGGTCTTATGGCACTATTTTTTACCTTTCCTATTGTTTTGACACTCTTTTAGATTTTTCTGCTGGTCCAATTTGCCTAAACATGAACTCCTCTTAATATTAACACAATTTAAGCCCATATTTTTTTTACTTTCACTAAAAGTAAAATTGTTCATAGCAGTGGTTTTGCTTTCATGCAAATGCTTTAATTTTTCTTCTATTTTAAACCGTCTTATAAATACTATTTTTCAATTTTCACATTTTTAATTAATTTTAAAAGTTTTACAGTTACATTCTGTTATAAAAAAAATTAATTGGTTTAAAATCTGGGAGTTTAATTGACCTGAAAACCTATTTTTTGGGATAACCAACTTTCATTTTTTTTATGTGAGATCCTGTGGGGTTTTTTCCTAACCTAATTCATGGCAAAAAAAAAAAAAAAAAAAAAAAAGGAAAAAGGAAACAAAACAAAACAAAAAAAATAAGTTATTCTATGTGGTTAATGGTTAGATTCCACCATAATGGTCCAGAAAAACAACTGCTTAAACTTGAATATATGAACTCTAACATAAAGCAGGGCGCACAAATACCCTCTGCTATAAATGCTTTTTATACCTAATTTTTACCTGTGAATTATCATAAACGTCCTGATAATTAGAAATAAAAGTAGACAAAAGACTTAGTAAGCACACAAAACTAATAAAGTAAGTACATGTACATTTGACTTTTTTTTGCTTTTTTTTAACATTAAATAAATAAATATTTTAATTTTTATAAAAATTTTAATTTAATTTTTTGTGCTTTTAAGTGAAGTCAGTTTGTCAAGTTTTAGCACAACATTGAATAAATAGATACTTATGACAACCTGAACAAAGTCAATGTTTTTTTTATATTAAATAAAATAAAATTGATACCAAAAATAACTGCTTTGTTTTTGTTTGTTTTTCTTTTTTGGATTGTGCCAAATAAAAATATAAAAATAGTGAATACTAGAGTATTTTACAGGGAAACAGTCGCAAACAATAAGTCTTTAGACATCTAACTGAAAGTTTTTGGTCATATTTTTTACAGACTCCTTTTTGGTTGATTTTTTTGTAGAAACGTTTAGAAGCACAAGATACGCTGTGTCCACAGTTTCAGTGTGAACTTTACAAGTTTCAGGTTAGTTTCAAGTCAAGATATGATTTGCTTCTCATGTTTGTGGGCATCACCTTTACTATAGCCTCAGTGTGAACATCAGTGCATCACCTGTCTGCACCAAAACATACACCTGCAATGTGTGTTTTCCTCTCAAGAACAGAAAAAAGAACTTTACAAATTCTGAAACAGCAAAGCTGATCTCAGAATCTTCTAATGTTCAGACTAATCTCTGGGTTTTGCTCTTCTGGGCTCATTTGGACGGGGACCCTGAAGGAAAGCAATAAAATAGCATTGCATTTTAGAAAACTTAACAATTTACAAATTCTGAATAAGAATAATGTTCAGACTTCACAGTTTACAGTTATTTTAGAACAACATTTGGGTTAAAAAGAAAACAAACATTTACAGAAAAAAAAGAAATGTTAAAAAAAACCTGGAAAGGTAGGCACTATCGGAGATCGCTGTTTGGATGATGACATTTGTCCATCATTACAACTGAAAGTTATCTGGCATGACGCGATCCTGGATATCATCAACCAATCAGTCAGGTCCCAATTTCTTATTGCGTTTAGGTTTTTTGTAAATTTCTTTTTGATTTCTGTAAATAACCTTTGCTTTTCGATTTTTTGTTTTTGTTTTTTTACATTTTAGTTTCTGGAGTTTGTAAGGCTGTTTTTTTTTTACATTTATTTTGCTTTTTTAATTGTTGTTATGATCTTTAAAATGTTGATTTGTTGATGAGATTTGCTCTTCATGGCGCCTGTGATTTTCTGAAACTGTAAATTAGGATTTGTTCATTTCAGAGTTAAGCAGAAATAAAAAGACTGAACAGAACCTGCATTACATGTTTTATTGAACATCAGTCTTGCACTAATATATGATAAAAAATAGAGATGTGGGCCATATAAATAAGCAGCGAAAATATTCTCAAACGTTTTTAAAGTATCTTCAAAAACTATCCTGCTTTTAATTAAAACAAAAAGATATATAATTACTTCGAAGCATGCAGATTATTTAAACAAAACAAAATAAAACTGATTGAAATTATCCTAACATGGAGGCTAATTTAAAGTTTCAGAGCTGCTTTTAAGCATTGAAATACCATAGTGGTAATAAATATATGAATATAGTGATATAACTTACATTATTATGTTTTGTTGTTAATAATTTGTTTCAATATGTACGTTAAGAGTCTCTTAAAATGCATGATCAGTTGACATGCAAGAATGAGAGCAGTAACTAAGCACAAATGCAGCTCTAAACTTAGCCCAGCTGCGCCATGACTCACCTCAAAACCTGGAATCACCCATTCCTATAAAGCAGCATGCATCCAGCCATTGCACATAATACCCACAATCCCTCAGTCTCAACTTTGTCAGTTGATCCAAGTAGTACCGGCTGCGGTTCTGCTCTGTTTGTACCGCAGACATAAGCAGCAGGTGTTTCAGACAGATTTAGACGGCACCTGTTTGCTGCCATCGCAGCTGCTGCGACGCAGACACAGAAAAACTACACGTAACAGACAGGAGCTTAGGGGAAATATGAGCATGAATAAGAGAAAAAGAGAGACAACCTTAGGAATATCCATCTCATCATCAAAGGCCCTGTGCTGAAAGAGAACAGAAGGTTTGAGGGATTAGATTTCAACAAAGGAAGATGAGAAGTGGAGCTGGGGATACACTTACAGCATCACATGTTAGTCAAGCATTGTATATTATATACATATAAACATATTAAAAATTAGTCCTGATGGTGGCAAATGTCTCACCCCAGTAGACAGTGGTCAGAGAGCTCTCAGTTCAGTCAGTCAGGGAGGAGATAATG
Organism: Oryzias javanicus; assembly: GCA_003999625.1. Classification (NCBI taxonomy): domain Eukaryota; kingdom Metazoa; phylum Chordata; class Actinopteri; order Beloniformes; family Adrianichthyidae; genus Oryzias; species Oryzias javanicus. Next base: position 8,925,503 of record CM012441.1, on the reverse strand, counting down.
AGGGAGAACTTAAAGGTAGCCACCAACTAAAATAACTTGATGTCTTTTGGCAATCACAAGGTGAAATCAGCTCAGTGGCCTTGTGGTCGAGCGTCCGCTATGAGACTGGAAGGTTGTGAGTTCAAATCCAGGCCGAGTCGTATCAAAGACCCTAAAAATGGGCCTCCCTGTTTGACACTCAGTATTAAGGTGTTTTATTGGGGGTTAAACCGCCAAATGGTTCTCGAGCACGGCTGTGTCTGCAGCTCACCGCTCCCCCGGGGGATTGGTCAAATGCGGAGAACAAATTTCACGCACCAGGTGTGTTGTGAAAATGTTAAACAAAATTATATGTAATCTTGTTCAAATGAGAGGAAATGTAAAATCCTGCAAAAGGGGAGTCAGTCTTTTAAGTCTGAAAAATAAGTTCCTTTCAATTGTGGAATAGCTTTTAACATATGTTTCTGATTCAAATTTTACTTCATTTAACTTTTATTATTCCAAGAAAAATGACAAAAAATCTCTCTTTTACTAAAGAGTCCAAAATAAAATAGACAGCAGCGTAGCTGTAGGGCTTACAGTGCATCCGGTCCAGCTGGACGCTGGAGTCTTTACTTAACTTGAAAAGTGCAAGAGCCACTCCCACTGCATTCTGTTCGGTCCGGCCTCTCCAACACTCTCTGTCCATTTCGTTAGTTTCACATTTTTGCCAGAGCCGAGCTGGAGGCTTTTTTTGTGAAGTTGGGGCTATTAACAGCCCCAACAGGAAATAATGCGAGCGAGTGTGAAGTGCATTCGGTACATTTTTCAGTATAAAACCTATTTTCAGCTGTTATCACCATGTTGTAAACATGGAAATGGGGCAGATATTTGGTGGCTGCTGGCTAGCAGATCCTCAGGTTCAGAGTAGATGTTAGTCAGAAGCCAAAAATTACATTTCCATTTTCCCCAACAGCCCAAACTAAGAGAACACTAACACCAGTCTACTGAAGGGATGCCACCAACCACCTGCTTTGTTAAGTTCCCTAGAAAACACGGAAGTTCTCCAATAGAGAGAAGAGAAAATACCAAATAAACCACAAAGTAAAGGGAATTTTAAAATGATTTAGCAGAGGAATGAATAGTTCAGTCTGTTGTATTGACAGCAGATGGGAACAAACGTAAAAAAATAGTGAAGCAGATGCAGGAGTCTGTGCATGTGTGTGATTACATAAACAGGTGCGGTAACTGGATTGCTTACTCGCAATGTAATGAAAGCCCACCTGTGGGTTATGTCACATGGTAGATTAAAGATATTAACAAATAATGCATTCATCTTCACTTTAACCAAATACATAAACAAATGTATATGATCATTTGTGTTAATTTTAGGCAACAAAACCGCATGTTGATAGTTCTTATTGTAGGAATATTATTATTGATTACATTTTGAATCAGTTAATATCACTAGTTTTTTTAAATGTTACTCAAAAGAAACGTGATTTTAAAATAAATAAGAAAATAAAAATATATTTAATTTTAAAAAAAGTTGAATGTTAGTAATTTTTATTTATTATCATGGCAGTGATGCAAAGCTCTAAAGTAAATTATTTCAAACGAATTACTTTTTTTAGCTGAAAACTAAAAATATAGGTAAATTTCACATTAACCATGCCTAATACATTTTATAAATCTATTATTGGGTTAAATTACCTGACGGAAACAAAAAAAGAAAATCAACATATTTTTCACAATTGCTAAAAATGATTCACTTGAATAGTTTTAACATCTGCACATGTCCATAAAAATAATGAAAATAAATAAAAGAAAAAAAGACTTGTGCATCAACATCTCATATCACTGGAGTAAAACTCGCCCATGAGCAGTCCCTCATGTTTGTCTTACCTTATCTCCGTATCCTCTGTCTTTCGTCATCATCTCTCTAAGAGTTTGCAGAACTTTGATGCACAACTTCTCCTCATTTTCTTCCAGCAGCTGTTTGGTGTGTTTGATCAGCCTAAATATAAATGTAAATCCCTCAGTCTCACCTCCAGTGGCTTGTAAACTGTTAATATCTCTGCAAATCGTACTTGCATATGAAGCCTCCACTCTCACACTTCTTGCGTGGTTCGGTGTTTTCCGGGAACAGCAGCTCGGGCCGATGCAGCACGTCCACCAGAACCGACAACTCCGCCTGGACCAGAGGATGCAACCGGTCCTCCAGCGCTGACACAATGTCCTAGATTCAAGAAAGCGGAAGATCTGCTTGTAATAGTAAACGTATACGTGCAAAATCCAAGCCTAGATGAATTTGTACCTGCAACCTCTCGATGATGTTCCTGTAGTTGGGAGAGGAGGCCACCACAGAGTCTGTGCGGGCAGCATTGCGTACGGACAGCCTCCAGCTCATTGCAGTCTTCTGCACAATGCTATTTGACTTTACAAACAGGTTGTTGACCTGGTTGTCCAAGTCAACAGGGATGGCTATGGTTCTGCTTTTAGCTGGAGGAGACACAAATTATCGTTATTGTGTCTTAAAAAGAGCAAAAAAAAAAAGTCAGCGTGGGTTTTGAGGAAAAACATTCATCTTACCGACTTCAGACAGCACCTTAATGCAGTTCTCAACACAGCCTTTCTGAGTGGGGACCAACCACGGGCAGTGATAGACTCTGTAGACGCCTTGTAACAGCTGCACAAAGACCGGCTGCCTGGTCTGATAGTGACCCAAAAAACACAAAGAGAGGCTTTAACTTAGAATTATAAATCATCAGAAAAATGCCAAAAACATGTTAAAAACACCAAAAACATGATTTTTTATCTGAGTGGGTGCCCTAAGAAAAGCTTTTTTAATTAAAAAAATGTTAATAGTGATGTTTGAATTATGATTATGAAGTTTTTAACCAAAATCCCACAACCTAAATGTCTTAAATTGCCATATTTCGTGTTTATCTGAAGCCACTGTTTCCGAAATCTCCTTCTACATGGGCTGGTTGGTGCTGAGATGAGTAGCCCTGTCCTTGACCCCACCCTTTCTGCTGATTATAGCTGTATCTTGGTAGTGTGATTTAAAAAGAGAAATACTCATAAAAGAGAACAAATGTAACAAGAAATCATTTTGTTTTTGCTTTTCTAAGAAAAATGCCATATATACAAAACCTCACAAAACATTATTTTTATCAGAGTTGGTCTTAAAATCAGAGCTAAACTTGATCTTTTGGGAAAGAACTTGCAGTGAGAGCAGCATGCTGCTTCACAAGTGCTTTGCTACTTTAGCTGGAGACCCAAAAAAACATGACAGGCGACCAAAATAGCCCTTTAACAAAGACTGTACTTAGGAGGCGGGCATAACATCTTCAGGTTTTATTCTATTCTAGTCTATTCTAAAAATATTTAATAATTAACTTTAGAGCTTTTTCTTTAATACGAATATCGTTATATTTACATTCAAACTTAAACAAGAAGAGGGAAAGCTCACAGTCATCTTTAACAACCAAGAAGAGATTTAATTGAGAGTAGAGAAGTTACAGTGTTTAATTTTATGTTTGATCATGTTTTGTGTGGTTTTAATCTGAATGGATGAGGACTTGGCAATTATTTTTCTCTAAAATTTACCTTTGAATGAACCATGCCTCTTGAATGGCTCTAAACTAAAGACCTATCTTTGAATTATGATGTTGTTTTTGTGCAAAATGAAAAAGAGTCAACACATTGAAACTGAGAAGTGGGTAGAAGAAAACAAAATTATGATGTGGTTACATTTATTTTCCAAAATATAATAGTTGAATAGAAAATCGTTGAGTTAATTAGATCAGAAAATGAATACATTTTGATTATAAAATGTCCCAATTAGACAGTATGCACTAAGGGACTGTTTTAAGTAATAGAAGAAGAAGAAAAAGATGATCACTTTTGTTCAGGTTATTTTATCAATAAAAACATTTGTTTTATCTGCAAATTTTATTCCACACGCCACACGTTTACCTGGAGGCTGGTGCTCTGATCGGAGAAAGGGGAGCTGAAGAAGGTGGTCACAATGCTCATGACTGTCTCCGTCACGTACTGCTCCAGAATGATGTCTGAATGTTTACGGTCGCTCGTACTATTGCACACCTGAATGCAACACAATTGACCCAAAAGCTCAACAATTTATTCAGTGGAATTGTAATTTTTAAAGCAGTTACAGGACTGCTTACTCTGCAGATGTCAACCAGGAAGTTATCAAAGAGTTTCCACATGTGATTGGAGGTGTAGATCTCCTTCATCTCCACCTCAGTGTCTACATAGCAGTGGTTTAGGAAGTTGATGTAAGCGATCTTCACCTGGAAGAGGAAGACTGAGGTCAATGGATGAATGTGGTTGAATATTAGATGCATTATATTTATTATTAATATTTTGCGTCTCTGTTGGTGAGATGCTGGTTTCACCTCAGGGATGCAGTCTTCATTGGTAACAATCCGCACTATATCGTCCAGCGGTAGCAGCGAGTTGCACTTGATCTCTGTGTAGACGTTCTTGCCCTCAGTGCAAACGGCCAAGAGCTCAACCAGGTGAATGTGATACATCAGCGGGCTGTTCTCGTCCATCCGATCCCGCTCTGACTGCATCATGTGGACCAGAGTCTGGAAGGAAGCCCGATCGTTGTAGAAGACTAGAACGTCTTCTCCAGCATTCACCAGCTGTGGAAAAAATCAGCTATGATATCAGAAGGAAACTGGGTCATACCTGGAACAACTAAGAAAACAGGGAAGAAAGAAACCTCTGCCATGACGATGTCTTGACATTTCTTGATGAACTTGTTTTCTGCTTTGACGATGGTCTGCAGGAACTTGAGGTACTGCACACTACGGCCGTGCGTTTCAATGCAGTGGACAAAGTGCTGAACCACGCGGTCATTGATCTCACTGCACAGCTGGAAGTTATTCATGAAGATGTGCTGCATGGTGACAGCTTCCAGGATCTTTTATAAAAGCAAACAGACAGGAGAAGCATTGAGCTGCAGCCCCAATAGTGGATTTCTATGAACAGTTTAAAGGCCTTGGTCACATGCACTCATATGGGGGGTTGACTGGTACAGGTGCTGCAGGTTTTTGGGTTGTCCGAGCCCATGGAGGATCGGTGCCGCCACATCTTAAAGGGTCAAGTCTGAAGATTTTCTTCCCTTCCCCCGGTGTTCAAATTCAATTATTTAACGGGGAGCCGTACTGACTAAAGCATGACCATCCCTCCACCGGCAGGGTGATCGGCTTGTAACACAGAAAGGAAACACTTTTTTTTTTAATGTGTGTAAACTCTGAAGCATCAAAGATTACATTAAAATGTAATAGATAACTTTCCTTTTTTTTCATGACTTTTAAAAATTATACAACCAATGTTGCTATGTATGCTCCGAGTGCTGCCAGATACTCTCTAAAGTAGAAGACTATTGATGCGTTTGTAGGGAATTCATTAGGATAGATATACTAAGGATGTGTGTGGGCAAGAGTCTGGCGAAACAACAGGTGTCCCGACGTGTGTCTCGTAGAACAATGTATATCACAATTCATCCCCATCCCATCCTTTTTCTCAAACATTAAAGTAAACCAGTATTTTCCTGTTCATCGCTACAATGTTGGTCTTTTTCAGAGAGTTGTACACATCTCCATGAGCCATTGGGCCACTGAACTAGAATCTATGGCTTCCCTGCTTTGCTCTGTGCGTGGCCCGCTACGCAACTGCACTGCTTCACTCGCTCTTATCTGAGTCACAACCGGCCTTTTATTATGATACTGGCAGCAACGTAGCAAAGAGTTTCGGTACCTATCCCAAGTAAAAATGTAGTAATGTATAATTCATAAAAATCGGTGCAAGTCTGACTGATCATTTAACTCAATCTTGTTGTTTTGGTGCAGTGTAGAGCTGCTCAAAGAGGCTCAGTGTGCTGTAGTTTAGGTGGAAAACGAAAGTAGGATGCTGAAGAACGCTCATAAATAATTAATTAATTAGTCAATATTTGAAATCGATACAAGTGTTGCCAAATGAAATATCTCGATATATTGCCAAATTGATTTTTCCCCTAAATCCACATAACTGTCATAGGAACAAGTTGGAAAAAAAAAATCTTTTTTTTTCTCCAAAACAAATCTTCCTAAACAGGAAGTTTGAATAAGTCAATCAAATGGATTTGTTGTCCAGCCCTACCAATTGGTCTACGATTTTAAAATTTTGTGCAGCCGATATGCCCACCCATCCTGTATCCACCCAGGAGGGCAGTTGTGACTAAGGCACAGAGCAGGTAATGAATGATCTTTGCTCACTCCTGGATTGAGGAAGAGATTGATGTGTTTGTGGAGCAGCGCTTGGTTCTGCTGGTTTCCTGCGCAGAAGTTCTGCAGAAACTGATGTGCCAGCTTCATGATATCCTGCATGCGCACGTCTTCTCCCTGAAAGTGGCGACAGCTGAGGTCAAAGCCTTTTATGTAATCCAGCGCAGAAACATGCAACCTGCAGGTTACGTTACCTTTTCGTAAGGGATCTGTAACAGCTCAAGAACCACAGCGTGAGCTCCCATGTTCCTGAGCAGTCTCTGCTGCTGCTTCCTGTTCTTCCGACCCGTCGGACCTTCTTGGACGCATAACTTGCTGAGACGCAACAGTATCTTTGAAGAAAGCGCAAGAAATAGGTGATAGACCAAAACTTCTAGCGTTAATAAACAAAATTTTGAAGTTAGAAATGATGCTGATACCTCTTTGACCACCCTGTAGTTGTAACTGCTGGTGCTTTCGGTTTTCTTTCCTTTCTCTGTGGATCCCGAGTCTCCCTGCAGGATTGAGCAGTTAGGTACGACTCTCGGTTTTAAATGTTGTATATCAAAAACGCTCTGCACCTTCTTATGTTCAGAAGCTGGAGCATCCCCAACATCCATGCCCTCATCCGGCCCCAACCTCTTGTACACCCAGAGCTCAGACTTCTCTACGATGGAGCGCAGCTGGTCCAGATCCGACTTTATCTGTTTGTAGTTTTCCACGTCTTGGCTTGTGACCAGCAACTGCACCTGTAAATGCAGCGTTAGAGGAACAAAGAGAGCAAAGCTAATCAAGAAAAGCTACTGTTTACTGATTGTTTTAGCCTGTCTGGGTAACACTGTTTTACCTGCTTGAAAGCCTGCAGAACTTCCTGCCTCTGACTGAAGTGCCTGAAGAGCAGATGCAACGCTCTGGACACCAGCGGAGGATAGTCATGCATGGTTAGGTGCAGCAGCACCCGCAAGAAGGTTCGACCGCCGTGGTCGTCCAGATCCAATGGGGTGTTTTGCTCACTGAACGTATGCAAAATACACACTCAAATCCAAACTGGGAAAAGAAAAACGCACTTTCCTACTGTTTCATTTGAGACTTTTACCTTCCACCAAAGATCCCCTCTGCCTGCTCCTCCATGTGCTCAAAATCCAAAGCGCCTGCATAGCAAGAGGAAAATAATACAGTATTGTACACGAAAAAGGATCATTAAATACCCACTCTGATGAAAATCCTGTTCTTCTGGCATTTTTCTTATAATAGAGGGCATATATAAAGAAAATTAAGCAAAAAAACGAATTTCTGAGTATTTCTTGATTTAAATTGTTGTTAATCAGGACAAAAACATCCCATTTAAAAAAAGATTGTATCAGTTGCATTGTGTAATATGACTGAGCATTGACTATTGAGAGTAAATCCACTCAGATTTTCCTCTAATGTTTTCTGGAAGTTCTCCTCCATCAGTTGACATTAATAGTTTACTTGTGAAAAGTGGCGTCCTTGTTTTCCCAGCTCTGTTTCTACAACTACACCACATCAGTAAACAGGCATCTCGATCTCTACCTAGTATGGCGTCCAACTTTGCGTACGCAAGAGGGCTAGCGTAGCAACTCTAACCTATATAAGTCATTGGTTAGAACGATGTTAGGGGTTGTAAGCCAGCAGGAGAGCGCGTTAACACAGAGCTCTGAACCACTGCTGCTCTGCAAAAACTACATCCTAGAAAACAACTCAGATTTTTGAATTTTTGGCTCAAAATGGCATAATCATAATTAAAAGACCATTGGGAATGCTTTTGAGTAGATAAAATGATTGGAGTGGGACTTTGATCAGTCCAATTGTGCAAAAGTATCTTGACATGGTTTGGGTTAGAAAAGCTTGGTTTGATCCACATTTGATCATGTGATGCTTATTTGAGGTTTTCTGACCTGACATGTTGTTTTGGCTCTCTACTACTCCATTTATGGACAAGTTGCTTTGGGAGTTTCTCTCATCAAACTCCGTCTTAAAGATGGACAGCAGACAGGAGATCCTGTAGTCCAAACGGACGTTGAGGATGAACTGTGGAAAGAAACAGATCATAAGGTAGCAGCTAAATATATTCTTTAGCTTTATAAAATAGTATCTTATCCACCTGCAGGATTTCAATGATCTTTAGCTTTGTGTCCATGACAAGTATGTCCTGTTTTTCGGGTTCAATCTGCGTTTTCACTGTGTCTCCATTAGAAGTGTTGACTGAAGCTGTGGGAAGGAAGCCGCCTCCTCTCAGGACAACTTGCGACATGAGCTCTCCCACACCGTGAATGGACCTCATCACATTACTGCCTGAAACACGAGCGCACAAATACAAACATCAGCAAGCCTGCTGGTCAACTGCATCTTAGCTTCATCTGCAGCATTTTTACCTTTGCTGTCTTCTTTGTCCTGCTTGTTGAAAGAGTAGATGGCGCTGGCATGGACACAATCCAGGATTCCCAGCAGGATCTTGGTCAGCCTCAACAGGTCTTTGAAGTTGTAGAAACCAAAATAAATCAGGTTCCTGGCCAAGTTCACCACCTGCACGGGAGAAAAAATGCAATATTAGGGAGGTTTGCCAGTTTCACTGTTGAAAATATCCTATTTTTCATGGTCAGACTGACCTCAAACGTGAGCTTGTTCTTCTCTTTGTTTCCAAAAGATAAGTTTGGACTATCGACATTTCTCAGGTAGGTTTCAACAAACTCCATCGTCTGCGAGAATCGCTCTTTAATTTCATCCTTGGAAGTCCCATCGTTATCATAGCTACAAAACAGACAAGAAATTATAGAAATGTAAAAGAAAATGATTTTAATGAATGTTTTCATCTTAAACAGGACTGTCTCCTAAATTTAGAGTAAATCTTTAAATAATTTTTCATTAAACAGACCCCACAGGTAATTTAACCTCTTAACAGGCAGTTTTGTCCTTTTGTTTACGTCAATCTTTGGATTGAAGTTTTCCACCCGCTCTGTGACAAAACCCGCTTTTGGGAATGTGGTTGTGTCTCCATGTACAAACTTTTAGTCGAGACTTTTTGTTTCCTGTTGTGACATTGTTAACACGATCAACATAATACGAATCTGCTGGAATTACATTGATAATGTTAACAGGTTGAAAAGTTACAGTGTGTTAAAGATTTTGTGTTTAAGCGTCACCACTAAGGCGTTAAAGGGCTAAAATGATAAATGAACATTTCACTGTTTTCTCACTCTTCAATGAAGATCTTCAAGGGGATCTCTGACCACAACCGGGCATATTTGACAGGTGTGACCTGCTCCTGGGGGTCGCGGTCCACGTGCATGTGCAGCATCATTCGACAGAAAGACGCACGGAGGTCATAGGGCAGATCTTCATCTGACATACATCGCAGGATCAGGTCGACATCCAGCTGGCAGGAGATCTTGTTGATTGCCAGGTATTGACGATCCAAGCACATCCTGGCAAATAGGTTCAGCTGATATCTGTAACATTCGCATGCAAGTCAGAGAACAACTTATTTATATTTTCTATGTCAAAAACAATTATTTTGTCAACGAGTCCTGTAAATACGGCTCATTAAGGTGCAGAAATCACCTGTAGTAACTGATCACTTCCTTGTCCTCTTTTTGACCTTCCTTGGCATCCTGGGCCAGCTCCCTGATGCTTTTACTGCGGATTTCCTGTTTTTTATCCTTCCAGAACAACCACACCTCCTCCTCATCCTCCTCTGACTCCACAGAGTTTTCCCCAAGTGGAGCTCCCTGAATCTCAAACCTTGAAAGAACCAATCTGAGGAAGAAAAATGTTTGCATAAAAAAGTTCATAGAAAGATAGATGACAACATCTTTATTTCATTAAACCCAATGCCTATTAGCAAGGAGAGGAGGAGCAAAAGAGCTGACTCACTTGGTTTCTATGAGGATGTCTGCATTTGCTGGATCTAACACTGCATTGCAGATGAGCTCCTGGGTCACAGGGATGGACTTGTTCATTGACACGCACAAGTCTGACAGGTAGTCCAGGAACCTGGAGATGAACACAAATACATAACTGTGAAAAGAGAGATTAAAATACCCAATATGTGTTGAATATGAGATCTTTTTTATGTCTACTATCAAGCCCCATGTGATGGAAAAAGCAAGAAACATTGTCATCAGATCACTACTCTGAACTGAAAACTGCACACGCACAAACCTGGGCTCACGGTTTTTGCGCACCAAGCTGACGAAAGTGTCGATCTCTGCGGCTGTTATGTGTTTCTCCAGCAGTTTGCGGTTGTTGTGGAGCAGAGCTGTGATTGTGTCTTCCGCCAGGACGTCGTATCCGATCTGTTTCTGCATGAAGCGAAACTGTTTGGCGATGTACTCCTGCAGGAAAAGCACAAATTTTATTTTAACACGCGGAAGTGTTTTAGAAAATTAGATGTACAGGATGGTCAGAGGTGAAGAAGGTGGAGGGCTTTGAGTAATTCGGGTCTCAGGGGTAACAGGTAGTGTGAGAAAGTAAAAAGGTAAAAGGTGAGTGCTAGCAGGTTGGAACGGGTAAAGAAAGGTTTCGGGTGTGATGTGCAACAAAAGAGTGACGGGAAAGACTGTGGAGGGAGCAGCCATATTTTTGGTTCCCAACCCGAGGCTCTAGGCAGCCGCCTTGCCCATGCCCCTTACACACAATCTGAACTTTTCACCACAGTCAACAAACATATTGCGCACAAGAAGGGCTGCTGAAACAAGCTGGGAAATAAATGGAATAAGTGGACTAATTTCTGCAACAAATGGGCAAATTTGTGCAATTAATGGACTTATATGAGAATAGTATTTTTCTTTCTGTGTTGTGTTTTAGACTTGCTTTAAAAAGAGCTATAACATTATGTTATGTTTAACTTCGTTCTGAACACGTGATTGTAAGGACATGTCTAGAGTTGTGCATTAAAAGCATGTTGGAGAATTTCCTCCAACCTCCTCAGCAGAACCACCAGAATTACTGGTAATTTAGGCTTTTTCTGCACCTACAGAAATAGCTGGATCTGATGGTGAGAGCTCAGTAGAATTGATTTTCTGGAGGTAAATATGAGGCTTTTCTCCAACAGCTAAATCTCTGATAAAGTGATTTCTCAGACATGAAAAAAAACAACCTAAGCGACATCGTGGTGAGACTTGAAGAGAGCAAATGTTGTTAATCCGAAGCTACAGGTGGAAGTTAGATGCAGCCCCAGCTTCTGCTGTGTGATTATTTCTCATTTTTGAATGTTTTGATTTATTTTTCTGCATAAACTGAGAGGTGAGAGAGTAGATAGGGACTGAGGATACTCGAGGCCTGAAACTCTACCTGGTTCTTCCTGTAGTCCTGCTGCGAGTGGCGTAAGACCCTGTAGCACAGGCGGCAGATGTGTCTGAAGGGGGCATGGCGCTGGTCTCCCAGCTCCTCCAGGCGCAGCATGGGACCATCCCCGCTGTCGGTGAACGGAGCCTGCAGCAGCTTGAAGATCTGAATGCAACCATCAAATTGTAAGATGAAGTTAAATGAACGGACTGATTAATTAAAAAACACATGCTGGTCTGTGTTTCCTTTTATTACCTGCTTGAGAATATTCTGTTCTCTCATAACTTTTTGACGCTCCCGGTTGTGTTTGTTAACCATGATTTCCAGAACATCCTGTCCATTGTTGGGAATGTCCACCACAAAGAACACCAAATCCTCCAGAAGTTTGGTCACAGCTCTAAATGTATTTGCACAAAATTAAAATATATATAAAAAAATTACATGACTTTACAACAAAATGTATCCTGTGTGAGGCACCTCCTCTCGTTCTGCGTGATGGTTCCCTTTTCCAGCTTCCCAGCAATACAAGCCAGAACTTTACTGGCATCGTTTGCAAAGTCGAGGTCTCTGACTTCAGCCGGGGAGACGGGCACTATGGCAAAAGCTTCTTTGTCCTCTTTGTGTGGAGAAGTGCCAATCTTAACCAGGAAAATAAGTACACATCTTTATTTTTAGGAATCCGAATTTTTCATTTGTCTACAAAACCATCTAATCTAAGACATTAAATTAAAGAAAGGGTGTGAGTTTGGGGAGAATTTACCCGCAGCATGACAGGTTTTTCCTCCTCCTTGTCAATGGGCTGATTGGTGCTGTGAACCCAGGTGTTGGTGCATAAATGTCTGAGGCGCACATACGAGTTTCTGAAAGAAAGACAGGGTTTCTTTGTTAGTGTTTTTGCCATTATAACTAAATGACAAACATTGAAAATAAACAAAAAGGGTCTGAAAGCAAACCATTAAGGGCCATGGAGAGATTAAAAAGTACAGTTGATTTTTCTGATATTCTCCTTAAAAGGTGGACACTTGATTGAACCACCACTGCGGTTTAATATAGTATGGCTACCCTGGATAAAAATATAGAAACACTAACAGTATATGTTATGTTCTTCACTGCATTTATAGTTTATTCACAAGTTACTTTATTTCATTCGCAGTCTGGAGAGAAAACATAAATACAAATGTTTTTCTCAAATGTTTTTATGCTATTTTTAGTGATTTTTTAAAGGTTTTTTGTGTGTAAAAGTCTTTGTTTTTGCTTTTAGTTTTTAAATTTAAAAAGCCTTTACTATGTAAAATACTTTGTGTTGCATGAGTATGAAAATTTCTTTATAAATAAAGTTTGATTTGACGAAACCCAAAGTTTGTTTGATGAATCAGTAATGATTCAAATTCAAATGTAGCTTTATTTATATTTATTTATATATTATTGTCATTATAACAGTACAAGTACAACACAATTGCTAATTTTGTAGATGGGGAGATGGTGGGGTAGGTAAATTACATAACGGGTGGCAAAAAAAAAAAAAAAAACATATACATCTGTATTCTGTTCTTAAGGGGTTCAGAATACAGATGTAGAAAAGAAGACCCAGCTATACAAGAAAAATCACTATTCCTGTTAAATCCTGTTTGATATAACTTTGTATAGATATACATTTCTGCTGTGTCTTGTTTTTTTAATAATTTTGCTTTGATTACTTGAAATAAACTATTTTTAAATCCAGATGTTAATGTCACCAAAAATAATCAGTGCTGCTTCTGTGTTTTGTGGTATTGTGATGGTTAACCTGCTAACTAACAACAAAATGATCTTTCTTTAGGAAGTAGCTCCTGCGAGGGAAAAATAGAAAATATGATGGCGTTGTTGCATCTGCTCCTCTTCTGGTGAGCCTGGAGTTACTGAAAGCGCTCTCACCTGGGAACAAGAGAGTCTCCGCCCCTCAAGGTGGTGGGGTCCAGCTCAAATATGGAGGAGATGTCGTTCCCATCAGGAACCGCCACGAGCGCGTACATGACTTTGTCCTGGGCGTTTCTCAGACGAGCTCGCAGAGCTTCGTGTTCTGAATCAAGCTGAACGGAAAAACAGAACTTAGCAGACAGAAAACAGTCTAGTCTAGGAGGTTGCAACCTTTAACTCTAAGAGAGCCATTCAGGTAGATTTGTAAGTCTCACTCCAACCTTTAGAAAAATGAGATTTGTATTTATGTTACTATAATGAAAAATATAAATTAACGGTTGTTTTTTTTTTTGCATAAATAAAACATTAACATGAAAAGAAAAGAGATTTTTTTTTTTTTTACAAAAAAATCAAGTACTGGTTGTTTATAATTTTTGACAGAGGTTCATGTGAATTCCTTTCAAAATAAAATTCATTTTGCACCTCAAGGCTGCAAATGAAGTGATGATTTTAAAAAAAGTTTTATTTTACCTTTTACGGTGCAATTTCTTCTAGAAGTTCATAAATCTAACTCAGAAAAATTAAATCAGAGCTCTAGCTAAGTAACCCATGGTAAACGATGTTAAAAAAAATCATCAAAATGTTTTAGTTTGACTTGAAATATAAATTATGCTTCAACTGTTGTTGAATTAGTTTCCTTTTTGACTTTACACTTTGTTTTTGATTTATTGTATTTTTTTAATTTAAATACTTTCCTTTTTTTCAAACCTTTCCTATAGTGAGAGATTTTTTCAAACATCTCAGAACAATAACAAGTACATTTGAGCATTTATGACTACATTACTGCGTCTTAATGTAGTACATTTATTATCCTTCATTTAACTTGTGTGAATGAGCAAAAAAAACAGTAAATTGGCTCATTATTCTTTATATGCTCAACAGAAAAATGCTTCACACTCCTGAAGCCACAAGGCAGATATTAATAGTAAAAGCCTGCCACCTTCTGGTCATTGGTGTACACACACCTTACTTTATAATAGTAAGGAATGTAATCTCTGGAGCTCTGCTTTAATCTTTTGAATCAACATTTATCCTCCACAGCTATTAAAATGACAACAGGAATACTTATTTGGATGTTCTGACTGGGTTCTTTCTCAGTACTGAACCTGCTTTATCTATTTATTAATTAAAAAATCCAGAAGTTAACTTACTGAAGAGCGGTTATCAAGACCCTCCTCCTCATATTCTGGGTTGACCTGTAAAAATGCAAAAGCAATTTACTCTTTATTTTTTGTGTTACATTTTTTTGGCATCTTTTAAAACAAGCAGACAAACTGACCTCTGCAGCTAAATAGTGTCCAGTGGCCAAGTGCTTAAACCTGAACAGGCTGTTCCAGTAACCTGCCCCCCCTCGACACGGGTCATGCTGTACCACCTGGTATCAGAGAACCTCATTTATTAAAGATGAGATCATGAAAAATAGTCTTTACGCCGGCCGTGTTTAAAACACTTACTTCCACCTCCCATAATGCTTTGCTGCTGGTGGCAGATGTGGCAGACTGGCGTCCGGTAGTACGGAGGAAGACGTATTGCTTTTTCCTGTGATCGTCACACGTGAGGAACTTCTCCTGCTCGGCGTGAAACAAGCGCACCACATCCCCCTGAAGAGGTAGAGAGAGTTTAGTACACTGCAACCGATCCAATACTCGCAAAGATTTAAAATCTTGTTTTTAAACATTTAAGATATTTGACCAGGTCCCACTCCAACTATATTCTTTTGTAAGATTGTAAGATTTATTTTGAAGACATATTTTCTGCAGAGCAGCAGGAGCTCATTAGAAATTTGCCTCTGAGTCGTTGGGTTGACTGGACTGTATGCGTGGAAGTTAGTCTGTGCTGATTTCTTATAAACTCTTTGTGTTTACACTTGTTCCCACTAGCTTATAGCACCACACAAGCCCAAGCTAATATTGGCGTAGCTAAAAAAAAAAGCCCAGCAATATTGGAGTTATCCAGCCGTACAGTTTTGAGCCAGATGGCAGCTCAGGAAAATTAAGATGTTAATGGATCTGTTTGTCTACAAGTTGCCAATTTGGCCCGTTGCTGTCTCAAAAACCTACGTTTTGTGTCAAAAACCTACTTTTTTGACACAAACGGTTTTCTCTTTTCCTGATCCAACACAATTTGAATAAAAAAATACACAGAAAAGAAGTTTTAATCGAACCGAAAGCAAGATTTTCAGTGGAGTGGGTCTTAAAGTGGTTTAAAACTATCTTTATTCTTCCCCTTTCCTAACTTTTTTAAGCGTTTAAAATCACAGATTATAGTTTTTTGTCTCATTAAGAGTTAGACACTAAATATAAGTACATTATTATTATATTGAGTCATAATACTTTTGATCCATAGTTTTTACAAATGAAAAACACACAAAAAAAAAATATGTGAGATCAAAAATGTTCAAACATCTAAAATTTGTTTTGGAACCAAAACTTTAGCTTAATCTTCTAAGAATAAGTGCTAGATGGGCCTAACTAATACACTAATGTTCATATTCTCATGCTGTCCCCATTTTATCATAAATGTATTATAAATATTATGAGTCATTTCCATTTAATGCACAATTTTTTTTGTCACTGTAATCAAATTTTATTTAAATTTGATACTTGAAAAAATAGAAGCTATTTGCTTTGACCTAGCAAAAAATACTAGTTAGCATAACATTACATTTTAACACTTACGGTAACTTTTTAGCTTATATTTCATTTTAAGAAAGGGGTAGTCTAAACATAGGGCAATAATACATTTATGTCCATTCAACAAGCACTTTTCACTTCACAAGAAACTTTACAAAATACCCAAATACAGAAACAAGGAGTTCCACACAAGCAAATGTTAATTCTTAGATAACCTATCAGAAAGTCATTGCTGGTGCTGAGAATATGTCATGGCCAACAATATCTTGAAATGTTTGACTAAAATGGACTGGAAGGAGTTCACCGTCATCTCGTGTTTAAACACAACAAAGTCTTTAAAAACTGTAAGAGTCACAGAGAAAAACGTTTGTTTCTGTGAGCATCTGCAGCAGATTGATATCCCAAAATAGAAACAAACAAAGCATGCAGCCCCCTCAGATCTGATGAGCAACATTACACAACACCCACAGTTTGAAGTGCATCCCTTACAGTAGTGTGTGACGTACCCCTTTGAGCACAACTTCCTGATTGTCACTCCACTTCATGAATAAGACGATCTTCCAGCTTGTGTTACAGTTCACAGAGTTAACCTAAAGCAGAAAAAGAGATCATATTTGCAGCATGTCACTACAATAGTTGGTTTCTCTCATTTTAATTTATATTTTTGAGCATTAGTCTCACTTCATTGCATCCTGGGTTATCTACAAGCTGGTGGGAGCTGGCGTGAAGCGGCTGACCGGCGTTGACTGGGTTGAGAACCACTTTGTCTCCAATCACCACCTGCAGTTACACAAACACAGTGTGTCATGCAACACTGTCAAATACCCCAAATACAAGGAAATTAGAGCTGTAAAGTTAAATGACACATATATAAAATGTTCCTATACTATTAAGGAAATATTTCTGAATGTTGGTAATATTCCAGATTTGTTTTCCTGAAAGGGAAGAAGGTTTGGTTGAAAGAAAAACAAACAGAGATCTGTTTCAAGTTTAACCGGCTGTTGTCAAGTTTAATAAATCAAGCTCTTCAAGAGTAAGCTATCTATCCTTAAGAATCGCTTTCATTTACATTGTAATGTGTAATCAGATCAGTCATCTATTGAGACAGATAAGTGAAGCTCATTTCGTTTTCTCTTTGAGGAACCAGCCAGACAGGAAGTGACACGAAAAGGAAACATGAAAATAAAAGCGCGGCACATTCTTAACATGTTAGCAACTATAATTTAAATGAAATGTAAAATCCATTAAAGAAAATGTGGTTCTTCATATCTGTAGCAAACATCTTTTTTCTTTAGGAATTCTCAAACTTTAAGTTAAAATCTTTAAACCTTCAAGAAAGATTTTATAATGATAATAATAACATGAAATGTAAATGAAGTATTGATGAAGTCTGTTTGCATTAAGAAACTTTTTATTTTATCACATATCACATTATTACATTTTTCCTTAAAATTACTGTAAATTAGATATTTGAAGATCAGAAGTAAAACAAAGAAAAAATCTAGGAAAAAACATTTAGTCAAAATTAAATATGGGTATTAAATTAAACTAATTAATTAAATATATTCACTGTTATGGTAAATGCTCACTGCAAACTTCTAAATTTAAATAAGCACAATCTAATTTAGAATGGATTTTTTTTTTTTTACTTGTCCTGGATTTTGATCAAACAAACAAATAAATCTGTTTATCTCATTTAAGGCTCTGTAGGTCAAGTAGCTACAGGTTGTTCCCCCAGGTTTACAATAGGATATAACATCCAATCACAATAAAAAAAATTGTAGTTCTTAGAAAGTGCTGGGGGCCACTTTATTGAATTTATGGCAGTAGCCTGCAGGCTAGTAGAGAGCTGTATTTTTCCAGCTGGCCAGACTTTGGACATGCCTACTTCAGACATTTCACTTGTAGTAACTAATCAGAAATATAGATTTTGTCTCCAGACAAAAAAAAATGAAAAAAAGATTTGATGTATCTTTCTTTTCTAAAATCCAAAATCCGTTGCAGTCAAAAATTATAGTTTGGGAGTGTAAATCAGTGTCAACATCAGGTATAACACTTTTTAGTCCTAACAAAAAAGCAAAAAAGAGATTGGAGTATCACGCATTTGAAACAAAAACATCAGTTTTTAAATCCATCTCAGACTCTTGCAGCATATTCCACAAACATCAAGACTCACACTGTCGCCGATGGAGCGAAGCTTGTAGAAGGGCTGTATGTAGAACCAGGAGCCCTCGTTTCCCGCCGTGTCCAGCATCACCCGCATGGCGTTCTTCTCCAGCAGCGCTGGCAGCCGTTTGTTCACTGTCAGGTATTTGTTGCTCTTCAGGTGAAGCAGCTGAAGCAAAAACAAAATACGTTCAGAAAACAAACTATGCAATTTCTAAGATAGTGTCCACCATTGACAGGTTTATGTTTTTGATTAATTCATGTTGAAAATGTGTAAATGTTTTTAGGTTATTAGTTGTTTTTTTGAGGCTCCGAAGCCCTCACCTTTACTGGAAAAATGCTCTTCACAAATACGTTAAAATCTGCCAGAGGAACTATTTTAATAAATAGTTCTTAAAAGAAGTTTTAATATCCATTTAAGACAAAATAAACACTTTCAAAAAAGTCATATTTAGACATAATGTTCTGGTACTTTGATTACTTTTATTGGTCAGAGAAGACTTTCATAGAAATTGTATTTATACATTTATCATATTTTAAGAGCAAAAGCAGACCAACTATCCTTAATTGTAGACTACAATCATAAAATAAGACTAGAATCCCACATTTTAAGATAAAATTGCTTGAAAAAATGTGTGTAAATGTATATTTACTTTTAAACTTTTATCCTGCTGTTAAACCCATTTGCAGTGTTTGGAGTCAAACTCTAGTTTCCCTGAATGAAGAGGGTATATTTCATAAAACAAAACCTCTCACCATTCACAAATAAAACCTCAGATGGAGAATATCATGTGAGGTAAAGTCAGTTTTATCTTTTATCAAGTGTTTAGAGGTATTTAAAGAAACTAGACCAACATAGTTGGTGAGATTTTGCGTTTGCGGTGCTCCACTTATGACTACAATACTGATAAGATCAAAACCATTTCTACAGGTACAATTCTCTTTCTGAATTTCCATATTCATTGTCAGTAATTTAATTCAATATATACATAAAAATCTCAACTACAACACATTTTGTTTCATTCCAGAGATTAGTTTTAGCTTCGATAAAATGAGCAATTAGAAGAAAACTGGTAATGCTTGGTTTGCCATTATGTAAAAATCTTAAATATATATCAGTAAAAGCAAACAAATATCTGATTTGTCCATCCATCCATCTTCTTCCGCTTCATCCGGGACCGGGTCGCGGGGGCAGCAGTCTAAGCAAAGATGCCCAGACTTCCCTTTCCCCGGCCACTTCCTCCAGCTCTCTGGGGGACCCAAGGCGTTCCCAGGCCAGCCGAGAAACTTTGTCTCTCCAACGTGTCCTGGGTCTTCCCCAGGGCCTCCGCCCAGTGGGACATGCCCGGAACACCTCTCCAGGGAGGCGTCCAGGAGGCATCCGAACCAGATGCCCAAGCCATCCCAACTGGCTCCTCTCGATCTGATTTGTTATTATCTGATTTGTTTTACAAGGATATTTCAGGTAAAATGTTTTATTTGTGATTATATATGTATCTTATTTAAATTTGTGGTTTATTATTTTTGGAAAAACCAAACTAAAACTTAAAGAAAAGTACCGGTAATGTTTCTATCTACCTTTAAAGCGTTCCAGGGAGTTTTTAATTTTAATTGTGCCATTTTTAGCCCAAATCAAAGCACCTATGTTGTTTTCTAAGATATAGTTTCTGCAGAGCGGCAAGAGTTTTTCAGAAATTCACTTTTGAGTTGTGGGCGGGACTGTTTATGTGGAGTTAGCCTCTCTCCATGTCCCATCATCCCGTTATTTACATTCTTTTCTGCTTGCATTCAGTCCCTCAGAACCCCAATTGAACATTAGCGGTGCAACAAAACTATCAAGCAAAATTAGATCTATCGAGCTGTACAGTTTTTATCTAAATGCCAGCTCGGACGAGGAAAACTTTCATACATAGATCTGTCTTTCATCATGAGAAATGCTGCCAGATCAAGTTTAAATGAACATGCTTTGGTTAAGGAGTATTTTTGATTTTGATGAACACGATCTAAGTTAAATCAGATCTTGGTAAAATAATAACGATTTGGTCCATAAAACACCAGGACGCCCTGTTTTCTTAAAAACAAACCTGAATCACGTTTCCATATTGAATAACGGTTCCGAGGAGTTTTTTGTTCTCAGAGTCATTTTGCTTCTTCTCCAAGTCCGCAGCATGCTGGGAAGGAAAACACACACAATTCATCTCACAACAGTCCGAGCATCATAGTTGTGTAACTAGTTCAAAAATAATACAAGACCAGTTCCAGGCCGAAAAGGTGGAGTTCAAACAGCGACGTTTTGGCTGAAGAACGGCTCAAATGTTTGTAAAAACACGGGAAAGATTGTGATCTTCAGGTAGATTACTTTAAATGGTTTTGTGTTGCAGTGGACTGAGGGGAAGGAGAGCTTCAGAGGCAGAAAGGTATGACAGAAGAATTGAAGGGATTTAAAAAAAAATGTCTATAAAAGGGCGTAGAGTTATGCCGCCGGTGCATTTTCAAAATAAAAGCTGCTGAAATTAATTTTAAATAATGAAAATAATACATAAAAAAAACACAAATCTTCATAAGTCTATTCTGTTCTGGGTTTTTTGTTTTTTGTTTATGTGTGCAGGATTGTGTGCTTGACTTCACTTACATGTAGCTTGTTCAGCAGCACCGTATCTGTGTTTCCCCCTGGCTTTGCTGCTTTCCAGAACTGCTTCTGGGCCGAGTAGCGGTTCATGGGGCACAGCTTAAATAGACAATCTGCACAGAGGGCAGGCAAAAACAAACAGAGCTTTAGATTACTGTGAATTATACAAAACAAAAGCAGGAGAAGAGTAAAAAATAAAAAAAGGACGGAGAGGGAAGCAGTTTGAAGAAAAGAAATGTGATCTATGGCAGCTCCTCAGCCTGGATAATACATTACTAATCATGGATTCAAAGGCTTTGCCACACAAGCAGATGCCACTTTTGTTCAGACCTTCTGACACGTGTGTGCTTGCACTTCAAACACATATTAATATTTGTCCTGGATGAAGATCAAAAGATGTTTCTGCCTCTGAAAGAAAGGACGGCATGTGTTGTGTGTGCTCATGCTTTTCAAGCTCAGTGACAAGACGCTGCATCCTGCGGTCAGCCACTGAAGACACAGAAACATCTGTGTGTTTATGTGTGTCATGATGAGCGACAGCGGGATCAACTGAAGTTCACAACAATGAGATGCTGCTGTTTGATTGTGCGGCTCATTTTCATAGACTCGGCAGAAACCCGCCAGAGGAGAAAGCAGGCCTTTTTTTTCATTTGCATGTGTACACAGTTTTAGGCGAGTTCCTCTTCGGTCCCGGGAGAGTTCCTCTTCTATGTGCAGCTGAAGACAATGAATGAGAGATCGCAAGCAGCAGGAGTAGATTCTCTCATTGTTCTGACCTTCTCATTCCTCTGACTTTTATCTGAGCACCTTATTGGACTGCAGATTTCTTTATCTTGGATTTTTGGGAAAAAAAAATAAAAATAGGAACAATCCGTCCATCCCTCCTCCACTCTGTCTATGTCTGTCCTCCACTTTAAGCTGCAGTAACATGACCAAATAAGGCCAGCCATGAGAAGGGGAGCTGGATGACAGAAGGAGAAAAGAAAGAGGGTGGAGACTCCCAGTCTTCCCACTTCAATATTCTGTCATTGCTCCTCTTCCTCTGCAGATTCCGCTAATCATTTCATGAAGCATTTGTTTCCTCAAATGGTCTTTTTAATTCTCTCCCCCAAATCAGCCCCACCCTCCTTGTGAGATTCGGTTAAGTTTAGCTTCACTCAAAATACAGCAAGAAAAGGAAGTGAAAGAGGAATGAGGAAGACAGCGAGGGAGAGCAAAGAATGTGAAACTGAGGGGAAGAAAGTGGAGGAAAAGCAGTGCTGCTGATGGAAGCAGTGTGTGTTTGCATGCTCCAAATGTGCTCATACAAACAGACCAGACAGAGCCCTTTGTGTTTGTAGATGAGCAAACACAGAGGCCCTTCAGTTTAGGAAGTGAACTCTGCTATTGCTGTAAAGTTTAATTAGGCTGCATGAACAAAAACCTCAACATGAAAAAGGATTTGATCATGTGCAGGAGAAAAGAAATCTAAGTTTTTTTAGGGGTTAAAACAATGTGTGCAGGAGGCCCATTCTTCTCCATCTTTAAAATAAAACTTTATTTACACTCTTGTGCATTTTTACGTTAAATCCATCTGAAAGCTTTCTCTGAAGCCGTTTTAATTGTTCCCTTAATAAGAACACAAATCCCTGAAATAAATTTATCATAATCATAATAAAAACATATACATGACTAATCAAGTTGCAGATATTTCTGACTCTGATCAACTTCTTTGCCAGTGATGTTCAGAGGCCTGATGACAGCAGTGTGTTAAACAGAGCAACAGCAATGACCCACTTTTTGTCAAACTCTGACCTAAAGCGCTCCCTGGGTCTCACAAACATGCAGCAGAAGAAAATCGCTGAGTCACCACAGAGGAAGATGCTTTTAGATTTCAACACTACCCTCAAGCAGGAACCACAACACTGAGATAATTACATGAGAGGCCGGGGTCGGCAGCATTGCAAACAGAAGATGATCACTTCTTCATGTGATTGTTGTGGAAGCTCAGTTCCACTGCAGCGATCATAAAACACTGAATTTAGTGAATCCATTAGATGATCACAATCCAGTTTGATTTAGGATACACAACACATCACTTTAGTTTTCAAATTTCCCAAAAGAAATTTGCTTGCTTTTTATAATACTATTGATTTGAACTGAACAAAGGTGGAATTTTCTATATTAAAAGAAAAATTCATAAATTAAAAACAAATTGACAGCAAATTTTTGTCTTAAAAATTCCAAGAAATAACTTCACAAGTCGATTCATTCATTGAAATAATAAAAAAAATGTATTATATTGGAGTACAAGATCAATTCCAATCCAATTAATCCAGTTTTGTGTGTGTTTTTGACATCTTTTTGTGGCATTTTTCTGATAATTAAGGACATATATCAAGCAAATTTAACTTAAAATTGCACTTTTGAGTATTTCTTTATTATCTAATTTGTTGTGAATAAGTGAAAAAAATCCATAGAAAATTCGATAGGGGGCCACCTGCTCCCTGCTCTGAGTTCCCCTCAACGGGAAGGGCGGGCGGGATTGCTCCAGTCAAAGGTCCCGCCCACAACTTGGAGACAAATTTCTAATAAACTACAGCAGCTCTGCAGAAATTATGTCCAAAAAACAATTTGGTTTTGGCTAATAACAGGATAATCATTATTAGAAGACCACTGGAAATAATGTTGAAATAAATCAAAAGAGGATCTAAGTGGGTTTTAAATCCTCAAATCCTAAGATAAGATGATCTTAGCTCCTCAGTTATGCAAAAAAAAAAAACATCCCAACATTCAGAAAGAAATTGTATAACTGTACGAGACTTTAATAAGACAGAAAATAAACAAAATTAACGTGAATAATTGGATTTTCAGTCTGAAAAAAGTTAAGCAACATTTTTCTCATTGGAAAGCAATAAAATGCATGCCCACCGAAAAGGTCAGGGCTAATAATACCCCCATGCCCCATCATGAGTCACACAAGGCCCCATCTTCTTGAGACAATCTATTTACATAAATTGAATTTTAAAATCAAATTTAAATGTACTATTTTAATGCTTTTATTTAATTTAAAACCAAAAGAAGCAGACTAATGAAGGTCTTCTGGTTTTGATCTGTCCATCCGGGCTTTGCTCTTCAGGCGGGGAGAGAAGCTGCAGGATCTAAATCGGGGGGCAGCAGGTAAAAACAGATGAACTGTTCTGATTTATGATTTGCACGGTCACCGTTTAAAAAAAAAAACGGGGTTGTAGTTTCCCCATTTCCAAAATAGAGTCAAGAGAAATGTGTTGTGTTTATTCATTAGCAGAAAAATGTACAGCTTGGTGAGAATCCTTAATTCCCATCAGCCTCTCTGTGGCGAGTCTGACAGCAGCAGAGTTTCAGACGCAGAAAAGAGGCAGGAAGAGGTTAAGAGTCTAATCTAAAAATGGGCCGTATGAGGTTTAATTGCTGCGTACATTTGGAAGAAGTGAGTCAGGAAGTGGCAGGGGTAGAAGTAAATCACAGACGATGATGTCCTCTATAAGGACCTTCACATGCTTCAAGTCTGGGATAAATGAGGAACAAACAGAGATCTACTGTATGAGGACAAATCAGTCTCATAATTTGGAAATGCACGCGATCTGTTCCACAAATATATATTTGTTTCACAAATGCACACGCTCCAGTTCACAAATATATTTTTGTTTCACAAATGCACACGCTCTGGTTCACAAATATAGCTTTACGGAAACCCATGATATATATTTGGAAATGCACACAAGCTGTTTCACAAATATACTATAGTATTTTAGGTAAACTGGTCGTATAAACTCATAGATCATGCAGAATGCGCATTTACGAACAGAATCTCATTTATAAACTTTTCTGCACAAATCTGTGTGGTGAATCTTGAGAGTCACATAACATCACAGGTCAACAAACGTCATGATTGGCTAAAGAATATGTCAATCAAATTCATCAACTAAACAGGCTTGTTTTCCAATTAAAATAAAAAATAAAAATAATAATGAAAAATAATGTGCTCATATTTTTTATATTTGATCTGGATATTAATATGATGAATTCAGAAATACTGTTATGTCTACTTACATAATCATGGGATTTATTGATACTTAAGGGTTCTTAATGGCATAAATCTGTGTTGGTAAACTTAAAAACCGAATAATGAGAATTCATGTAAAGCAAATGGTTAAGTATAGCCAGGGTGGGATTACATAAACTCGCTTCCTCCCTCTCCCTTTCAAGCAATCTATCAATTGATGCCTTGTTATCCTATGTTTAACATACCTTTGTACAGATGTAAACCTCTGTTTATTGTATTGTTCATGCACTATTCTTGTTTTGATTGCTTGAAATAAACTATTTCTAATCCAATCTTGTGTAATTTGAAACAATAAAAAGTAAAAAAACAACACTTTTTTAATCAAAGTTTAAACTATTACAGAAAAATGACTAATGGATTGTTTTAGACTATTTGAAGCCTTTTCTTAGCCTCACTTGTTAAATAAAATGATGAGGTGCATTAACATGTGTCACTATAAAATTTCTCCAGATTTTTTAAATCAGACTAAAAGTATTTCTGTTTTTTTTTTTTTTTTAAGCCAGACAATTTTACATCAGAGTGTGGCAGTGCTGCTTTATTGTGTAACCTAGTGATCTGGTCTGGTTCCGTGAGCCTTTGGTTTTTAAAAGTGCTTCAACGCAGAAGTCAGGAAACAGTTGGTAGAATCTGCAAAATCACATTTTACTGAAGTGGTTATAGAGGTAAAAACAAATCTTAGTGAGTTTAAACTTCAGTGACAAAAGAAGTTAATAAAATTTAAAGGTAAATTACATCATTTAGCCATACATAGTGTGAAAAAATTTGTTTTTTATATAATTTGGGAGAAAATTAAAGGGAGTGACACACTTTTCTACATGCACAATAAAAATCTAATCATTATCTGACTTCTTTTTTGTTGTAATTGAATTATTCAAAAGTTCACAACAAAAAAAAAGCTGTTATGTGAAGTGGAGAAATTGGATTAGCTCAATAAGTTTTTTTTAATGTCCCCAATAATCAAATTTATTTGATTCTTTAACATCTGAGAAAACGGGACAAAGAAGACAATAAAACATTGCAAAAACTTACATCATATATTCACAGCAGAGTGAGAAACAACGGACTGTAAAAACCAATAAACTTCAAAAAGGACACTGAAACACCTTTTTTATATTAATAAGCTGAGCGTGTGGCCAATTGGTTTAAAATTGTTGACAAATTTGTTTCGCTATGCGAAAAACATGATTTATTTTGTTTGGAAAAAAAAAATGAAGTCCACAACTTAGACAAAGTCAGCAAAGCATGTCTGAGTCTGTTAACGGTCCCGACAGACACTAAAGTTTCACCCTACAGACACTCAAAACCCCTTCATCAAAACTCTGAGAGGACCTCAGGACCCACAAAGCCGGTTAGCTTCTCAGTTTCTAGAGACTATACGAGAGAGAGCGCGTGATTGTGGATGGATGTTGTGTTTACATTTGGAGGAAATGTTGAGCATACCTCAGCCATGACAGTGAGCTTCAGTGGACATGGCTCATCTGCTCGTATGGCCTCACAGCACTCAAGCAGAAGAACCGCCTCTTCAAAGGATCACTCACTCTCACCAAGCATTCAAAAAAAAAAAAATACCCAAACAAATTCAAACAAGCTCTTCCTATTTTTGGATAGGCAGAATAGTGTGCATATTTAACGGGGCCATTTTTACATTTCTATTAATAGACATATAGCAGCCTACTACGTGAATTAACTATGGTTTTTGTTGATTTTATTTTGATTTTATCTTTTACTATTCACTAATAAACAATGTATTCTACATTTCCATCTTCTAATGAGGAAAACATTTGGGTTTTTTGATGTGATGTGAAGTTCAGCGACACTACTAATGGAGTTTTTACTTCCGGGTGGTGCTAAACAAAACTCATTTTCCTCTTCAAACAACAGGAAATGCCAACGAAAAAAAAGGTATTTTTAATATAACAAGGGTTGATTTTTTTTTTTTCTTTGAAGATATTTGTTATTATTTTTTTAATCTGGGACTAGATAAAATCTTAATGCTTGGACTCCTCCCACTCTCTTGAGATGGTCCAGACGAGAGGACGCCAGGTCTGCTGCTGCACCAAACTTCATGCGTTCGTTCATGCACCACTGCTAAAGAGTGCAGCTGCATGATGGGTAATGGAAGAAACACTATTCGGCGTTTCAAGATTTTAAACTAATTAAAAAATCTTGGTGACTGAAAGATTTTCAGTTTAAAAGAGATGAAAACAGCTAATTTAATATAAGAACAATCATTTAAAACCATTTTTGATGAACATGATGGATTTTTTTTAAACATTTTTTAACAAGATAAATATCTAGAGAAATTTCTAAGAACAAGCTAAGAAAGCAACTCCTCTCACCAAATATTTAAAATATTCTTCTTTATGCCTGATTAAAAATTGGCTGTTTTTTAATTTTTCAAATGCACTGAATTAGTGAACAAACAGGTATAGAAAAGTGAGAGGCAGTAGCAGTGAGAGCCTGTTTACTCTATGGTGCAATCGAGCACCCAGTCGTTTGACAAAAAACAACCCAAAAAAAAAAAAAAGAACAGGAATGACTGTAGTGAATTTACTCACAATTTATTTGACAGAAGGCTGTTTAGATAACAGAAGAGATCTTCACAGCAGAGAGAGAAGATTCAAGAAGAAATAAATTCAATTCTTACTTGAATGTTACACATTTTGTTTTATTACGTTTTTAGCCTCTAATGTTCAACACTTTGTTTCAATTTCAAATTGTGTTAAAGGGCTTTATAAATAACGTTGATGATGATGTTACCAAAGCTAAGATAAACAAAGGAAAAAACAAAAGCCAAAATATAGAGACTATATATAGGTGTGCAAAATTATGTACAGATGTGCAAGAACAACTGTGCACATATGCGGGTTTTACTGTAACACGGGGAAACTTTGTTAAGGGATTCAATCAGTGGTTCAGCACCCTGACAACCAAGAAAAGTTTATTTATCCAGGAAAAAAAAGTAGTATCACAAAGTGCCCAGTATATAAAGATAAAGCATTAAATGAAACGTGTTTTAAAAGAGTAAGAAAAGAGGAGCAGTTCTTTGCAGAGATGTAGTCTGTTTATTGTGGTGAGTGCAGTTATCTCTAGGGGGGTGGATAATATTTCATGGGAATCCAGAGACCCACTGAGAGCTTAACTGAAGTAAACCCGTCCAGACATCAAAGCAATCCATGTTTAAAATGTCATTTCTTTCACCCTTTATATGGAAGACATGGTTACAGATGTGAAGTTAGCATGTTACTTAAAGACCCACCTGATGAAAATTGTGTTTTTATAATGTTATTGTGGCATTTTTATGATTATGGAGGATTTAAAATGGCCTTTCTGAGTATTTCTTTATTCAAATTGTTGTGAATCAGGAGCAGACAAAAAAATGCAGTTTAAAAAAAAGACCTTATTTGTGACGTAGAAAACACACTAGAAGGGGAAGGGGGTGAGGTTGCCCCATGTCTGGAGTCCTGAATTTTTAAAGAACTACTGCCTCTCTCCGGAATATTTCAGAAAATACCATTTTTGCTAACTACGACAAAATCATAATTAAAAGATCACTGGAGATCCCTTTAGATGAGCTCCAAAGGTGATGGGAATGGGTTTACAATTCAGTCACATTGACGTTTCCATTACACAGCTTCCTTTCCAGAAGCAAGTGGCTGATAAACAAAATATTAGTATCAGTTAGATTTTTGTTCCGTTTTCAAAATTGCTTTGATTTCATATAAAGCTGCAAAAATGGCAAGAATAAGACGACATTAAAGACTGTGTAACTAAAATAAGCAAGGAAAGTCTGACAGCTCCAAACTTAAGCCAGTTCCATCCAATATATTTAGTTCACAGGGAAGCAAAACACTTTACAGGGCTTTATGCTGATGCAATACAATGCTGAAAATAGCCAAGAGGGGGTTGCACTATAAACTAACAACTTATCATGATAAGTCCTTTTTTATGAGTAGTATTAAAATGATAAACAAATATTTTCTTTTTCATTTATCTGTCTGGGATCTGGTTTAGCTACAAACTGAAAACAGGAGGACGGTAACTTCACACACAGAAGGATTTGTTTACACACGGAAATGAGCATCACAACATTCAACAGTGACTCTGCATGCTTTCCTGATCCTGCTTCTTGATCTCTGTGACCCACGAAACACTAAAACATTTTCTTCAGAGCAATAAAAAACTCCTGAATAGAGCTTGACGACATCCGTCCCACGACAGGACAGCCTCTGAGACCTCCCGCTAAAGGGGAGTCGAGTTGTCTCCCATTCTGGTGCACAGTTTGAATCAAAGGGACATTTTTATGCACAGTTCCTCTACAAAAACAAAACATAAAACTGAACCCTGAACAATCTGAAATATAACAGTCTGAACTTTGTTTTATTGAGCTACAATAATATCTCAGAACAATCTGTTACATTCTGGTCTAATCTTTTGAAAGACTGTCAAGGTGAATTTTGTCATTGTGGATAAAAAGGCCTAACGATTTTTTTTTAAATCCACATACTTTCTCGAGGACTCAACCCTCTATTGATTCACATGGAAACTAATTTAAGTCACCAGATCAATAAGGAGTCCTCATTCCATAAACATTAGTAATTCAATGTGTAAACACCCCAGTTAGTGAGAAGTTACTGCTGAGGACATAAAGTGCTTCAGAGTCTGGGTGTTTAAGTTTTAATGGACCTGAGCACTAAAAGGCTGTGAGCGGTAAGTTTGGAGTCAGTTTGGAGGGGGGCAACAAATGGCCAATAGCTTTGAGAGAACACTTATTTTTCAAAAGAATCACTGACGCAGAAGTCCAAACTCAGGGACATCTTTCTTAAATGTTCTTATTGCCTGAAACAACCAAAGAGCCACTTCCATGGCACTGTTTTTAATGATGGAGGACATATGTAAAATAAGCTTAAAATTGCTTTTTGTGAGTGTAACTTTATTCAAATCATGATAATTCAGGAGCAGAGAAAAAACAGCTGTTTAAAAAAGGTTTTAGTTGTTATCTAGAATCTATGATCAACAAACCAAAAGCACCTCACTCCGCTCTATTCCGATCAACTTGCAGAGAAATGATCTATATACATCCTTTGTTATGCTTATCTGAGCTTATAGGGTGTATTCAGACCGGTCCAGATCAAGTCTGCTTAATGTGGTCCGGATCGAGTCCTGAACCTTGCTTTTGGTTTGTATTCAGACTGCACTCAAATGGACTTTCCTGTTCCAGACCAAAGCCTGTAAACAAAACCACATGACTTAAGATCTCTTTCTTAGTCATTGGCCAGGAATTACGAGGGCGGGACAAAGAGAAGGTATAGTGGGAGTCCTTTTGCAGTCCTTGTCGGGATAGTTCACTTATTCAAACTATATTTTTCGTTAGAACAATTTTGTTTCATTTATCCAATTACATTTCAAAGAGTTTCTGTGTGTCACTGTTGTGCCGCTACTGTGTTGACATCCAGCAAATGCTTGGCTACGGTGGCTGTTTTGGTCCAGTTGTTCCGCTCTGAGCACAATCAAACTGAAGAAAGTCAGAGCAAACCGAAGCTCAGTCTGATTCGAAACCAACCGAGACCACCTTGAAAGATGGGGCTGAGAGTGGTTCCTGGTTCTGGGCGGTTTTCAGACTGAAACATTAAGCAAACCAAATGTGTCGAGTCACCGTTAGGTTGAGGTGTGAGAGGGATGTAAGTTTGCAGGAGAACACATAAACAGAGGGTTGTCGGGAAGCAGGGGCGGTCTTACTATGCCAGCAGTCCAGCCCACAACTCAAAGGTGAATTTCTGGTTAACTTCTGCTGCTCTGCAGAAACTATGTCCTATAAAACAACAAATTTCCTTATTCTGCTTAAAATCGTAATTAAAAGCTTACTGATAGTCCTTTAACAATAGATCAAAAGATGATTGGAGTGGAATTTTAAAACTGGACAAGAGCTCTTCCAAGGGATTTCAGCTTCTATCCTGAGAACTCTGCTTCATAAGCTCCTCTTCCTGTGTTGTAGTTAATAATAGAAAGTTCACCAACAGCAACAGCTCAAGGCAGCTTCTTCTTTCCACCATGAAGACCACTTTTCTCTATCTTGCTCCTAGATGTGCAGAAGCAACACGCATGACATGCCAGAGACATGATGGAGATCACCAAAGAAGCAGGAGAGGACATGAAGGTGTGACTCCCACACAGTAAGAGGTATCAGGAGATGCAGCTGTCTGTGCGTGCTGCTTACCTCTGAACTTCTTTGGAGGGTTGTTCAAATCCCCGGCGTCAGGCTGGACGACACAGCGGTCGTCCACAAGGCTGAGGAAAAGAACACATCTATGTTATTCTTGATACCCTGATGACATGCAGGAGAGCTGAGTTTGGCTTTAGCTACAAAACATTCTATAGGACTTGATATGCTCTACTAAATTTGACTATTTTCTTCTATTTATAATGAAATAAAATTACATTCCTTTAACTTGTGTGTGTCCTTGTTTTCCTTCTCATGAACAAACACAAACCAGGGTTTCATTTCATCATAAATCTGGTTTAAACAAATATTATTGAATTAAATTATTAAACTTCTTTTCTGCCCTCCAGGGAGGATTTTTCCTTAGAGGAGTTTACAGCTTCTGATTTTTCAGAATCTTAGTCACAGATTTGTGGTGGAGAAACAGAGACAACCAGAAGTGGGAGTTATGAAATCATCAAGCATGAAATGAACGGTCCCAATTACACATAATATGATACAGAAATTTCCAGATGCTGCTCTATTGAGAGAGGCCTGTGAAACAACTAGAGTTAACAAATTGGGTCCAGATTTTGTTCTAAAAGTATCTGGAGCTTCTCGTAATTTCATTTTCACCGACAGTCTCAATCTCGTCTCCCTTGTCCCTTTTCCTTTTTGCTGAAAAACCGTCTTTCTGGTGTTTTAAAAGCACTCAAAGAATAGGAAAGAAAATGTAATTAGTATTGACATGAAGTGAAGGTTCTATCTAAAATGTGCTTCTAAATAAGGAATGAAGCTTTTGACTAATAGGAAACCCTGCTGAAAGCATTAAATGTTTGTCTCTGAGTCAAAATAGATGTTTCATTAAAAAAACAGCCTCGTTGAAACGAGCTGAAGTGACTTTAGAGAACCTTAGGTGTGAACTGTGACCCTTCCATCACAGGGTATTTAGTAAACTATCAGAACTGGCTGATAAGAAAAAAAAACTAACCAGATTGAATAAGATTAATTTGGATTTTCAGTCAGACTCTCAAAAGCTATCAGGTTATCTGGATCTTATGAAGCCTTTCTCTATAATAAAGTTATGATTTTATGGTGATTTGTGTTGATTGACCCGAACAGCCATTGATGATACTCCATCATCAGCTCCACCAACTCCGTGATCTTGTGTAGAGTATCTGTCCTGCGATTGAAAGGTTGTAGGAGCTAATGCCTCACATATTGTATTAAGGAGTTGGATTAGGGAGTTACCACCAAATAGTTTCAGAGCGCTGTTGCTGTGTTTGAAATTCACTGCTCCCCTAGGGGATGGATCAAATGCAGAGATTAAATTTCACACACGAAGGTGTGAGACAGCTAATGAGACTTTTAACTTTAAAGACAGACTGTGGTGTTTTTATCATCTTCTTGTGGCATTTTTGTCACGATGGAGAACATATATGTAAAAATGTAAGCTTAAAATTCAATTTTCAAGTATTTCTTTGTTCAAATTGTTGTGAATTAAGAGCATAAGAAAAAAATTCTGTTTGAAAAAGAGCTTAAAACATGCTGGGCGGGTCACAAGCTCTCTGCTCAGAGCTCTCAGAAACAGGGATGGGAAAGGGGGGTGGGATTGCTTCACACCATTGATCTTGAGCACAACTCAGAGGCAAATTTCTAATGAACTCCTGCCGCTCTGCAGAAACCAATAACTAAAATCCACTAAGAATACTTTTAAAATGAAAACATGACTAGAGAGGGACTTAAAAAAGTAGTGCTTGTTCTGAAACTTTGGAGTTCAAGCAAAAACTGCTGGTATATTTGGTTCAGAAGCCATAAAACCCTCACGGAGATAAACGACTGTTTGACAGAGTCTTGGAGCACCTCTGATAGTTTCTTTCCCTCAACATGATTGTTTTAGATGCTATTAATTTAAGTAAAGCCTAAATAAAAAGAAATGTTTATTGTTTCTTTCTAAAAGTATTAGGATCAGGCAGACTATCCTATAAAATGAAAACTTATTTTAAAAAATGCAGTTTTCAAGTCCCACTAAAACCATAGTTTTTATCTATTTTAAAGATTGTTTCCAGTTGTTTCATTATGCATGATTATGCATTTTTTAAGACAGAATCAAAATGCCTGATTGTTTTTTAAAAACATATATTTCTGGCAGAGAGTGTTCATCAAATATGGTGCTCTGTGTGTGTTGGAGACAGTAACTCTACAATGAAATCCCATTGTTTACACTCTCTTCCACTAGCTTACAGCCCCACACAAGCCGAGCTAGGATTAGCATAGCAAATAAAACAGCAAGAAATATCAGAGCTGTTCAGTTTTTTAGTCAGATGTCAGCTCAGACAAAAAAAATGAAGATGTTAATGGATTTATGTGTCTATAAGTTGATCAGAGAAGGGAGACTTTGGTCCCCCCATTGCAGTTGATGCCTTACAATAAATAAGTAATCGGAAATGAAACTTTATATGTGTCCTCCATCATGAGAAAAATGCTACAAGAACATGTTAAACACCATTTTTATTGGAGTGGGTTTTTAACTTAGTCAATGTTCAAATCTGGATGTGGGAATTGAACCAAAGCTACTCAAAAAGGCAACAACACTTTTAAAGCTCAGCACGGAGAGTGAATTATGGTGATGATGCAGCAGCTGAAGAACAATGTGAGGTTAAGCCGGGAAGCTACATCATTGTCTTTCAGAGGCCCTTGAAACCAGTCAATTCATTAAAAAACTGACTGCCGGTTGATTATTTCCTTAAAAAGAGGTACTTAAAACCTTTTTTTTCCTTTAGTGGAGGAACATCAAGTGATAATTTGATGATGAAGAGTCTGAGTGTCCACACTAGCCTGTAGATCTATTGTTGTTCTCACTGAATCTTTTTTTGGTTTCCCTCCAATAAACTAGTAAATCTTCTGAATGAGGTGGCCAGTGGTTAGACTGGAATTTTTGGTGACAAATTTAGCATTTGCTGGCCTGCAACAACACTAGACTGGACAGGAGCCAAACCCCACATCCACCTCAGTCCCCTTCCATGAGAAATTCCGGCAAAGCATCGGCCCCTACACACTTCAAGAAAGTCAAAGCTGGCATGGCATGCATCTATTTTTTATGTCTCTACAACTCCATCGGCCAACATTTTATCCTCGCACCCCTCAAACTGTTTTTATACTGCCTATAGTTGAGATGCTCAAAATTTGGCAAATAACCTCAATTATTTTACTACGGCATCTTCCTGTGAGGGCAGACAATCCAG
Source organism: Oryzias javanicus (assembly GCA_003999625.1). Taxonomy (NCBI): domain Eukaryota; kingdom Metazoa; phylum Chordata; class Actinopteri; order Beloniformes; family Adrianichthyidae; genus Oryzias; species Oryzias javanicus. Next base: position 8,891,045 of record CM012441.1, on the reverse strand, counting down.
GGAATGCTGAAGAGCTGGTTTGTGGGAGGAGCTGAGACAAAGCTTTGATGACGGCATTGAAAGCAAAGTGTACGAGTGTGTAAGTATTAAGATGCTTACACACTGGAAATATCTGATCTGAAACAAAACGGTGTGTGAAGGTTCAGCCTTTGCAGTGGGTCTTTCCATTTTTGATGAGCTAGCAGAAGCCATGGGGGGGATGTCCAGGCTACTGAGCTGGAACGTTACACATGAAACGGCTGAAAATCTTGTGATTTTTCATATATTATACAAGAAAATAGAAAAATCACACTACGTTTCATTGAGATAGCTATTTAAAAATATGTCTTGGTGTTATATTTTTCTTAATTCTTTTTTTCCACAAAACAAAAACATTTTTTTTTCGTTTTTCACTAAGAATGAATCAAAATGTATTAAATATTTACATTATTTTTCTGCTTATTATGTTGTGCAGCAGTTTTGGAAAGCAAGAACCAGATTGTTTTCGCAATTCTTGTTCCTTTTCTCTCTAAGATATTTTGTTTTAAGATATTTTTTTATTTATTACAAGTTACTCCAGTCATAAACTGACCTATCAGATGCCTCAGTAAAAGCTCGCTGGCTCCACCTCAAACGTTTGATTGACAGCTTCTCTAAAGTCACTTTCAGTGGAAGGGGTGTGGACTTTAAACAATCTCACTCATGATTGGCAACAGTAGTTCCTCTAAAATCGTGACTCAGACCGTCTTGGGCCAATCACTGTTGTTGGGTTTCAAAATGGTGGTGCCAGTATCAGGAAGTGACGGAGAAGGCTTTGGCCCGATTTTGCGAGAGCCGGAGGTAAGGCATTTTTGATGGGTGACATCAACACCTCGTTTTGTCGGGTGATAATATATACTGTACATCTATGATGTTCACATTTTCCCACAATCAGGGAAAAGAAAACTTTTCTGCATCTCCCTGTGCTGGTCCCCACCCCGGATAAAATACAGAGATGTGTCAGGAGTCAGGAAGGGCATCAACCATAAAAATCTCTGCCAAACCACCTGTGACCCCTGACGGAATGAGCCGAAAGGTGAACAACAACAGGGAAAAAAAGACTTTTGTTTGAGCAAACTTCATGAAATTACACACACGTGTCGCCAAGTTAAGTCTACAATCACAACTGAAGTTTTGTTGACTTTTGACCTCGGGAAGAGGCAGCCATCTTTAAAATATATATTTTTTTAAAAATCACCTTCAGTACCAGCCACAAATTTAAATGCATCGACAATCCATGACCTCTTAACTCCTCAAGTATCATTGGGAGGATGCTCGGGGAAAAAACACTGGAATTAGGAGTTGTAGATTTTGAACAGCGTCAGAAGTCTGAGCTTTGACTCCCCTTCTTGTCACTGGCTGAAGCCGTCTCCAGAGTACTGAACACACTTCACCTCCCAGCAACCCCAGCGCACACTCCCCAGATGCCGCTCAACTGACTCTCATTGCCAATCATCCACAGGACACTTAAGCACTGCACAGAGCCCAATCAGTGTGAAGTATTGTTTGTGCCACCCTGCCTTCATTACTGAGCGTTTCTACCTGGACCTAATCTCCTGTTTTCTGACCCTTCTTCTTGGATGACCCCCATGCTCGTGATTGACCTCTGCCTGATTTAGCTTTGTTGACTTTTAGCTGTATTTAGTTCCTGTCTGAACTAATTAACGTTTTGCACGTGAAACCAACTGTCTGCCCGTTTGTGACAGACAAGCTGTCGTTAAAGCAAAGAATTCCTTTTCTCAAGCTGAACAAAATGATATAAACATAGGATATAACCATGTAAGGAATGTGTTTAACAAATAACCTCTGTTATCAAGGAAATTAAAAAGTTTACTTTTGCCAATTCTTTTAAAATCAACACAGACCTGTCCGTCACCCCCAGACCAACAAAAATAAAATGGTTGCTATGGAGAGATAACCAACAGAAAAGCTGCTATTTAAAAATAAAAAAAAGGAAAATTGTTATTTTAAGAATTTGTCACTTGCAGCTCTTACCAGGGAGGACAATGGGGAGACTGAAGAGAATGAAGTTGCCGATCAGCCAGTGAGGAAAGTTAAAAAAAGAGATATTGGGGGTGTTTATGACGGTGGTTAGCACCTGGAGGCAATTCAACACTGTTTCTGGCTTTAATTTTCTATTTGAAACTGACTTTCACCAGTAAATGGTACCCATGCACTGACTAATGAAGTACCAACCTCAAACTAACTCCTTGGAAGAGCAATGCAGCTGGTTTGCTTGTCTGGAGCAAAAAGTAATCATGTTTGGCCCTTTTCCAGTCATATGAACACTGGTGGGTCAGTTAAAAATATTTCTTTCTCTCACAGAGGTTTCAGGGGACGACTTATTCATATCTGAAGTTCCACCTGCGTTCAAGGCGACCAATCCCTGCTTTGATACCACATGAGAACGTCTGCCTGAATCAACGAAAGCCACATTCTATATCACAAGCGAACAGACATGAGAAAAGTGTTGCAAAATCACAAGATTTGCAAGAGGTGGAGGCGTTAACTGCTGCGGCGGTCCATTAGAGTGAGACAAACTTACCCCAGGGTGCTGATAAAGCCATTGGTGGATCCTTCTGCATACAGGGAGCAGATGTCTCCAATATGCAAGAAGCTGGACATCTTGTCAGACATGTTTGTTATGAAATCAGGCAGCACCTAAAAAGAAATGTAAAAAAAAAAAAAAATTTAGGAACTATTGCAGCTTCAAAATGTGCATTTCTGCATCTGTCAGGATAGCAGCAACTTGTATAAGCTGACAGTCAGGCTTTGTGTAGGTGGATTTATCATCTGCAGCTTGCAGTTTAAATGTACCACTGTTTTTTTTTTTTTTTTGCCCGAGAAGTTACTGTCATCCCCAAAAATTTGCATAGAAGCGGCAGGAAATGAAAACACCCTGATGTTGGTGCTATACCTGTTGGTTAATGATTAGGACCTGCAAACAGAAAGATCTCTGCACCTGCAGGAGGTCACCACCACTGAAGCTGAAATGTGACCCCCCCTTCCACTTTGTTAAGAGAGAAAGGTGGAATAGAAAGGTTCGAGGATTGAGGGGAAAACACAGAATAAATTTGATTCAAACGAAAGCACGACAGCCCACGAGCCTCCTATTGATGGAGGGTCTTTCTGGGTTTCCAAAACCCCAGTATCACCCGTTTTTTTCCTCCTTTGATCCGGGAAGAAAGCATCTTGTCTTCTTTTTTCCTCCGTGAAGAAAAGAATAGAGAAAGGCAGAGAAGATGTCAAACTGTGGGAGTTGCGCGCTCAACTTTACTTTACCTCAGTGGTAGAAAACGCTCAAATGTTCAGCTTAGTCGGCGCCAGCAAGGACCACATGTCTGAGTTACTTCTCTCCTTCGGACTGAGGGTGAAATCCAGTCTTCAGCAGGGAAGGAAAGCCGTTTTTGACAGCTTTCGGCGCTGATCGGAGCTCCGCGGCTGCGCTCAGCGAGGCAGGCGGGCACTGCTGCTGCTGCTGCCGGGGTGACTGCTGGCTCACTGCCACCTTTTTTTTTTTTTTTTTTCTTCCTCTGCTCAAGCAGCTGCTGATTTGACGGCTGAGTAATGTGGCTCAGGAATCCCACACAACCTCCTTTTTAGATACATAAATGCAAAAATAATAATTAGCATTTTGTATCACTTTCAATTTCCTGGGGAAAGATAAGTTTGACAACAGGAAACGGTTTTGTTCCTCCTTGTAATAATCTAAAATATTTTTATGACTAATATTTCAAACGGACCATTAAAAAAGTTTCAAAATGAGTATGTCTAAGTTTTTTTTCTGTTTTAAGATGGAAACAAGAACGAACAAATAACAGGAAAGAGTTAAATTCCAAAGAGTTTGGTCAGCTGACTGCCCACGTGACTTTTGCGGAAGTGGCAGGAACAACAACAACAACACGGCTGAATTCTGAACCGCCTCCGAGCAGAATGCGTTTTCTGCGCCTGTTTCTCTTCTTTGCCTTAATGAACGAGGTCTTTTCTCTGAAAGGCTCATGCGGGATGGAGCAGGAACCCGAACCCGCGGAGGGAGCCGCAGGCTGCGGCTGCGGCAAGCTAAAGAGAGCCTCCGGCGGGAGCGCAGAGCCTGCTGGGAAGTACTCCTCCAGTTCCAATGGGGGGCCGTCTGAGGCACGTGGAGACGAGAACCAAGTTCAAAGTCAGGTGTGGACACATGCATGCAAAGATGCTTGCTTTGGCTTTCAAGTGTGGGGCTGAGATTATTCAGAACACAAAAAGAGGCAAAAGCAAAACTAACAAGCCAAAACTAAGAAAGAAACAGAACAAAACACAGGACTCCAGTCCTCATCTTAGTACATCACAAAAACACATTTACATGTCATAACCTTGTAATCCAGAAAACTCATAGATTATCAGTTGAACAAGAATTATTTAAAAAACAAAAAGGATTTTTTTTTTTTATTTCTTCACATACATGCTATTGCGTTTCTGAATAGAACTTTTAAAAAATGGTAAAGCAATGAACAAATAATGATGGTTGACTCTAAACAAACTACACTCATCGTTTTTTAGATTACCCACTGACACTCAAGTTTATGCCATAAATACATCAAATCAACTGTTAAACAAGGTGGGATTTTTTTTAGGTGGCAAATTAAAGTTTTTTGTAAGTTTCAACTGTGCAGAAAGATGTTATTTATGTAGCATAAAAACAAACTAACATGAATTACAAACAGTTATTAACTTAACTTATTCTTTTTTATTTTAACCTATTCATTTTATTACATCAAAAAATGGAAATGCATAAAAAAGAGCCAATTATGTTTGTCATATGTGTCCATTTATGTATATATTTACCTATATAGAAGTAGGTATGTGTGTATATTTGCTTCTGAAACTAAAGGTTTAATCACTAGAGGAAGAGAACAGGAGTATCACAGATAGTGGGGGAACAGGGTAAAAAAAATTGGTCTAGGACATGGGAGGAAGAACTACCATAAGGCATTATTTCTCCTCACTGTTTTATATATATATATGCCCTTTTCAGGAAAAAATAAAATAAACTGTTTCATTTTCTAAGACAGCGTTTCTGCAGGGCAGCAGTATTTCATTAGACATTCGTCTCAGAGCTGTGGGCTTTTGATGGGAAGGAACTCACTCTCCCTTCCCCTCTTCTTTGCGGAGTGGAGCAGGGAGCTAGTATTTTCTGCGTCACAAAAAAGTTATTTTTTTATTACAGGTTTTTTAATCTGCACTGAATATCATAAAAAATACCACAAGAACAAGTTATAAACACCAAAAACATAATTTTCTTTGGAGTGAGTCTTTAACGTCTATGTCTGCAATAAAGAATTATCGTCTTCATCATAATTTGGAAATGTTTTTGATTGTGTTTTATTGCTGTAGTTCCTCAGTTTGAGTAAAGTTTCGATGCTGCCTGCAGATGGTGTGGATTTCTGGAGGAGAGTTTCTGATGGGAACAGACAACCCTGGAATCGCTGCAGACGGCGAGGGCCCGCAGAGGCCGGTGCATGTGGACCCTTTCTACATGGACATTCATGAAGTAACCAACCAGCAGTTCCAGAGCTTTGTCAGCGCCACAGGGTACATCACAGAGGTAATTGATATTTTCACAGTGGAAAAAGAGACAATACATTTCGACGGTTTTCCTTAAGAGCTTTTTCTTTTCTGTCAGGCTGAAAATTTGGAGACTCGTTTGTATTTGAGGAATTTGAGCGAACAAGTCAAAAGCCAAATCAACCAAGCAGTAAGTAGATTCACTCGTCTGTATTCTGCATGGAGAGGAGCTTTCTCCCATCAAGTCAACACATATCAAGGCTGCATCAACCCACACAGAACTGGGTGATAGCTGACAGATGCAGGTTTACTTATGGTGGTTGCTATCGGAATGTGCAGCATTCAAGTTCCACGGGGGGAAAAGTTCACACATCTTGTTTTCCCCAAGTTAGGTTAGGTTCCTGCTTCCTGGTTTTAGATTTACTTGTGACTTTGAGGAATTCACCAGGAAATACAAAGTGAGAGCACTGATGGTATTAACAATTTAATGTTTGGAGCTGGTCAGGCTTATGACAAACTTAGATTTAGATATAAATTAATAAATTAACACATTTCTCTGGTCTTAAATGACAAAGTTTAAATAAAATGCAGGATGTAATATAGATACATAGGAAGAAGTGCTTTTATAGGTTTTCTATGATGTTTCTGCCCTTTCTTTACACAATTTTTAAAAAAATAGACAGATTCATACTTTTTTAAAAACTACTTGCTATTTCTTGTTTTCCTTGACTGGCTTTGTTTTGTTTTCTATAACTAAATTCCAAATAATTTTGCAAAATGAATGTCTTACTTTGGATTTAAAGAATATTTTAGATTTTATTCAAAGCTATTAGATGAAAAATTTTTGATATGGAACTTTATGAAACGTAAAGAAAGTAAAAATATTTTGAACATTAAGATCATTTTAAGTTTTTTTAGATACTTTTTTATAACATGCAAAGTTCCGATATATGGTACAATCAAAAAGTTAAATAGTTTGCTTATTAACTTTTTAAAGTTTCTTATGTCTGGAGAAATTTCCGCATATTCTGCTATATTAAGGCTCCAGCATGTTCATAGGTTGGTTACAGGGCCCCGTCACCACAGACCTCTCCCAGATGAAAGCCAGACTGCAGGGAATTCGCTGCTTCGTCTCAGCTGTCAGGTGCAGCTTCAGCCTGAGAGGCATCACTGAAATCAGTGCCAGCCATTACTGCAACTATAGTTGTGTGGAGAGTTTGCGTCAAACCTTGAAATGTATTTGTTGACTTTTAAAAATGGAGGAAAAACATAATGAAATCCCTAAAACCAGTTTCCTCCTTTTTTTTCTAAAAAGGTGGCTGCTGCCCCCTGGTGGCTTCCAGTGAAAGGGGCGAACTGGAAGAACCCTGAAGGTCCAGACTCCAACATCACAGACAGGCAAGTCTACAGTTAAGGATCCATGTTACAACATAATTTCCTAACCAGTCAGAGTTCACGTGATTTTATTGAGATAAATATTTAGCTAAAATGAAACATATGCTCATTAAAGCTGGATTTTGCAGGCTGCATCATCCTGTCGTTCAGGTTTCTTGGACAGATGCTTTGGCTTACTGCTCTTGGGCAAACAAGAGACTTCCTACTGAGGCAGAGTGGGAGTTCGCCTGCAGGGGCGGCCTGAAGGACAGGTGATGTTTCTAAGGAGGAAGTCCTGCCTTCAGGGTTTCTTTGAGACTTTTCTGATGAATGTCTTGGTGTGATTCATCCAGACTCTACCCCTGGGGAAACAAGCTGAACCCAAAGGGCCAACATTACGCCAACCTCTGGCAGGGGGAATTCCCATCGCACAACTCTGAAGAGGATGGGTACACTAAAACTTCCCCGGTAAGAAGAAAAGAAATGAAAGTGTAACAAGAAAGTCATATTTCAGGTTAGAAACTATCTTAAACATTTCCTGGATTCCTGAAAATGAGTCTTAAAGTCCCAATCCAATCAGCTTTTGATTCATTTTAAATAGTGTTCCCAGTGGTCTTTTAATGGTAATTATGCAATTTTTAGCCAAAATCAAGAAAACTGTCGTTTTCTAGGACATAGTTTGTACAGAGTGGCTCATTAGAAATTCCCCACTGAGTTATGGGTGGGACTATTGGCCTTTATATATAGCCAGATACCAGTTCAGACGAAGAAGACAAAGGCGTTCAGGGATATATTTTTCTGCAAGTGGATGCATCAGAATAGAGCGGAGCAGGGAGACTTAAGCTTTGGCATTTTTCTAAAGAGGGAAGACACATATTAAGAAAATGAACCTCAAATGGACATTTCTGAGTATTTCTTGATTCAGTTTGTAGTGAATCGGGAGCTAACAAAAAAATACAGTTTTAAAAATAACTTGGCTTGGCGAGACACAAGCTCCCTGCTCTGCTCCATTCTGATGCATCCACTTGCAGACAAATAGCCATGTATGTCTTTATTTTCCTTGCTTGTGCTGGCATCTTGCTCAGAACTGTACAGCTGGATATTTTCAATATTGTTCACAATTTTTGTTGCACTGCAATGTTAGGTTGGAAGTGTGAGGATCTGTAAGCTAGCAGGAGAGCGTCAAAACTGATCACTCTCAGGTTGAGGGTGGTGGGGAGGGGGTGGTGTTGTTTTCACTAAAAAGCCTGTCATAAACTTAGAGATTAATTTCTAATAAACTCTTGCCACTCTGGAGAAACTCTGTCTTCGAAAACAACACAGTTTTTTTTTATTTTTACTAAAAACAGAATAACCATAATTAGAAGAAAAACTTAAAATGCTTTGTAAATAGATCAAAAGATGATTATGATGATTTGTGTATCTGGACACAGTTTTAACATGTGCCTATATGTTGGGAAAGTCAAATCTACAGGTTTAAATGGAAATAAATGTGAGAATAGACATTTAAAAAGCATCTAAAAGTTGCGTTTTTTTCAAAGTGTGTTATCCTCTTCACTCCTATACCCCTTACCATCTCGTTTCCCGATCCCAACGTTCAAAATAACAAATAACATTGTGGATAAGGAGGCCAAGCCGGTCTGAATGTGCTCCTAACCCTAACACCTCTTGCTTCTTTTTTGTCAAGAGGGATAATCGATTGTGTTGAAGTTTCAAACAGACACACACACAGCCAATCAGAGCAGCCCCTCCACAGCCTCGTGAGTGTGTTATCAGCAACCCTCCCTCATAGGTTTTTATTGTGAAGGAGGCTCAGCAGAACTTCTGCACTCATCAGTCATGTTTGGTCCAAACTGGGCGCCAGTTTCAAGGTAGAACATCTGGATTTCCGTTAGTTGTTATCGCATCCTGCAGGGAGATGGATCCCGTTAGAATTAATATTTACTCTGTTCTACATGCAGCACTGATGGATTGTTAGCAAATCCTTTTGTTTTTATTTAGATTTATTTAAGCTACCAGGCGTTGTGTTGTTGTTACCTATGTTTTTCTGCAGGTGATGTCCTTCCCAGGCAATGCTTTTGGTCTGTATGACATGGTGGGGAATGCATGGGAGTGGACCTCAGACTGGTGGAGCGTGCACCACACAACAGACCATCAGCACAACCCAGTAAAAACCAACAACACTTTCCACATCTCGCCACTCACAAATGTAGTTTTTAGTGTGTGATCTTTTTTTTTTTTTTTTTTTGCAGACAGGTCCTTCCTCAGGCACAGATAAGGTAAAGAAAGGAGGCTCATACATGTGCCACAAGGTAAATAATTCACAAATTCGACAAAAATCCTTCAGTTTGTTCTTTTTTGATTAAACCAATCATTACAATCGAGATAAGCAGTAGCACATCCAGATTTTAGAGAAAAAACAAAGCTTTTTTACACTTTGACTTGATTTCCTGAGGTTAAAATGAAGAAACTCTTTGATGCCACTCTTAAGAAATGAACAGTAAATAACAGCAAACACAGATCTGAGCAATCTCAACTGCAGATTTTAACTGATGAAAGAAAACGAAGTTTCATCCCCAGACACTCACTGATAAATGTCCTTCATCCTGAGACTGGCTGCAGACATTTGCTCCTGAATCCTCCTTTAGGCACCACTTTGTCATGAGCTGAAATGGTGCAGGTGCGGCGCCACAAACAGGAACATAATGAAGTAACATCACGGCTATGCAGTGGTCAGAAATCATCTTCTGATTCCAATGCAGAGAGGCGGAGTAAAGCTCGGGCTTCATTCTCCGTCTGCTCTTCTGTGTTTTAGAGGCAGTGCTCTGGAACTGTTGCTTATATGGGCAACGCTTTGGGTTTTAGTCAAAATAAAACCATTTCTGACTCCAAGTTCTGTTAAAGACATCAGAATAGAAGAATACAAAAATAATTCTGATTTCTTGCTCTGATGATACAAAAGACAAAAAAAGTTTGTTTAACATTTAATGGTGAACGATCAAAAATGAACCTCATTCTTATTTATTTAACTTATTTTGTGTAACTATAGAGAGTACCATACCAAGCCCTGGACATTAGCTTAAAAATAAGCAAATTATTGTTTTGTGGCCACAACTTAGCATTTTATTGGCAGTTTTTAGTGCACAAATTAGTATTTAGTTCACACAAATTAGTGTTATGTTTACACAAAGTACTAATTTCTGACCACAAATTATTGATTTGAGGGACAAATGCATGTATTTTTAAATTTTTTGGGCTAGTCCATGGCTGTATAGTGCCGCCATTAAATCCCTTTATAACTGCACACATTTGAGAATTTGAACACATTCAGCAATTTTCCTATCAGTACAGAAATAGTTCAATTCAGAGATTATATTTAAAAATTGAATGAAACAGAAATAAATATTTCCAGTAGCGTGCAGACGTTTATATTCTCTGAGATGCGTGAAAAAAAAATAATTAAAAGTGTATAAATTGAAGTGAAACACTATGGATGCATGTGGACTCGGCCTTCATTTTTGAGTTATTCATGACAATTAACTATTCTGTTTTTCATTTTTTTAGATTCATGTTTATGAAGTTTTACTAAGTTTGGTTAAGAATAGCCTTTTTAACCACAGCCAGATGTTTTTAGTTTTGTTGTGATTGTTTACAAAGTTTTGTTTATTAAATGGAAATAAATAACCTGACAGGAAGTAAAAAAAAAAAAAGCAGCAGTACATATTTAAACTCAAACTTTCCAGCAATTAGATATGTAACACTTTCTTCTCTTATCTCCCTCGTCTTCAGTCTTATTGTTACAGGTACAGATGTGCTGCTCGAAGCCAAAACACTCCAGACAGTGCCGCGTCCAATCTTGGCTTTCGCTGCGCTTCTGAGCAGGAACGATGACAGAACCTGCTCAGTTTGATCAGAGAATTTACTGCTCATAATCTTGTTATGAGGTCATTTTGATTATTTTACTGCCACAGACAGTTCAGAGGAAGTTAAATCTTAAAAAAAAAAAAAAAAAAAAAATCCCTCCAGGAATATATTTGAAGCTCACCTTTTACAAATAAAGATTTTTTTCTTTTTTACTTTTTTGACGATAGAATGAATGTAAAAACAGAATGTGAGGACTTGAATGTTTTTTAAATGAGTGAAATTTAATGAATTTGCCAAAATGCTTCAGAGAAACTTGTTTATAGCTTCACTTCTGATTTTTTTTTTTTTTTAAAAAGGGACCGTGAGCTGCTAAAGAACACAACACATGGCATTCACAATACTTTTTTTCTGCTTTGGTCAAAGAGGTAATAACCAATTTACATTATTAACTTTGGATTTGTTGAAAATAATAAAAAGATATATGAGCTTATAATTAGTTGAAAACAAGAATAATTTTTATTTAAGAACTACTTTCCTCATTGAAAGTTTATGAAAAATGCAGAAAGTGTCTAAATGAATTGAATCAGTCAGTCTTTTAACATTTAAGATTATTTTTTAAAAAGTTAATAAAAATCTGTGTTGAAAATTACACTGTGAAATAGCTGAAAAACGACGTTTCTGTTGTTTATGTATACCCTTAATCTACAACATTTCCTGTTGAAAGAAATTGTCGTTCCAATAAACACTCGGTTTTGTACTTAATGTGTTGTTGTCATTTTGTGGATCAGCCACCAGGGGGCAATAGCAGTTCATATTTATGTGCACGTGTGTGCAGCACAAGCTAATTCTTTTAAACATAATAAATTGGATAATACAAGCAAGTGAGCCGTAAGTTAATGTTAAGTTTTATTTCTTCAGTAGCATCAACTTAAATCTTTTTAAATGATTCCAAGTTTAAAATGAATTTTAAGAATAATTCATCCAAAGGTTTCTGCAAAAGAACCAAAATTTATTAGTTAGGTTATTTAGTATACTTATTGTTTTAAAAATAATAAACTAAGCAAAGAACAGAAAAACATCGAGTCCAAGAAACAACAGAAACAGAGTCAAAGATTTTAGTGTGCTAAAAAGAAAAAAAAGTGTGAAGAAATGTTCTCATTTCTGGCATTTAACATTACATTTAAAATCAAACTAAAAATCTACTCTTTTTTTTTTCAATTATTAAATCAAAAAGTTCAAAGTTATAGTTGATACAACGTTACGGCACAATTGCTAACATTCAGTAGACGGTTAAATGAGTCTAAACCCTGCTGTCAGCTTTTAACTGAAGTCTGTACAAACTTCTTTGTCTATCAGTGCACAACAAAATAGCTGCTTTACAAAATAGAAGAAAAAATGAAACAGTGAGTTTTCCTAATGCAACAAGATCCTCCAGCCTGCGTTGTTATTAATTCTAAAGAAAGTCAGAAATGCACCACAGAAATAGAGCAGAACAATTAAGTCGACCTGGAGGCTAAATACAGCTGCCGTCTGTGAGTCCAGTACAGTTAAGAAGTACAGATAAAACAAAGGCGATACGCTATACTAATAAACTTCTTGCGCTTGATCACTCTGCCTCTTATTAGCAAAGCTGAGAATACAAAAACCACCTGGAACCCTTTTTGACTTTTGCACCAAAATGGCAAAAGTGTGTCTTTTTGTGCTGCTGGAGAGGCAGTCCGGCCTCTTTAGTCGGTTCTCACCACATGTAGTAGCTACGTGTGGTATCAACAGGACAAGGCTTCACCTCCGTGCCGCCGTCTTTATCCTTCTCCCCGTCGGCCTCCCACAGGTTAATGAGTGGAGGGTACAGCTCATTAAGCGGGATCGAGGAGGTCTTCAGCATGTATTTCTTCAGGGAGTGGTGGTAGTTTTTCCTTTTCCACTTGCGGGCTGTGTACATGCCCACGGTGGCCAGGCAGAGGAAGGCCAGCATGGTTGCCATGACGACCAGCACCGCTGCGCTGGGGTGCTGACCGGACAGGTCCAGGGCGAAGGTGGCGCTCCGTGTTGTCACATTGACACAGGACTTGTGTGTCTGCAGGTGTATGTTGGAAACGGTGAGGCAGACTTCGTACTCGGTGGCCGGCTGCAGGTGCGTGAGGTTGTACTCGTGGACGTCCACAGGAACGCGAGCCGTGTAGGTGATGTGCGGGTTGTCGATTTTCATGGTGGCTGAGGCCCATTTGAGGTTGGATGACATGACGTTAGAGTTGACCTTCCAAGAGACCAGGATGGAGTGAGACTCTGTCTGCTTGACATAGATCTTCATCACTTGGGCGCTGTCAAGCAGAGTCCCATTCACACGAATGGTGGCGACCCACGTGTCGGCGCCTTCTGAGTTTTGAGCGACGCAGGTGTACCGACCAGAATCTTCCACCTGAACGTGAGACAGCCGCAGAGTTCCCTCGCTGCTCAGGTGATACCGCTCCGACACCGTGTCTGTGGTGATCTTGGAACCCAGAGGTGTTACCCAGTAGATGTCTGGTTCTGGTTCAGCCATCCGACAGTCCAGATTAACACTCATGCCCAGCTCGAGGTCCAAGTGGCTGGGGAAGCTGTCATGGGAAATGAGGGGCAGACACTGCTCCGGGGACTCCAACAGCTTCAGCTCCAGAACCCGCTTTCCTTTGAGTTCTGGTGGAGAGGTACACAGCATGGCCAAGGGCTCCATGAAGCGCACCGTGGTCCGGTTGGAAGTCATCCACTGAATGACACAATCACAGCGCAGTGGGTTGCTGTGAATGCTGATCTCCCGCAGGTTGGGTAGGTTCTCCACAGTTTTCTGGTAAATAGCTGTGAGAGCGTTATTGTTGAGCATCAGGCTCTCAAGAGACGGCAGGTCTCTAAAGGCCAATCTATGTATGTAGGACAGTTTGGGGTTGTTGGTAGCCTCCAGTTTTGTGAGTTCTGGTAAGTTGTCCAAAGCGTAGTGATCGATCGACACCAACTCCATCATGTTGTTGATGCCCAGTTCCTTAAGATGCAGCATGTTTCTAAAGTCTCCCTCCTGAATTTTGTGAACGGGATTTTTGTTTAAATCCAAGAACTTGAGATTGGGAACGTTTTGAAGAGCAAGTTGAGGGATTCTGACCAGTTTGTTGTCATAGAAAGAAATACTCTCCAGGTTGTCTAAACCCACAAAGGCATTGGCAGGAACATCGGTGAGATCCATACCTGCCAGAACCAAACTTCTCAAGCTTCCTAGAGGCTGGAAGTTCATGTCCAGAAGACCAATAACTGGGTTTTCCCCGATCATGAGGATCTCAAGGTTAGGCGTTTCTTCAAACCAACGGCTGTCCATTACGTGAAGCTTATTCGAATTTAGGTGCAGTCGTAGGAGGTTGCGCAGGCCGGCAAAAGCGCGTGGAGAGATGGAGCTTATCTTGTTGTGGTTGATGTAGAGCTCCTGCAGGCTGGAGAGGTTTCCCAGGCAGTGGTCAGGCAACTCACTGATCTGGTTCTCCTCAAGGTGTAGGGTGGTCAGATGATTCATGTTTTGGAGGCCGACTGCTTCCACATTGGTGAAGTTGTTCTGGGAAAGGTCCAGCTCGGTCAGGTTCACCAGAGCCTGCAGATCCCCGCTGGTGTGGGAGATGGCGTTGCTCTGCAGCAGCAACACCTGGGTGTCCGCTGACAGGTTGGATGGAATGCGTGTCAGCCTCAGGTCATTGCAGTCCACGGTGGTGGCCTCCTTGTAGGTCGACTGAGGAGTAAACCAGGGACGGATCTCACAAACACACAAACGAGGACATTCCTTGCCATTTGCTGGAGGCAGAAAGGAAATAACTCCAATGCACAGAAGGATTCGAGGAAACCAAAGCTGGAGGTTCAGTGCCATGATTGCTCTCTCAGGTCACACGGGGTTAGTTGGAAGGAGGGATCATGAGGATCAGTTGGGTTTTCTTCCAGCACAAATCCAGAGTGATTTTGCAAGAACTCGGTCCAAACAACATCTGGTCACTTCCAGCCTGAAAGACAGAAAGCAAACCGTTAAACAAGCTTTGATTTTTTTTTTTATGTGCAAATGTCCAACGTGCCACCAAACAGACATTTAGGAAACCAATTTGGCATTCATAGAAAGCTTGATAAATATCACCCATGTTTGACATTTGATCCTGATAGATATCAGTTGTTGCATTTCACTAACAGAGCATGGAAAGGCCACACACAAATTCAGAAATGTGAAACATCTGAGTTTAAAAAGAGGAGAGTTGGGTGCTCTCTTCACTCCATAACTGTTGGGTATAACTTCAGGAATCTTCCCTAAATGCCCAAGATTATGGTGTAAGGCATAGAAAATGGATTTGTTTAAACAAAACCGTATCCAAGTAAAGATCCGACCGCAAGAATCAGCAGTATTTGTTTGTCAGCACCAAAACTTTAACTTTCAATAACTCGTGAATTGATTTCCTTCCCGATAAGAAACATATTTTTCATTCTGGGTTGTTTTGATTATCGGCACACCAGCTTAATATCAGTTGTTCTTTGAAATGACTGTGTGGGAAGACCACAGTCTGTCGCTCTGGCTGTTAGCCCGTTACACAACAGGCTTAATGTGGAGCCAGCCTGAGCCTCAGTTTAATCACTCATTTATTTGTGCCCATGCTCCACACACACACAAACACACAAATAAACAAAATCAAACTTTCAGTATGTCTTTTGGTTTGTGACAAAAACACATCACTGCTCAGTAATAAACAACAATCACATTTATAATTCTCTCTAAAATATAGCTCATTCCTCATCTTTATTAATGTGGTCATTAGTTATGTGAGAACTTTTTAAAGTTTTCATTAGTGCTTTTTGATCTGGTCTTTGGCAAACTCAGTTCAGCTCATCAGATTGACAGAAAGTTATTTAAATAATGTCTGTTGGAACATAGGAACCTGCAAATCATACAGAGCAGCAACTTCTGACCAGCATTTTTTTAAAGTAAGAAAGTCTTGACATCTGTGAACAAACAACACTCCTCTCAAACACAACATCTTCTCATCTCAAAAGGCCTTAGTCACAACTGCCCTTACGGGTGGATACTGGCTATCTGTGAACAAAAACTGGGCAAATTTATACAGGGTGTGCATAAAATATTAGGGTCATAGACCACTCGGTGAGCCTGTACTACCAATATATTCACGCACCTTTTTTTCTATGAGCGATCAACAACAGTAAGTGTAGTGGGGGAGACAAATTTCTCATTTTGTCAAAACCCTAAAATAATGTCAGACTCCTTAGACAGTGCAAGGAGTCCATCACTGCACAGCTTAGGCAATTACAAACCACTGGAGGGTCACATAAGATTACCGTACAACATTATCACCAGTACATCACAAGTGTGTGCATCTAACATCATCCTTACAAATACTTCACAATACCACCACACACACAACAATGTAGGATACAACAATTTTACCCTTAGTTTTCTTGATATCCCTTTAGCCTCAAGTGAACTGCGGGACACACCTGAGCTTCAGTTTAGAAGTCACACCTTCTCTCCACGGCCCTCCGTGGTTCTGGACATGCACCGCCTTCATGCCTTAACCCCCCATATGAGTGTATGTCACTAAGGCTAAAATAAAAAAAAAATACTTGGTACAACTTAGGAGGCACTACACATATTTTACACCTTTCCTACGCATTAATGCAAATGTCAGTGTTGCAATTAACGAGTTGTATCTTCTATGTCTTTAACAGATGTTCCAGTGTTTTGTTTTTCAGTTTTCTCCATTTTGCAGCTACTATTCATCACTTTTGTTTTTTAACAGTGATTATGGGTTTTTGTTCTCCCAGCAGCAGTTAATATTTCTTTTCCAGTGATGTGCACAACTGCTTTCTGTTCTCCAGTTGTAGCAGTGATTCACATGTTGTTTAGGTCCAATAATTTTGGAATTTTGAATGAAATTATCAAAATATCTTGTGGTCCTATGACAAATATCTGGTGTTTTTGTTTATCTGCTCCACCAGCCATTTTTGTCTTAGAGAAGATGTTCTGGTGTTTTTGTGTTTGTTTTTCTGTTGCCAGAGATCTCAGCTAGTCACAACAGATGGTTGCTCTTTCTCTTAATCTGGTTCCGCTGGACGTTTTTTCCTGATATTCAATTTAGAAGGAGTTTTCCTTTCCCTCGTCTCTTTTTTTTTGCTCAGTACAAAGAACATTGCAACCCCACTGATGCGGTCTTCTGGTAACAAACAGCGTAGGTATTGTTAAAATACTGATATGCTGAAGACAATTTAACGTTTTTGGAATTATTTGGATCATTGTAATTATTTTTGTTTTGTCAAAAAATAGTTAGATTGAATTAAATATAAATGATTTTTTTCCTATTGAAATTTTTTGCTTTTTGTTTGACAAACTCGTTACTTAATGCTTTATTAAGCTGATTTTAAACTTTGCAAGTTAGAAATGTTTAAAATTTTAATCAGATCTCCCAAACTTTTTCTAAGTTCTGCACTCTAAAAGAAAAACAAACATGGTTCAAATTTGCAGATCCATTTCTGACTTTCTATTTTGACTTTTGTTGACTAAAACTCCCACTTATCCAGATCTCTGGACTCTCTGTCCTGTCTGTGTGTCTGTATGTGTGAATAAAAAATAGAAAGTCTTTGAAGAACTAAAAACTGCTGATATTTACAAAAAAATAATCTCAGATTTCTTCCTTTTACTTCTGATGTTTTTTCACACCCTGCAAAGCCTTGGCGCCATTTTTCTGGTTTGCAGCTACATGTAACAGGACACAAATCTATGTAGGGAACAGCACAATTGGGTTGTTTCTGCAAATTAAGAACAGACTAACACCGTTGCTTCAGTGTGATGAGGTGTGACAACAAACACCTGCACTTTCACTGCTCTAAACTAGAGACAAAACTTGGAACCATCCATTTGTTAAACAGCCATCAGCGAGTCTCTTGTACACATTGAAATGTTTCTTCTTTAAAGTTGTTAAGATGAAACTTTTTGATGTGGAGAGACTCGTGTTTCCTTTGTGTCTCAGCAGTTATATAAAGACATGCAGAGTGTTTGCTGTTTCCATGCTGTGGTCATAAAACTCAGACACCTGGCACCGGGTTTCTGGCAGGCTGGCAGCACTGTTGGGGTCTGCATCATGTTTGGGAGGTGACCTTGGTGACACAAGGGAGGTCCATGATTCGTATACACCATATGCACTTTTCCAACAATTACCGTTTTTTTTTTTTCTCTCTTTTATAATTTACATACTGTACTGGTTTTAATGAGAATTTTGTTTCTCATTACAATCTGTTCTTTAGGCATTTAATTAAGACACCAACAAAAACAAAAAACACCTATGGAGTGCTTGTACTGTGTCAGAGGAATGACAGACGTTATACAGCTCAGATTAATGCCCCTACACTCAGGGCAGTTATGCAACCCTACACTAAAACTCTGCTTTTAATCTTGTGGCTTTGGCAGAATCGAGGAAGGACACTTAAAGTGCACGTTTGCAGATCAGACGGTGTCCTCACAAATTTAATAACTTTCTTTTCTTCAAAGTACAATCTTTTGATCTATTCTAAAAGTATTCCCAATGGTCTTTTAATTATTATTATGTTGTTTTTAGCCAAAATACCTGCATTGCTTTCAAGGACATATTTTCTACAGAGCTGCAGGAGTTTATTAGAAATTTGTCTCTAAGGTGTGGGCGGGACTATTGGCGTGGAGTAAACCTGCTTCTTCCCATTATCTATCTGTTTATATTCTCTCCCACTAGCTTACAGCCCTCACATACAAACCTTACAGGACAGTAAGGTACAGTTTTGAGCCAGATGTTAGTTCAGATGAGGAAAACCATGACATGCATTCATCTGTTTGTTTACAACCAGATGCATCAGAATGGGGCATAATTTCAATGAGCTTTTTCCTCCTCCTGATTCACAGCAATTTTAATAAAGATTTTAAAAATTAGAAAAATTAAAATTAAAATACTCTAAATTGCAACTTTTGAATTTAGGTTTTTTTTTTTTTCAAATCGGGACAAAAAAAGCCACAAAAACACAATTTTCATTGAGGTGGGTCTTCAAAAATCTTTGTGCATACTCTGTAGCTGAAGAAACAAAAAACATAAATCCTTTGGCAGCCAGGAATTACAGACTCACCGATGAAGCTTCCAGCAGCAGAATTTCCTTTTTTTTTGTTCTTCTCTAACTGATTCATTCATGTGCAACAGCTAAATCCTGTGTGAAGCCGTTTTACCCAAACAGCTTATACATTGTTTAGTTTGTAAATTGCATCATTCTTTTGCTTGTTTTTGCAAAAACGCTCAAGAGGAATGTGAAAAGCATCACTTAATGATACACCACACATCAACATTTAAGCCATAATAGCTTCAAATGTGTCTTCCTATTTTTGCAGTCTCTTAGTAAGATACAAGTGAATGTTTTAGTGATAAATTTCTCATTTGGTCAGGAATAAAACTGCTTTTTCATTTTTGTAGAATAAAAACTGAAACAAAGGCTAAAGGATAACTCCTTTTTATTCTCTAATGATTTTCTTCAGCAAAATAAAAATCGGTCTGCAGGGGTCTGAGCTGCTCACCTTAAAGTGGAACATTCATGTTGATGTTCAATCAAATCTAATTAGAAGAGAAAAGAAGATTAATCGGATTAGCAAGCTCGTGGGCTGTGTTGATGGATCATTAAAAACATGTTTTTTTTATTATATATCATTTCTGACATATTTTATTTATCAACATTAGCCACAAATATAAATTAATAAAAAAAAAAAAAGAATAATCGCAGAAGATGTTCACATCAGACAAATTAAAAATGTCGCCATCTTTTATTTTGGTGGGAAGTGAGACCTGCAAAAGAACATTTTGAAGAGTCTCCTGCTAATATAAATGTTGATATATAATGAGATGTAGTGGAGTGTGAGCTTAAAATAATAGTCGTCTGATACTGCCTGGAGCTGTAATAAAATCCTAGTTAAGCTGCTCAAGCGTTTTTAGAGTAAAAGTGACATAAGTTACCGTAAAATTCCCTTGTTTCATTTAATTTAAACTGTTTCTTTTTCCTCATTGTTTTGCTCAATTTGGTTAGTTTCTATGGTAGTTTTGACACGATCTTTACATAAATAAAAATGTATAAATAATGTGCTTTTAATCAAATAAAAGGCCAGCAGAGAGAACCTCACTTGCATCAAATTGTATACCTTTAAAAATCTTAACCTAAAATCCTATCTAAAATGCAAAATTCTGTGTACTAAAAAACAGATTAGAAAGAAATTAAAGTGAAAATAATTAAAATTCCGTTTTCCGTGTATACAGAAGCATTATACTGGCATAAAATGTGAGCACTGTTTCTCAATCAGCAGCAGCATCCCAACTCTCACAGGCATGTCATCGCCATAGCAACTGCTATGCCAGCAGGATTCTACAACCAAATAAGAAGGCATGAGAGTCTCTGTGCCATAAGGCAGCCAAACAAATATGGCAGCTATTGAAGCCATCAGGGCAAAAAAAAAAAGACACGACTTTTGTCATGAAACACATGAAAACACCAAACAGTAAACAATAAAAACAAACAAAACGTCTATGATATCTTCCGTCCTCTTTTGAATCTTAGAGTATGTGTCAGTTATATATTTCCTGGTTTGTACAGAGAGTAGTTTTCTAAAAAATAAAGAACCAAAAAGGAAGAAATATAATTGTCCGTGTCCTCACTTTGCCGGCCTTCTTTCTACAACTCCATTAGTATGCAAGCTTCTCACTCTAAATCACAGCCGGCTTTGGTGCAGCTGCTGATAGCAGAGGTACACCCAGGGAGGAGAAGGGCTGCAAGGATGGAGAGAACGGAGCTAATTTGATGAACTGAAAACGCAACTTGACAGAGAGTACAATGACACAAAATCCAGTGGCGAATGTGAAATGAAAGGAAAATAATGCCGCCTTACAGAAAGAAACCCTCAGAAGACACCGCTGTGGTTTAAAAGTTGCAGGCCAGCAAATTGTCTCTTTATTTCTACTTACTGCAAATCCATATGGCAGCCTTATTTCCCTGTGGGACAGAAACGAATCTTGCTGCAATTATTCTTCTCTGCCTTCTTTTTTTTTTTTTACGTTTTTGCCCATTTTCCAAGCCTTTGCTGTGCAATCCCCCCCCCTTCCCATGCAGTCACAGTTTCAGTAAAAAGCCAATGTGTTTATCACTGGTGCACCGATCAATCATGCTGTCATGCTACTCTCTAATCTCTGGGGGAGGAAACTTGAAACAATACAGAAGGCAGGGCAAGAAAAAGACGTCATTCTAATAGGTGATTCTCAAAAACATACAAAAAGAACTAAAATGCTTTTAATTTTGCTTTATTTATTAGGGGTGTTCTCATTTATACAATAATTATCACTTAAATAATAAGAAATAAGGCAAAACTTGTGGGACATTCTGGGTTATTTTAAGTGGAAAGTTCATATTTGGGTAATTTTGTTTTAATTTTTATTATTGTTGTTATTGTAAATGTCTTTTTTCAACTGAAACTTGCACAACGTCTCGTTTTCTTGATCTGGAAAACGAAATAATAGAAATATATTTTTAGATAAAAGTAACAGAAAAGAATCTCATCTTTTCCTTCTTAATTTGAATAATGAGTACACAGATCAAACATCTCCTGTTTTCACTCTTGCTTTCAGCTCCTGGAAGGGGGGGTTGGTCTCTTGCACCCTCCAGCGCTGTGGGAACCCAGCTCACCAGCACATGCTGCAGGGTTGGACCTATAGGACGCACAATGGCTCCTGCCCCAACATGCGCAGACGACCTTTGTTTGGGAATTTTCTCACACTCCTCATGACCAGAGGAGGAACGTCACAGAGCTTTGTGCCTCAGCCTCCAGGACCATCAGATGATTGGCTTCTTGAGTGACATCTGCTGAAGCTGTGTCCTTCTGAGACAAAGCCAGCACGCAATTGGTGCGCAAAATCACACAAAAGGTGGTGTTTCTCTTGACTTTGGCAACCACTTTGAGCAGCTGATCTGATTGAGTTTCAGGAATAACATCTACAGGTTCTTTAAGGCAACAATCGACAAAAGGTCACCCCCAATAATAGATGTTATGTCTGCAACTTTCTCTCCTTTGTCAGTTTTCCTCCAAATGCGTATTTGTTTGGCTTTACGCACGCTGCCCCTCCAGCAGATCTCTGCACTGGCGAATGATGCTGCAGTTTGTGTGAATGTTACATTGTTGGTTGTTGCTCTGGTACGTGATATGCCGCGCTTCTCGGGCAGGTTTAATAATGAGGCAGGTGGAGCCTCGGTCACACATCCGCACCTTTTTTTTATTTGCCCTTTATGGGTAAAACAGAAACATTTCAACTTCAGAGGTCAACAGAAAACAGATTTGCTCCACGTTTTCGGCTTTTTTCCATCTGTTTTTCAGAGAAAACTAAGATGACCTGAGAAAACCCTCCAGTTTTTACATCTAAAATACATTTAGTTGATTAGATTGATCAATAACGCACCATTTATTTAAGATTGGATCCCTTTGATTTCGAATCTTTGAAGGCACATGTTTTCTTAAAGCATCATTCTGTTTGATGTTGGCTATGAAAGCGTTAAAGGATGACCATCTATTTGTAAATCTGGATTGCGCTTCTCGCATTTTAATCCCAGCAGGTGCTGCGTCTCCACAGAAACGCGCCACCTTCTCCAGACATCCCTGTCTCAGCGGCACAGGCACAAACAAGGAGACGGCTCCTACCTGCGGTGCGCTGGATCCTCGACGCGAGGCTGCTGTGGTTCACTGGATCTGTCAGCATCCGCAGCTCAGACGCAGTTTCTGCTCCAAAGTCTAAATGATCAGCTTTGTTAAGGGGGGAGATCGATGGAGCTGATGAACAGCAGCTCCCCGCTCTCCGCTGCGTCCGCGCACTCGCTTGTCTCCAGAAGAGGAGCAGCAGCAGCTCCAGAGACGCGCAGCTGCCCCCTGAGCGGGTCAGCTGGACAGAGACACGTCTGACACGGACTGTTGTGCTCAAACAGACAACCTCACCATCTGCTCTGTCATCGCTACCATGGGAACAAAGTCCCACCCTACTGGCTGCGAGCGACAATGCGCGAACTACGGAGCGAGAATGCTGCAAAGAAGCAGCGGCATGCGCTGACAAGAGGTCATTGTTTCCAGGGTCTGCTGCTCTTTCTGGATGATGTTCATCAAGTTTATCAGTGTACCATTTTTGGCAGCATTTTTATTTAGTCTTTTAAAAATGATTAAAAAAAACATAAAAAAAAAAAAAAAACATGTCATTGGGCCAGAATATAAGAAATAGTTATCATATAATTAGTAATTTATTACAGATTCAATTTGGCTTCAAAGTGGATCCTTCACACATGCGCACATCTGAGCTGGATGTTTTTTGCTGCTGTGGTTAAGAGTCTAGCTCAAAACAGGAGCTCCCAAATGCAAAAAATACAAAATGCTCCCAAAGTCAAATGGTCTCCAATATGAGGACTAATGATGCTGACTTCTCGAATAGCAATCTTCTTAAGACCAACATTTGACACACTTTAAACTTCTGAAAGAAACAGAATCCTCATTTGTTTTTGCAGAGAAAAATAAAAAAAATATTGATTTGTAGATGGAAGTCCAGCTTTATAATCATAACTGCACAGGTGACAAATATGCATCTGGCAGAGAGGATGAAACATTCCTCTTCTAATTAAACTAATTCATGTTTGCAGATTTGCTCATATTTAATTATGTGGCTAAATGTTTTTCCCAAACATTACAAATTATACATGTCCACAAAGTTTTATTATATGTTCAACAAATTGATGTGTGTGGGCCAGTAATACAAATTCAAAATCAACTATTTATATAACTTTTCCTGCAAAAAAATGCTTTACAAAATATAATAAATAATAGTAAAAAAAAAAAAAAAAGTTTAAATTAGCAATCTTAACATTATACAAATACAAACATATAACACACATAAATCCCATTAATAATAAAATTAATTAAATCAAATTAAAAGGCATGTAAAAACTACTTAAAAACTATACTAAAAGATTCGTTTTGAGCTTTAAAATAACCACTAGTTCAAAAAAATATATACAATTTTAAACTGAAAAATTTGATTAGGTTTGCATTCTGTTTATCAATAAACTACTTTTAGTTATAAAAAAACATTTTGTGACTTGTTTTGAGTAAAATAATTAATCATTTTAATTACAATGATAAAAGCTTTTAATTTGTCCACAACATATAAAAATGTACCTAATATAATTTGTAAAATTATCTTATAAAGATTCATTTTATTTAAATGTATCTAAATTTTGAATCAGTACAGTAATTTGGATTTTTTTTATACTAACATACAATAATAAGATGTTTTTGACCAACTGGTAGTGTTTTTTTTAAGAGCAAACATTTTCTCTTTTTGATTTTTGTATTTTTTTTTAAAAGTAATTTAGTCTGAAAATAATAATTAAAAAGAATATATATATATATATATATATATATATATATATATATATATATATATATATATATATATATATATATATATATATATATATATGATATCCCTAAATAGTAAAGACCACAAAATGTTATACAGAATTGGAATTAAAGTAAAGCTTGCTCCAAAGCCTTTCTGTGTTTTTTCAGCAGCACTCTAACAATAGAGTCATGCCGTCAGCATTAAAAAAAAAAAAAAAAAAAAAATCATATGCATATGTTTGTGCAAGTTCCCATCGGCAAATCATAATTCCCCAGCATTAACCTTCAGCACTTGTGGTGTGGTTACCATAGCAACAGCTCCCTCCCAGAAAAAGGAGATGCAGCATACCCACAGGTTTATTAGATCTCTGATCACATAGCTCCCTCCACATGGCCATCTGGGAAGAGCGCTCGCAAAGAAACGTTATGCCCTCCGGTTTACCTTTTGCTAGTCCCAGCCTCATAAAGCCATCTGACGATTAAACATCTTTTTTTTTTTGTGGTCCTCTTTAGGTGGATTATTTAAAGGGAAGGAGGGGCTGAATAAAGTGAGGCTCTCTGCCTATGAAATCCAAAAACTTTCAGTTTGTTCCACACGATACAGAAGGCTTTCATTTCCAGTAATAACAGGACGGCAGCATTTGCTGTGAAATAAGTGGTCTGACATGGCACAACAACAACCAGCCTCTGAGGGTATCGCACATTTGCAGGCCGGCTCTGTAACAGTTAGAGCATTCCTGTCATTCTCACCGTCTGCTGAGCTGTTACAAACAGTGCTGACAATCTGCAAATACAGTTTTGTTCACACTTACAAACACACAAGCACGCTCTTATGTACTGATGAAATATCCTTTCTGTTGTATCCAATCTGCAGGCCTGCAGGAACACGGACAGTCATCAGACACGCAAAGACAATTTGATGCTGCATCACAAACAAAAGAGCCACAGCATCTTCCCTGTCAGCTGGAACTATCTTGACAGAAATGGAACATTATACGCCTCCCTGAATTTACTGGAAGGTCTTTATGTTGCTTTGCATTTCAACAGAATGGATGGATTCTGGAAAATATCTCATCCTTCTTCAGAGAAATGATAAGATCAGGATCACTGCTGCATGTGAAGAAACTTGATTCTGTGGATTTGTCGAGAAGTGCACATAAAGTGAATTTGACTTTTTCATGAATACCATGACACCAATGTTATAGTGTTTTATAACACCTTATAACACAGATGTCCTGTATAAGAAGAGTCAAAGTTGCGCCATCTTCAGAGGAGACTGAGGTCCTTGGGAATGTGCAGAACTCTGCTAAGAACTTTTTACAGTAAAAAGGAGAAAATGATACTAATCTTAAGAAGGAAATCACTTGAACGTACGAAAATAACGTGTCCACGCAGAAAATCATTTTTATTCAACATGAAATCTCATAATAAAATATTAAAATCTAGAAACAAGGAGTTCCACACAAGCATTGAAAAAGTGAAATATAAGCTAAAAAAGCTAACTGTTATAACTACTTCTTAAACCCCTTCTATTCCCAGGCTTTTGACACAGCATGACACTCTGCTCTGCTGGTGTTTTTTTACTGTTTTAATATTTTTAGCGTTGTTTTGTATCTAGTGTTGTTCTGGTTTTATGTATTTTTTAAAATATTTTTATCTTTAATTGTTTTAACATTTTAGCCGTGTTTTTATTGTTTGTTGAACTTTTAATGTTGCATAAAAACAAACTGCTTCTCTATGGAAGACACTGACTGTTAATGTCCACACGTAAATGTCTCATCAGAATCAACTGCACTGACCTCCCAGATGATGCGCTCCTGGCTCCTGTAACGCACGTCACTTTGGATCAGCGTCCAGATTAGAGTCTGACGCTCTGCAGCCAATCAACGCCTGCTTAAAACACCATCATCAGATTGCTAACTAATTGCTCCTGAGAAAAACAATTAGGCAGAGGCTCTCAGGGATGGATTCTTATTTGCATTTATTAGACATGGTGAGATTTTGATTTGATTTGCCAAAAAGCTCAAAAGATATTCATAAACTTTTGTAACCTTAATCTTTACAAACAAAAGAAAATGTTAATGGCTTTATAATTTATATTTTAATTCATTTTTTAAATTTGTGCCTCAGAACAAAAGCAGGTCATTTCTGTTTAATGGAGATGTGGCATCTGTTGGACTACAGCAAAGGAGAGCATGAAAAATGTAGCCTGGAAATGTCTGAAGGTGTTTGTTTCAGGAGCTGAAAAATGAGGACACATGGAAGAAGAATGCTTTCATATAATTTCTCTTTTAAATGACCAAAAAAAAAAAAAAAAAAAAACTTTTCCGAGCACTTTCACAATCAGATTATAAATAAAAACAAAGTTATCTCTGTTTTCTCATCAGCAAATGATCAGGAGATCATCAGTCTACTAAAATCATAGAACCATGACTGCTGAGTTTAAACTCCAGAGACAGACAGAGAAAATGCTGGTGGTTAATAATTAAACAGCATTTTGTAGGTCACTTCTACAGAGTTCTCCTTCAAATTTTGCAGTGTAGTGCAGGACATGAGGATTCTTTTGCTGTCAGCTGTGGTTAACAATTTTATCTTATTTTTAGTTAAAGATCCATTCTCCATGACATTTAGAGGCATTTGGGAGGGATTATCTTGAGTTTTTTTCAGTGGGATGTCAGGTCAAAAAGACTCTTTTGTGATCAAGAATGTCAGAATTATTATGAAAAGGAAAGTTTATTTTTAGATAGAGTACTATATTAATCTCAAAGGAATTTGCAAAATTCATCCATTGCTCCAAACACACACAAACAGAATGAAAATGTAAAAAAAAAAAAAGGATGTAATGTAAAAACAGCAATAGACAAATTCGATTAAAAGTATTAAAAGTATGGAGCTATTTTAAAGCACATATAGTGTACAAAGACAATTCCAATGCTTAACATAAATCGTTAAAACATTTAAATGCAGATCATCTTTTGAGTTATTTTAAAACCATTCCCATGGGTTTAACAGCTACAGTCTTTTCCAGACTTTGATTTTTGTCTTCTCCTAATTCACAAGAATTTGTATAAAGAAATATTTAGGTAAAAAAAATGTAAGCTTAATTTTCTTTATAAATTTACTCCATCAGAAACATGTTTAAACTATTTTTAATCTAAATGTATATATAAATGCATGATCATTCAAGTAAAAAAAAACCAAAAGACTGGCATTTACATTAAGCATACAGTAACAGTGCAGACATAGACTTAAAATAAAAACAAGGGTGGTGCAGTGTTTAATAAGGCTCGGCTTGGAATCCCAGCTGGGACCTTTTTGTTACTTTTGTCGGGAAGTTTTGGTGAAGGACCCAAGACTGCACTTGGTGGCAGAAACTTAAAATGTTTGATAAATAAACTAAGACGTGACAAGATCCCATTGAGAACCAAAATATGGACAGAACAGTACAGAAGATCTGACAATAATGAACTGAAAACCAGACACTTACATAGGCTAAGCTAGGGCCAATTAACTGAACCTAAGCCAGCTGTGGATCATGACAAACCTGAAACTGGGATGAACGTCAAGGGCAACTTAGAAGATGACCAAGTATAACGACATCCAAACTAAATCACAGAATCCTCACACCGTCATCTCTTCATGCATGTGTGGGTTTTCTACAGGAACTCCAGTTTCCTCCCACAGCCCAGAAACATGTTTAATAAATAGATTAATTGGTTAAAATGTCTGTAGGTGTGCATGTGTGAGTGCTTGTAAAAGGGATTGTGCACCCTGCAACTGACTGGTTACCTACAATAGGCGGGACAGACTCCGGATGGACGTACGGATGAAATAAAAACTAACCAAATAGAGCTGAGAGCAGGTGAGTCTTTCACCTGTATTCACAAGCCTTGTTTCCATTGTGCTGTCCAGTTTGTTCCAGTTCGTTCCAGTTAATTCTGGCGAGCGTTTCCACTCAGTTAAGCCCCGGGTCCACTGAGGCCACTAGCGTGTCGGTAGTTCACCCTGTATCACACCACCGCCAAGGATGTCAAGGAACGTTTGCAGTTCCACTGCTGACCAGGCCTCGCTGTTGTTTGCAGATATTTTTCTTTATAGACTCGTGACCAAAAGAGTACACAAGAAAGTGCAAAAACCCATGTTCACAAATGTTGGCTTTTATGAGCTCTGTATTGGTTCTTGCTAATGTCGCCATCTCTTTCTGTCAATCATCGAGGGGATACAGCGGCTCTTCCCCACATGTTCCATTCCACTTTTCAATTGACCAACAAACAATCAGGGTCCCCAAGAGGTACGGTTCAGTACTGTTTAATAAGTCCATTTTACAATGGAAATGCCCAAAATACTGGACCGGACCATATCATTTTACACTGGACTATTCAGCTGAAATAAGACTAATTAGTCTGAGTGTTTCAGCTGATTTAAGACTTTCTGGAAGTCTGTTCCAGATTTGTGGAACACAGAAGCCAAATGCAGCTTAAAATTTATAATATTTGGTTTTGACTCCAGGAACTCCAGATGACCAGAGAGGTCTGCCTGGAACATACTGTGTCAGGATCGTGTTTTTTGCTGCTAAACCATTCAAAGCTTTATAAACCAGCAACTGAATATTAAAGTCAATCCTGTGGCAGATTTGACTATGGCCAATAACTAAATCTATCTCAGATAAACTTTCTTGCAGTCCCTTTGGTGTTTCAGTCCGGTGTGTTCATCCAAACAGTCCCCTGCTTTATGAACAAGCGCCATGAAATGTGAGTCAACAGCTAATTAGCAAAACTGTGCATGCCAAATGACCAAAATGTTTGGTAATTAGTTGCTAAAAAAATGTCTCACAAAAATGCAAATTAGCATGAAGACTGCAGACATTGAAGCACCTTTCAGAAGTTGTTGAAACATTTCCTGGTCTTCAGGACGCCTGTCCGGCGTGTTTCGATTGTCTCGCCGTCCCAACACACCTGGATCAGTGCAGCATGATGACAGCTTTTGGGTCATGTGTGTCAGAGTGTGGAGACACAAAACTAGATGAATGTTAAAAATGTCTGCTGCCATAGCTAAAATATAGAACCATTAGATGAAGATGCAAATAATGCTTTGAATGAGCTGAACTTAAATGAAGCTACAACACAAAAAAGGGTCTGAAGAATTGGAGTCAGCCTTTGAAACTCCTGTTTGCCCACACCACCAACCACTGACTCTTTTTTCCAGTCATGCTGCCCATCGTGTCTGTGAAGAAAAGCTTCTTTTAAAAGCCATGAGATATTTCCATTTATTCCTGTTTGCTTAAGCTTTACGTTCCTCAACAATCGCAACTGAAAAAGTGTTCAAAGTTATACTGATCGACTCTGAGAATAAACGGAGATAGAATAATATTTAACATGTCAAACAAATGTGTATTTTACAGTCTTGATGTGACTAAGAGAAAATGTGGATTGTCAGAATCCAGAGGCTTCAAACTTTTTGATCTCTCTGTTTCATTGTTTGTACAGCTGCAAGACAGAGTGATATATCTGACCTGAGATGACCAAATAAAAGTCAAGATGGAATGCTTTTTCCTGTTTTTTCCAAAAAAAAATAGACATCTGCTTATAAAATCCTTTTTACCAGTCATATTGAGAGATTGATTTTTTTAAATGTTCACATTTTGTTGGTGTTTCTTCCAATCTTCTCTTAATGTAGTGACAGCCTCAGCTACTGTCATGCATCATGCGTTCAAGTGATCACTTTCCATAAAAGTCTATATAAATAATATATAATGTTATATGTGCATCTTGGGCTTCAAAGTTCAAAACTCTCAATACTCCTTAGTTCAAACAAACTTTTGAGAGTTGTTAATTCAACTCAGGGAGATTACAAAGGTATTAACTTTTTTGCTGTGTTATTATAAACTTAGGAAAATAAGTCAGGAAAAAAGAACATAAATTGGGTTCAAAAGAAACCATTATAACCTAAAATGTAGTCTTGCTCCTAAATTATATCTCAACATGAACTTCCTTTTTCAATCGTAATGGTTTAATTGTGTCATGTACTCTATGTAAATGAGAAAATATATTTATTTTGTACTTAGGAGTGGTAATTGAATTATTTACAGGTGTATCTTCCTTTTTTAATTTAATTTAACCTTTATTTATTCAGACAGGACAGATTAAAAATATTATTCTCATTTACAACTGTGGCCTGGCAAAAGGTAAAACCTTTTGAGAAAAGAAAGATAGGTCTTATACATGAAAAAGAAATAAAATTGAATAAAGAAAATCAAAATTAGAAAAGTCCACGTATGTGTATTTTCCAATCAATTGTGTGACTTATTTACCATATCTTTGATACACCTCTGCTGTTTGTCTTGTTTTTGCAGTTATCTTGCTTTGATTGCTTGAAATTTCCAATCCAATAACTCAAGATTTGAGGTGAAGAACGAACCAAAATGTTTTAATAAGAGGGACATTTTTAAGTCCGTTTTTTGGGCTCTATGTACAAAATAAGCTTAAACCACTTAAACCAGTTGAACTTTGACCAACCCAACAGATGCTCATTCCAAAACGTCAAGTTTTGACGTGGAGGGTCCTTTAACTGTACGTCAATGTGATGATTTAGGAATGAGTATGTGTTGACCAATCAGGTACTCTGATTTGATATGACGTATGGGTTGCATTCTTTTTAATTCAAAGAAGAGCCAACCATCTGAAAATTGATCCTGAAGGGGAAATTCATAATTCCAAAATTGTATAACCCACTTTGACCCACTAGAGTAGCTTCGAGTGGAAACTGCAATGTTCCCATTTGCAAAACCTCTTTTCTGTGGAGGGAACAGAACCACGGAACTCATTTATCAAGTCTGTGACCAGTTTTAACTTAAAAAAAAAAAAAAAAAAAAAAACAAAGTCTTGGCAGTACCAACAGCAGCGTTGCACAGATGTTTGAGCGAGGTATGTTTGAGTGAATTTTTCATCCTTTTGAAAGGTGTTTTAAATAATTTCCTTCAATTTTTAATTAGCTGTTGTTTTTATATTTTATTGCCATTCTTTAAGGCTACTGTATGAAGAGCTCATATAGGGACAAACACTCCAAATTAGCTCTTGCTAATGCAGTATAAATTGGGTAAGGGACTGCTGCTCTGGTGTACGTCTATTTTTTTTGCATATGTCCCTACTAAATAAATACATTCAATAAAAATAAGTCTTTCAAATGTCAGAATAGAGCTATGAAAGAAAAAGGCTGGAGCAAGATTCATGAGATTTGTACTGCATTTTGCACCAAGCCTCTTAAAAATACATGTGCTGGTGTTGGGTAGCGTCAGTCCAGTGTGAAGACCATTTACTAAATGTGCTGAATGCAGATTCTCTAATGCGAAACACTTGCCCAATGTGAGCGCACCATCAGGCTGCAAAACTGGCAAAAAACACGGAGAGGACAAAAAAGTAAGACTGCGATCAAATCAGAATAATAATTAGAACTGATTTAATTCACAAGCAACAAAAGGTTGTGTTTTTGCAAAATCAATGAATCCACCAGATTTTTTGAGACATCTGTGTTTAAAATTGTAAAAATAAAAAAATTAAATTAAAATTATGCTACATTGTAGTTTGAGAAAAATACTCTTGAGGAAAACTTGGAAAAAAAACAACCCAAGTCCTGATTTTAAGAGGCTTTAGAATTCTTCTGGAAAGACCAGGCATGTCCAAAGTCTAGCAGAAGAGCCAAATGCAGCCCTCATTCAAATATTATGTGGCCTACGTTCAAATAATCTCAACCTTGTGGCTCCAAACACGCCGCTGTGGAGTCCTAGCTGGGAGGGAAGGCATCAGCGTCTGATTACAGCAGGACATCCAGCCTTTCAGCTCTTTTTGTGTTTCTACCCAGCAAAGAGAAAGTGCTGCTCCCATCCTCCATCCTCATCCCTCCCTGCTCACTCCTCCCTCTCCTGCAGCAGCTGAACAAAGACAACTGCTCTTTGTTGGCTACAAGCTGTGTCTGAGACTTGAATCCAGAATATTATCTTCCTGACTCTGGTGGCAACCAGTCCTTCCGCAGACATGCTCGTCTGTTGCCTTCAGATTTGTAAGGAAGGAAGATTTCGGCCTTGGCTCTCCCTTTGACTCACAGGTGTTTATTTTAGGTGTTTTTTTTTAAATAACACACAAGTCAAGAGAGCTGAGGCATCTATCTTCCTCTTAGTGTCTCGCGCAGCACTTTTTGACGCTCAAACCCTTCTTTGTTGTCCTTCTCTGAGGGTTTGGGCTTAAAATATCCGATGCTGTCAAGAAAAGTGGCAGGTTGTTAAATATACACCACAAAGCACGTGTCTAGATGCTTTCAGTGCTCATGAGCTCAAGGAGTTTGGCTCCAATTAGGAAAAAGCAGTGAAGATGGGTGATTGAGGGGATCTAGTGAAGAAAGAGTAAAAGATGTAGTTTGTAGTCACGCCTTTTTGCTATAGTTTATTGATCAAAGTTCAGGGGAATTCTTCAAATGTATTTACTCAGTTAAGGAGGATTACATGTGGGACTTTTTTTCTTCCTTCATATTTGCTTTTTCCTTTACTATTTGCAGCCTTTACACTTAAAAAAAAACACATTTCCAGTTATTATCATGTTATGTGGATGCGGTTTGGACCAACTTTTTCTCCAGATTGAACCCCCTCATCAGTTTATCAATACTTTTACTGTTTCAGTCCCTCCATTTCCTAAATCTCCTTTGTCTTCCCTTCAGTCAAATCTCATTTTTTTCTTTTTCTTTTTTTTTTTGCAAGGATTCATTAATCCTTAACGTTCTTTAATGTAGTTTTTTTTCCCTTGCATTTTGCAATTGTGATGCTTTCTGCCTCCCTGTCTGATCTCCCTGTTCCAGTCAAGGACTGAATCAAGTTGCAAAGTTATTTGCTGGTAAAAAAAAAAAAAAAAAAAGTTGTGATCAATGAACTATTAAACCAAATTTAACTGTGCAATTCATTGAAGATGTTAGTCTGATATTTTTAGCATTTGCTGATTTTGTAGGTTTTACCACTTAAAAGAAATTGCCAGTCTGTCTTCCCAATGGTAGCTTCGTTTGAACTGTGAGAGATAGAAAATCACAAAGAAAATCCAGATATCGACTTTAAAATATTTATACATTTATTTGTATGTCATTGAGGACAATAAAAATTTTAACCCTCTAGCTAGATAAACTTCGTGGTCAAACACTTATTGCGAGCACAGAGGTCAGATGTTTCACACAGCTTCAGTTTCTGCACACAGCAGGAAGAAATTTTGGTCGACTCTTCTTTGCAAATAACTTCTAAAGCTTTAAGATTTGGTTGACAACTCCGAGCTTTGGCTCTCTTTAAAGCTTTTCTGTGCGATTGAGGTCTGGAGACCGGCTGGGTCACTTCATGACTTTGATCTGTTCCTTCTTCAGTTTTCTTGACTGTATTTTTTGGGTCAATATCTTATTGGAAGACCCAACCATGACTGTAAGGTTACACCTGCATGTTTGTTGGTGAGGAAGAAAGTGACCAAAAAACTCAATCGGAATTTAGTCCTTCTAATTTGGATCAGACTCGCACAGAGTACTCTGTGTTTCTGCCATGAAAAGACAATGAAATGTAGAATAGATTTCAGAAACACTGTCAGGAGAACCCCCCCAGAGGGATCAATACCTTATATGATCAGTGATCAGTGAGTGGTCAGTGTCCATGTCCCTGTTATAAAAGTATAAAAATGCAATATCATATAGAGTGTTAAAAACCCACCATTTAGTATAAAAACCCTTTATGACCCATTTTAACCCTGAAGCTTAAGAAGCATAAAAGGGTCTCATGGTACATGGTGCTGTCTATCCTTCCATCCAAATGGTGAAAAAGTTCAGTGCTGAAAAATAGCCCCAAACATAATGTTGCCACCTTCATGCTTGACAGTGGGGATGGCGTTCTTGGGGTCGTAGGCAGAATCTAAACATGACAGGTTGAGTTGATGCCAAGAGCTCCATTATGGTATCATCTGACCACAACCCCATTCTACTAATCACTCTATCATGAAGATGTTCATTGACAAATTTCAGGTGGGCCTTCGCACGTGCCCTTGTTAGCACTATTAATCCATTGCAGCATAAAGTGTTACCAAATGTTTTCTTGGAGACTGTGGTTCCAGCAATTTCCAAAATCAGTTAGATCTGATTTACCAGAGCTTGGATTGATTTGATTCAGATTTTTTTTTCAATTCTATCCTCTTAATTTAATTTGATTCATTTCAAATTTGAGTTTACACAGTTTTCACATTTAGACACATTTGTTTAGAAATGTAATAATCTGAAAAATCTGTAAATATGTTTTGAAAATATTCACAATAAAATGATACAGTTCACATACTGTAAAATTCATTAGTGAAATAATAATGAGATTGTTAATATTATACAGTGTTACATGGATTCTCAAAAAGAGAAGCTCCAATGATTGTTCTGCCTCTCCAGGAGGATGTTTCAGTTTGGCCAATAGGTGACAATCACACTGTAGCCCTACACCTTGCTGCAGAAGAAGAAGAAAGTATGAGCAAAAAATGGTGCTTTAGACCACAAATGGTTACTTTGAAAAAAGTATTTCCTTAAAAGTGTTTGGAGAATTCCTGCCTGTGAGTATATAAAAATGTTCATTAAGTCAACAATGTCTGTTTAGGTCGACCGAGCGTTGGCATTAGCCGTCCTGTGGGTAATACCATTATACATTATCAAGCTAGCACACTTTAGCTTTATGCGTTAGATCGATCTCTACTTTTATGGATCAATTATTGATCTATTAAGCTTAGATCGTTTCAGATCGATTGATCAATTTTATCAACCCAGCCTTAGTTCCAACTGCTTTGAGATCAACAACTAAAGCAGAGATGTTTCAGTCTATTTCTCACTCTTCTGATGATCATGGAAACCCCACCAGGTGAGGTCCTGTTTGGAATCCCAGACCTTTAGGTAGATTGATGGTCATGTTCTTGTATTTTGGTGCACCAACAGCTGTCCCCTTAACCCCCAGATTCTTGATGATGTTTTTGTAGTCAATTCTGTCTTTCCCATGTTGGAGAGTTTGAAGTTTGATGGACATGACAGGTGTCTTTTATGCAGGTGATGAGTTAAGGTGGACCTTGTTTTATCCTGAAGGTCATTGGGAGAAAAAGAGGAAGAGGTAAAACAAGAATTTTAATTTAAGCTTTTGCTTAATTTACTTAGGAATCTTCAAGTCATTTTTAAGTAAATAAAACAACCCACATTTTTTATAGTTTGTCAATTTGTGGCTGACACATACATAAATGGGTAAAATGAGTAGTTTCAAGCTAATATATGGTTTAAGGGGATAATTTAACTCAATTTCCTGAGTGATTAATATCAGTAGAAGGAGAGTTTAAGAACAGGAAGTGAGTGGGAGTCTTTTGGCCCTTAAAAATCAGACTGATTTCAGAGAACTCTTTGCGTTAGAGATGATTATGGATGGCTGATGGCTGTCAAGGGCAGGAACGCTTATGAATGTTTGCATGAAAGTCTTTCAGCGGAGTGAACAACCTTTGAAGATGCAGGGCGCTCCTTCTTAGAACTGTCAAAGAAACTCCCCCACACCAACACAAACACACACATGGGCATGTCCTCTGAAGCAGTACACACACCATCAGGTTGGGGAATAATTGCAAGCTCAGGATGCAGCGCAGTCGTACGAAGGCATTTGGGATTTCAAAGAAAAAAAGCTTCATTAGGTTAAATCAAACTGAGAAACAACGAAGCTGCAACTCTACCGAGTCTCATTAAATATGAATAATTAGTAAATGCTGTGTAAACAAACACGGTGGCCCTCTTTGACACCAGCATTCAGCTTTATGTGACTCTGGAGAGCGGAAACTTTGGTCCAAGTTTAAAGCTCTGCCACAGCGCCTCAGAGGTGCAAAGCACCACAACAAAGAACAATGAAAAAGCCAAAAAGGAATTTGGGGGAAAAAATCTAACACTTCCATCAAACTGAGTGTTTGTCATGTTTTTCTCAGTGATGTCTGCCTCCATTTTGTCCAGATCAAAAAGACAGATCCTTATGTCATTTCTTTCTAGAAATACAAAAGGTTCTGTGGCGTTCTGCATATAAATCTGTTACCTGCAAAGATTTTGTGTCTGTGTAACTCCACCTAATCATCAATAACATCTTTTGCCACTGGAACCCGTCTGAAACAATGGAGGCAATGAGACAGCCTCAGTGCAGGTCGCTGTAAGTGCACAGGTGGCGTCCATCATGTAAATGCACAGCCCTTTCATGTGTGACACTGACACACTTTCCCTCTGGGGAGATGTGAGATACAGGCGCCGCGGCGACATCAAGCCGTCACAGGTTCGTATCAGTGTCGACCTCCCGTGTGATCCTGACACGGCGGCGTTCCCTTCCCCCTCGCTCTCCGCTCCCCCTGTCTTTGTCCCCCATCACACCCAGCCCAACATGAATTTTAAATATTAAGGAGAGAGGAGGTTGCTCTCACTGTAGGACAGCGACGCTGACATTGGTGGGGTGGGGAAAGGTGGACGACAGTTCAGTGAACCTTTTAAAAACCACGACCATCTCTGTGAAGATTCATGCTGAGATTCTATTTGAAAGCTATTAAAGCAGAAAAGAGAAAATCCCATCTAAAAAAAAAAAAGGTGACCTTTAACCAATGACTGAACATAAAAAAAACATTGTTTCAGCTTTATTCACCTTACACAAACAGCAGTTTAGAATAATTGATGAGTTAAAGTCCAACTCCGATCATCTTTGGATCTATTTTCAAAAGGTTCTTTTGTTTTTTGTC
Organism: Oryzias javanicus; assembly: GCA_003999625.1. Lineage (NCBI taxonomy): Eukaryota > Metazoa > Chordata > Actinopteri > Beloniformes > Adrianichthyidae > Oryzias > Oryzias javanicus. The sequence goes on along the minus strand of CM012441.1, from coordinate 8,853,986 downwards.
CAAAATCTGTCGTTTCTTAGATCATAGTTTCTGCAAAGCAGCAAGAATTCATTAGAAATTTGCTTCTGAGTTTTGGACAGAGCCCTTGCTTCTCGACATCCTTGTGTTTAACAAGCTCTTCCGCTAGCTTACAACCCCAATGTAACGTTATCGGTGAAACAAAATTGGTGAGCAATATTGGAGCTATCCAGTTTTGTTCCAGATGCCAGCTCAGATGAGGAAAATGAAGACATACGTGGATCGATTTGTTTGCAAGTGGCTCAAACTGCTTTCTTTTGTCCGCTCCTGATTCACAATGATTTAAATAAAGAAATACTCAAAGACGCAGTTCTAATCTTGATTTTCTTCATTTATATATGTCTTCCATCATGTGTACAAGAACATATTAAAGGAAACAAAAATCAATTTTTTTTTTGGACTGGGTGTTTCACTTCAGCTGAGACATAACATATCATCAAATTAATACCAAAACAAAAAAGCTCCAGCAACCACAGCTGATGATGTTTAATCCCACTTCCAATGCAGGGTGTGTTTCTTAACTACCTTATGCACGTATTATGGTAAAAATCAGTTAGGATTTTTTTTAATGTTTTTATTCATCTTTAAGATACAAAATAAACATTTTTTTTTTTTTTTTAGTAAAAAACACTTTATATCTTTCAATTCTATAAAGAAATATTTATCTGTTTGCCAAACATCATTATAATTATTTGGTCATTTTTAGGCAAAACTATAAATAATTCCGAATATGATATTATGTCGTATTGGTGGTTTGTCTATATCTATGGGTTTATTTATCTAAGACAATGTTAGAGACAATGTCTCTGAATTGAGAGTAGTGTAGCCAAAGTCACTGAATTCAACATCAATCATGATGAGATCTAGCTTCCCATCAGGTCTATGAACTGTTATTTCTAAACTGAGCATCTTCTCTTTGCTTAGTATCTAACATTATTTATCCAATATTTGCTATCAAAGTTGTACACTGAAGTGACCTCCATGCATGAAAGGGTTAAACTGCTGCATGACTTCAGCCTGACTTTTTACTATGGGAATGTAACAATTCAATACATATAGATTCAGATCAAACCTTAAGTTTTGGGTAATGGTTTTGTTTCGGTAGAATTTACTCAAAATATTCAGTACCATGATCCTAATTCATGAAATCATTTACCTGAGGATCTGAGAGTTTCTGCAACTGTGTAGATTTTTAAATGCAAATTAAAGACACGTCTTTTTTTCACATAACCTTTAAAAAGTAATCATTGTATGTATTTAATTATTTACTGTACTTTTAAGTCTTTAATGACTTTCGTGGTTTATTATTTGTACATATGTCTATCATTTATTATGTGCAATTTCTCTTCAGGTTTTAACCACAGTGTTCCCGTCCTTTTTTTGTGAATTTTATTATTGTTGCGTGTAATGTAATTTGACTTCTCATTGTAGTAACTAATGTTTATATTTGTCTTTTTTGTCAAACGCCTTGTGTTTAACAGGATGAAAATGAAAAGTGCTACATAAATAAAATGATTAATTGATATATGATATGTACATTGTGAAACAGCAAAAATCAGAAAAGAAAAGAAAAACATTTTTTTAGCTGAAACTAAACCTGTTGAGATGTAAGAAAACAATAAATTGTTCTCAAATTTAACACAGGATGTGCTTGACGTTTCAACGTAAACATACTGGAACACAGTAGGGATGCATAATCACTTTCACCATCAAACCAAGAACTGTGGCCTTCCTACTGTCTACCAGACTTGCCTCCATCATGGAAATGAGGGAGTGTTTTCCCAGCTGAGAGTTTGGTTCCATTTGGTATTTAAATGGGTCAAACTGTGGTGATTTATTCATGCTATGAGTCTTTAGTGCTACTGAGCTTGACAGTCAAGCTCCAGGCTCACCCCTCTGAGCGTAAACGCTTCCTTCTTTGATCATTTCTTGATATGTCTAAGAGCATGAAAAACATATGGAACATGTGCTGTTTCCTGTGCATTATCAGACACACGAGGAGACGCTGACAATAGAATGTCAATAATTGAAGTTTTTGCTCGCCTGTGTTGGAATTTTGGTCTTTTTATGTGTCTTATTGTCAGAAGAAAATCTTTAATCCTGAGTCACTGCTGTGAATTCATTTCTGGTTTTCTGAAAGAAGCTCTTTACATTCATGCTTTGGACCTCCCTCTGGGACAGAAATGCTTCCATCCTGTGAGCCTGGGGGGGTCAGTGAACAGCAAAGTGAATGAATGCTGCAGTTTGCTCTGCAGTCTACAGGTACTATTGAGAAGCTCAAAAAAATACAGTTTCTTTCTCTATTAAAGCCAAATTTTCATAAATTTTCATGTTGTTTGAAATACCCCTACATCGGACAGAACCCCTGAAGTCCCAGCAATCTATGCTTTTATAGCTTTTATAGCTATTACTTTTATAGCTTTTGTACTAATGCCCTGTTTCATTGAAACAGACAAAAAAATCAGGCAAAGCTTTTCTGGAAACCTTCTTATTTGTAAGCTTTTGATTGTGTACACAGAGAATAACTATTTGAGCTTATCAGGACTATCAAGACATTGAATTTTTTGTTCTGGGTTTTTTTTTTTGTTCTTTTTTTTCCTCTTCTTCCATCCATCTTCTTCTTCCAGGTCCCAGGGGCAGCAGTAAGCAAAAATAGCCAGACTTCCCTCTCCACGGCCACTTCCTCCAGCTCCTCTAGAGGGACCCTCTAGCCGTTCCCAGCCGATAGACATAGAGTCTCTCCAGCGTGTCCTTCCCAGCACCTCTTTAAGGAGGCGCCCCGGAGGCATCCAGACCAGATGCCCGAGCCACCTCAACTGGCTCCTCTCAATGTAGAGGAGATGTGGCTCTACTCCGAGCTCTCCGGGAGCGTTCAGACGTCATGACCCCAGAGCTCATGACCAAAGGTGAGAATGGGAACGAGGATCGACTGGTATATTAAGAGTTTTGCTTTCTGGCTCAGATCTCTCCTTACCACAACGGACCGGTGCAGCAATTGCAAATGCTGCAACAATCCACCGGTCAATCTCCTGCTCTAATCTTCTCTCACTCGTGAACCACACACCAAGATACTTAAACTCCTCCACCTGAGGCAGGAGCACTCCACCCACCGAGAGAAGGCAAACTACCTTTCTCCGGTCGAGAACCATGGCCTCAGATTTAGCGGTGCTGAGCCTCATCCCAGCCACTTCACACTTGGCCACAAACTGCTCCAATACATACTGGAGGACTCGATGATGCCAAAAGAACAACATCATCTATAAAGAGCAGAGATGAAATCCTATAATTAAAAACCAGATCCTCTCTGGGCCCTGGCTGTGTCTAGAAAGAACAGAACAGGGGATGAAGGGCAGCCCTGCTGGAGTCCAACATGCACTGGGAACAGATCTGACTTAATGCTAGCTGGGGGAACCAACCTCCTGCTCCGGTCATACAGAGAGCCCTCAGTAAGGCTCCCCGTCCCGTGCTCACAAAGCACCCTCCACAGCACACCTCGGGGAATGCAGTCAAACACCTTCTTCTCTAAATCCACAAAACACATGAGCAAACTCTTATGAACCCTTCAGCACCCTAAAGAGGGTGTAGAGCTGGTCACTATTCCCCAACAGGATGGAAAGCGTTCTGTTGCTCCTGATCTGAGGTTTGACTATTGGACGGACTCTCCTCTCCAGTTCCCAGTGTGGCTGAGGAATGTGATTCATATTGAAATATGAATATGGAACCTTCAAACATTTAATAGTCTGAGCTTAGTGATTAGTTTTTATATTTTGTGGCTGACCAACCCAGTCAAACTGCATCAGCAACAAGACCAGATTAGAAATGATCATGTAAAATGTTCACGAACAATCTGATTTGGTGAAAAGCAAAGATGTTATAGATGAAATATTATTCCACAGAGTAAAGTTAAAGGAACAGAAGGTTCTATAAAGCCCAGCCCCCCTGAGGTGTGAGGAACAAAGAGATTTTTAAAAAGTTCATGTGAGCAGACGTCCACTTGCTTTGATGCCACAGACAGTGTTTCCTCCATTTCGTTTTCCCCGTCAGATGAGAGAGGTACCCAAACCTTCTCCTTCCCCCTTTGAAAGTCTGCTTTCACTGACTTCAGGTCACCTGTGTCGACGAGGGGGACAAAAAGAGTGGGTGCCCTCTTCGCTGCACTTAAAACATAGAAATATCTCGGACAAGTACGTATGAGGGCCGCAAAAAAAGTCGGTACAAAAGCTGCTTTGTGTTTTTTCACTCTCAGGAGGTGTGGATGAGGAAAAGAGTGGATGAAGAGCAGTATAAAAGAATGAAGCTGAAGTGTGTAGAGATTCTTCACAAAGATCTTCTAACAGAGTGTCAAGCGGAATGAGATTCTTATCAAGGTCAACACACAAAGGGCCAGCTCCATTTCTCAGACATCAATGGTTTTTTAAAAATGTATGTAGCTTAGTGTCGCATGAAAGTGTCAGACTGCTTCCTTTTTCCTTTGTTTAGCCTGTGACACTGTATCAGCACTCAGCTTTAAACCCTGTTTACTGTGTTTTTGTACTAAATTTATTTCTAAGCCTATTTGGTTAAGGCTTTTCGAGATTAAATAGAAATTCTTCCTTTTTTTTTTACTTTATTTAACAACTCTAATTTTTATTTTACTTATGTACCAGAGATGAATTGTGTGGCACTTAGACTGTAGATCAATGTTGTTTAAAGACCCTTTTTGATCAAAAATGAGTTTTTAGCATGTTCTTGTAGAGTTTTTTGATGATGGAGGATATATATAAATAAAATTAAGCTCAAAATTATATTTCTGAGTATTTCTTTATTCTGTATAGTCTGCATTCAGAGTGGCGTCTACTGGAGATTTCTGTTCTGGAGCTTGTAAACAAAAAGCTTTTTGCTAAAGATCTCTTCAGTTATTGGACAAAAATTTCGAGGGTGTAGCAAAGCAACAAGAGAAGCAATAATGGAATCTGCGCTTAATCCTTGTGAGGATAGTTCACTTATTTAAACTTAATATTTTGCTGACCAATTTTAAACATTTGTATCAACATCAAGTACAACTCTTTTTGGTAACTCTTTGGAATGGCAAAGGCATGCTGCAAAGCAGTTACTGAGGAGATAAGTGTCTATGTCATGAAGAATGTCAGGAAAACAGTGTGAGAACCAATGCGTATCACTTTAAAAGATGTTTTAATGAGCCTGCATTCATCTGACCACATTTTAACAAGTTGCTGTATCTTATTGTTGCACCGCTACTCTGTTTACATCCTGCAACGCCCGGCTGTGTCAGAATTCACTGAGGTGGACACCCAAGGAGGAGCACACTGAGGGTTAGATAAATACAGTTTATTTTGCTCAAGGTGGCGTGGACACTTCGTTGCTGCCAGATGCACAGGAGAGTCTCCAGGAGAGCAGATTTTGTGGGTGTCCAAATGGAGATGGGAGGGGCAGAGAAGAATCTTGAGTAATCCAGGCCAGGGTCATACACGTGAGTCCAATCCAGAATAGCAGCACACCAGAGGAGCAGACTTGAATCAGAGTCCAGGGTCAGAAAAAAGGGTCGAAACCAGAAGGAGCAGAATTGAGCAGATTTGAGCTGACTTGAGCTGACTTGAGGAGACCTGAACTTGGCGTAAGCACAACGAACTGGCAAGGAGGATGAGGGGGAGAGAAACTTAAATAGTCCAGAGCTCAGCTGTGTGGAATCAGCAATCAGGGGGAAGCAGGAACAGGAAGCTCAGAGCCCACAGATCCTGACAGGCTGTGGTGGTCATTTTGGTCCATTTGTTCCACTCTGAGCATGGGGCCTATTCAGACTGAGAAAACTCTAAGTGAACCGGAGCTTAGTCTGACTGAAAACAATCAAGACAACTTCAAAAGACGGGTCAGAGTGGGGTTCCCGGTCCGGGACCAGTCATCTGGTTCACTTTGAGCAAATCAAATGTGTCCAGACTGAATACAACCTGAACCCATGCTCACACTGTTTGCCAGGCTATAATGCAAACGCCGGAGTCTTTATACAAATTGAAAAGTGCGAGAGACACACACACTGCATCCAGTACGGTCCCGCCTCTCCAGTGCTCCTTATTCCAAATTTTTGCCAGACACTGGAACCGAGCCAGAGCACTTTTTTGGGAAGTTGGGGCTATTAACAACCTAAACCAGAAATTGTGCGAGTGAGTGCACATTTTTCAAAATAAAACCTACTTCCCGTTGTACTCGCTGTTTTCACCATGTTGTGAACATTACGTCATTGTGATGACAAATCCCAGTCTCCCCTACTTGTTACACAATACATGAAGCCTATATAAGACAAGATTATTAATAATATATTAATATTATATATATATGTATAAAGATAGGTAGTGATGTTCTAAATGTTTATACTGTAGTAGATGTATTTAGTTGTAGACATACTGTATGTATAACAGTGTAAGTCAGATATGAAATACTTGAAGAAAATAAAATAGATACTTGCTCATTTAGATATAAAAAAATCACAGTGAGAAACAAATGTGTTTTTCATTTAATATCACATAACATGAGAGAATTTGATGTGATGCATCTTAAAACAACAAAGTTAAGTTCTATGTTGTTTGGGGTTCTCATTAAATAACATAAATCATACCAACATCTTTGTCATTTTTAGTCCATATGATCCATAAATATTTCAGTATTTCTATTTACATTCTATTCCCATGGTCTACCTAAAAAATATTTGGGAATTATAGGATTTGTGTCCCACACTAACCACTTTTTTGTCAGTCAACAAACTTTTATAAAAATCCAAATATTTTATAATCTATCTGAATCCATCAAAAAAAACTCCTTGAAGCAGTAACACGTTCTTCAGTCATGTCCACCAGAGAGTGAAGGGTAAAATATTCAACAGGTTTTTGCAGCAGTTTTGCTGGCCTGTGAAGTGATCACATGTGCACCCTACCCTCTCAGCAGGCTCATTCCAACACAGCAGACCAGATGGTCCCCTGAGCCCCCAGTTTGTCCATATTCATGAGATGAAGTTTGACCCCGTCACCCCTGAAGGGCTGACCTCTAACATGGACTCTTTAGGGCATCAATGGAACAGAGCTGAGGGAGAGGCAGCAGACGCAGCGACCCCCACCCCGGCGTGCAAGAGCGAGTGCCAGACCCCTCTGAGTGAAGACGTTTGGAAAAGAGCAGCAGAGTGAGCCCGGGCCGGGGGAGCTTTCACACGCGTTCCCAGGCTTTGACGGGGCGTTGTCTCTGGAAGGGAACATCTGTCCCGGCTGAAATCCTCCCCGATGGAGGGTGGGCGGGGTTGAAGCGCACCAACAAAGCTAAAGAATCAGACTAATCATGTCATCAGTGTACAACAGTGTTTCAATGAACTCTGACCTGCTGACAGGATGTTTTGCTTCAGCAGGAGCCTGTAGTATCATTTAATGTGGTCATAAATGAAGAGAATGCAGAGAAAATAATCACTCACATACTGCTGAATCATTATAAATTATAGGGTAAAGCATTAAAACATTTCATCAATCAATCACTAAACCAGGGTCTGCCAAAATTAATACTTAAAGGCCAAAACCCAGAAAAGTAACTGTTTAGAAAATGCTTTTTTTGTTTATGATTTTATGACCATTTAGCCATTTATTTATAAACCGTACCTTTAAAATATTATTATTTTTTATTGTATAACAGTTCTAGCTTCTTTTACTTTTAACAGCGGCACATACTAGGGGTGTAAAAAAATAATCGATTCAGTGAAGTAACAGGATACTTCTTTTGGCGATACTTCTATTGATTTAAAATACTGTCTAGGCCATATTAAATTAACTATTTATGAGCAAAATTATAGTTCAGTGTCTTACTTTGGTTTTCCACTTAAACCCCTAACCACTAGCTGGCAACACAGCACACCGAGCCTTATGGAACAGCTCCACACCGCACAAAACAAAACAAGAACTTGCGAGAACCATCTTGTGATTTGCAAAACCGATTGGAAGTCCATGCCTCGTGGTTGATGTTATTAGACAGCAAAAGGAGACATTTACACTCATTTTTAATTAAAGATGAGTACTGAACTGAAAAGTAGTGCCAAGTTGGTGCTGGTACCTCATAAAAATGCGGATTTAGATGCTTTGTGGCTCATGGAAGAACGAGTGAGACTAGACATGCAGTATGCAGTCAGGCACTGTACGTGCACCCCTCAGAGCTACTATTATATATGTGAGAGGTGTTTTAATATTCAGATGAAGTTTTTTCTGAGTCGTAATTTAAAAAACAAAGAAAAACATTGTCTCTGGTACTGTCTTGAGATACATCGTGATAATAATAATTACCAGTATTTTCTCTTCTCTGTTGTCTGATGTTAAAATACTTAATTTAAATCACAAAACTTGATTGACTAAAAGTAATTAATTAGAAAACTCTTTATTTTTTGAAATCGTTAGCATTTGTCTTAATAGAAGATCCACAATGAAGTTGCCCCTTGTGGCACCAGAGCCTCAGGTTGCAGACTTCTGTGCTAAAGAATGATGACTGTCTTTCATGTGTGTAATATTAAATTGCCAGTAAATTGTAAGTATACACAAAATAGCAGGGGTGTCCAAATCCAGGGATCGAGGGCCGGCCTCCAACTGATTTTACAGAAACCCTGCTTTATCTGCTGCTGATTATTTGGATCAAGTGTGTTTAGCCAATAAGGAGCTTTGATGGCAGGTTGGTTGGAAAAGATGTAGGATGTCACACCGGCCCTCGAGGACTGGATTTGGACTCCCCTGCAGTATAGCCTTTATACCAGGGATAGGCAACTCCAGGCTTTGAGGGCATGTTTTCCAACACATCCTGATCTGGTATGTTCTAACTGGCTGGACACACCAGATAATCAGTCATGAGTAGGGCTTGGATATCTGGGAATCATGCAGACACTGCGGTCTTTGAGGCCTGGAGTTGTCTATCCCTGCTTTATACTGCTAAAAAAAAAGTCCACTTTAAATTATTTTTTATTGTTTGAAATTGGTTTGTGCTAGTATGAAGTGTTGGAGTAAACTGTGACAGCTTTTTGACCTGCACATAGATGGAAGGCAAACATATTTCATAAGAGGTACAATCTGGAATAGAAAACACTATGGCAGAGAAGAAAACAACAACAACAAAAATTCCCAAAGTCATCCTGAATGTGACGCAGTTTATCTGTTGGGTTTTATTTTTTTGTTCTGTTTTCTGTGCCTGCTGGCTGTGGTTCTTTCTGGAGGGCACCGCCCACTCACCTGTGGTTCGCTGTGGAGGGATGCGCAGCTGCATCCTGCCAAAACTCAGATTAGTTGTTTGTGTAGCATTTCACCTTCACTGTTTGAGTCCTCAGGGTCGGTGCGTTCTGATATAATTAGATAGTGTTAGGCTGTCGCTTACATCATTCTGAGGACTGTGTTGTCGGTGTTCTTGCTTTGAGATTTGTTGGGTTGTTTTTCCCACCACAATTGGGGCTTTTTGTTTTGTAATTATATGTACCCGCTTGAGCCTTCTATTTAATGTTTCCTGCATCTGGATTACCCTGCAGTTCTGAGACAGAGGAGCTGTGAACTGATAGACCGAAGTGCACAAGAGGCCAAAAGTTGTGTTTCACCGTTCAGCATATCCCATCAGTGGTCGCACAGGAAGACCCAGATTTGACCCCCTGGTGCCTAAATACTCAGGTAGTAACGCAAATGGTCTTCCTCTAGGAGCCACACTGGAATAAGCTCACCACGCCCAAAACTAACCCTGGTTTCCCATGCGTCAGTCCTACATACAGCCAACTGAGGCGTACAGCCACTCAGAAGAGGCAAAAAGCAAACAACTAAAGGGGAATGTTTAAGACTTTAACCTAAAAACCTTTTAGAAGAGTGCAATGTGGCGAAACAAAAATATAACTGAAAGAAACAAACCTAAAACATCTGACTAAGAGGAAAGGAAACGCTGGACTCACACATGCTAAGAACAACTGAAACAAATGCAGCTTAGGGCGATATTGTATGTAAAATTGTTATTACTTATTAAGTTTGTTCATATTATTTTTATTTAAAATACATAGATGTTGCTCACAGTTATTTAAAGACCCACTCCAAAGAAAACTGTGTTTTTGAGTATTTCTTTATTCAACTCGTGATGTATTAGGAGAAGGTTAAAACTTGTAATTTGAAAAAGTTTGTGTTTTTGATGCAATTATGGGCAAAGTCTTTCCTCTTCGCTGCAATTCTGATGCTCCCATTGCAGACAAATAGATCCATGAACGTCTTTGTTTTCCATGTCTGAGCTGGGATCAGGCCCACAACTGCACGGCTGGATAGCTCTGATGTTGTTGGGTTTTTTTGGGGTTTTTTTGCCACGCTAATGTTAGCTTGGGTTTGTGAGGTGCTATAAGCTAGTGGGACAATGCGTAAATAACTTCTGTACTAACAGTACCACAACTCAGAGGTGAATTTCTAAAGAGCTCCTACTGCTCTGCAGAAATTATGTCTTAAAAATGACACTGGCTTTTTTTGATATTGGCTAAAAACTGCATAATCGTAATGAAAAGACCACTGGGAGTGATTGTACAATGGAAAAAATATAGCTGGAGTGGGACTTTAAATGGTATTTCTTGCTGTTATTTCTCCTTTAAAAAGTCAATACAATGTCAATACAACACTCAAAGCCAAATTGAATCAAAAGGACCAGTTACTGTTAACTACAAGCTACTTACTGCAGTGGAAAACCAAGAGGGAAAGATCTTATCTGGAACTATTTGGCCACAAATGTTTATAGTGGCTGTGTGCCTGCAAAGTAGAGACGGACCACAGAAGAGATACCACAGCACATCCATCTGAGTAATTGGCTCTACAGTGCAGACAGAGGAAGAAACTCTGATTTATGGGGCGTGAGAGTTCACTTCCTGGTTTTATAAATACCTAACCTGGTTCATCTTCCTATACTCACATCCTAATTCAAAGTCCATTTTCCAATTAAAACTCTTAATTCATAATGTTGCTTCTGACATCCCGCATGTGGCTTCCCGCTAATTGATAGAAATCTTAACAGCGGACGTTTTGTGCGTCCCCTTGCTGATAACTAACCCTTCTTTTGTACTGTTTTGTGTTGCATGCAGGAAAGAGACACAAATGTGTGACCCCAGGGTGTTGCCACTTTTGGCAGCCTAAAAACCTTCTGGACCAGTTTGTATAAGCCGATTACGTCCCACCCAGAGACAATTATTTAACATTTTATGAGCACTTAACCAGCAATTGTCTGCATAATAGGTTGTAATTCTGCTATTATAGAACAGTGGGCTCTCTCTTTAACAGGGGCATCGATGGTTTTAGCCTCTCTTTTGTGTGAACTGTGCCCTTGGGAGTAGTCTCACTAATGTGGCTTTTCTAGCATGAAACATGGAGACAGCATGTCAATTCACTGTAATTCAGCCCAGAACGTGTCGTTCTGCTGCCATTAACGTCTCCTATTTTTCCACATAATTTAAAGTTTTGCCTCTATTAATGGGATCTTTGTCATAACAGGCCAAGAGAGAGCACAACTTTATCATGAGCAACATAAATTGACAGCTTTTAAGCATCATCTCGTTTAGTAGAAGGACCACAAAGTTATAAAATGAATTAATATAGTATCAGAAGAGGATTCTGCAGTGGGATTTCTACTAGGCCTTGTGGCTTGCTGATACAGATTGCAATGTTTACATCTCAGACAGATATGGAGTAATATTTGTGCCACCATAGACAGAGGATTATGTCAAACGTCTTGGTGAGTTTTGGTCTGACTGCAGAATCCAGTTAAATGGCAAACTGAGGACAAAAAGCTGGAGTGTGGAACGACAGGAGGAAGGAATAAATGAAGGTCTGAGGAGAAAGGATGAGTGAATGATGAATAGATGATACTAGTCTGCTAAAAAAAAAAAAACGCTATTTGAAATTAATGTAATGTAATTACATGTTTATTTGGTTTATCTTTATCAGGACCCTTGTCTTTACTTTTAGGAGTATTAGTAGGGAGAATGGATCAATCAATTAGTCATTTTATTTATAGAGTGCCTTTCATCAATATAAGGTGCTAGACATAACATACATATAAAGATTGATTAAAACAACAAAAAACCTAAAACACAAGATGCTAAAATCAGCAAAAGATGGAAAGAGAAGGCACTTGTGACATAGAGGCTGAGACGTTTGGATCCATATGCAACAAGGTTTTAATGATGACAAGGAGCAAGTAAACAAGACAAGGCGGAGTCAAGAAACAGGCCAGGGTCAGAGCAAGGAGAGAGGGAGGAGACAAATAAACAGGCAGGGGTCAAACACAGAGCAGCAAAAGAGAATAAACGCTCAGACTGAATATACCAGAGAAACCATTCAAGACTTCGCATGGAGCAGAGTGGTGAGCAGGGTTATATACAGTTTGGTGATTAACTTGAATGGGAAACAGCTGGTGAAGGGCAGGAGTGGCAGGCAGATGCACGATGGGAAAATGAGTGAGGAAGGGAACAGATGTAGTCAGTACTCTTGTGAGGGCTGCCTCTGGTGGTCAGAGGAAGTAACGAGTGGTTGAGTACTGACAGCACTTATAGATTAAAAGATGATAAGCATTCATGTAAAAATGATAAACCATAAAAAGACAGAATATTTAAAAGCCAAATAAATAATATAAGCACACACACACATTTTAAGATGGTCTTTGATTAACATTCAAAAATCTTCACAAATGCCAAAACTCTCAGATCCTTAGGTGAGTTGTTACCATTGACGTGAATAGAGATGGACAAAACAAGGCCGTTACCTCAGAATCCAACGAATGAAGTCGATTGAGTTGGCATTTTTCCAAGGTATGAATATCACCTGATTTTGCCATTTTGGGACCAGACGACATTAGTTAGCAGTGATTGGGCAGAGAATCTGTCAATCAAACGCTTTGAACATTTGAAGTGGGGCGGTGGGCCCCACATACTTCTATTGAGGCATCCGCTTGGCTAGTTTAAAACTTAACTAATTTGCGATATAGAAAATATATCATGAAAAAAAAAATTACGTTTAGCATGAAGATGTTCAAAAGAGAAACCAGAGCAAGAATGGTTATCATGACAAACAGAATGACTGAGTATTAGCTGTTTATTTTTCAATAGAAGTCCATGGGTATTTGGCTTTCTGGGACCAGCAGGTAGTTCCTATTTGGAACAAGTGGGGTGGGGGGGAGGGGGGTATCATTCTAGTTCTGGGCTGGTGTTCTCTCTGACTGGGTGGAGTACTCCTACCTCAGGGGCAAGAGCCTTAGTATCTTGGGGTCTTGTTCAGGAATGAGTGTGAGATCAACCGGCGAATTGTTGATGCATATTCTGTTGCTGTACCGGTCCGTTGAGGGGAAGAAAGAGCTAAACCGGGAAGCAAAGATCTCAATTTAAAGGTCGCCTTTTTGTTCCTATACTCACCTAGGGTCAAGAGTCTGGGTCATAAACACAAGAACGAGGTCCCAAATGCAAGCAGTTGAAATGAGCTGTCTCAATGAGCACAATGAGGTGGATCATACTTCTGGTCCAGCTGTTGACTGGACACCTCCTATAGGGAGGCCTTGAACGGAGGCTCTGGGGAAGACCACGCTGGAGAAACTACTGACCCAGGAACATCTCGAAAACTCGAAAATGGATGAATGGAAATTTTATTGACACACAAAAATAATCAGATAGAAAGTTCTTAAATCCCTTAATAAAAGTTCTAATGCTGTAATATTGCTTTAGATTTTGAGTCATATTTTTGATATACATCAATATAGAACTAGATTTTTAGATAAAATCACACCCCAGACCTTTTCTTGGTAGCAGAGATGCACCTCAGTCATCAAATGAAGAGCCCTTGAACTGGCTGTGACTCTTTACTAATGTAATTGTGTGCATCTGTCCATGCTGACACTTCAGCCCTGAATCTAATTCCTCTCTTAGCGGGATCAAGGGCTGTGCTGTCGATATTGCACAGATGGTGAGGGGAACATTAAGATCCACGCAGCCATTTAGGGCTGTTGACTCATTACCTACAATGGGAAGCTGGGGGTAAATGGAAGGAAGAGCAAGGCAAAGAGGCGGCAGATGATCCCTCAGGTGTAGGTACAGGAGACGCTGCATTAGCCTCATAATGAAGCTCATGGGAGCCTGGATGAGCTCTTTCCTTTCAGAGTGAAGTTGAAATGGGAGGAATTTAGTGAGGCCTGTGTGAAGCTGTAAAGATCTAATCTAAAACAAATGTAAAATACAGAGATAAATGGTAATAAGACGTGAATTTGGGGAAAAAAGTCTTAATAGTTTTGTCAGCGTGGTTGCCAACTGACCGCAAAACCTCATTAAGCTCCCGTGGGGGATTTAACCAGTGTAATAACGATCGTAGAACACGTGCGCTTGTTTTGTGTCTCAATTATTCTCTCAGCAAATGTTCCGGTGTTCACCACATCATCGTTTGGCACAAAGAGCAGCTTTGCCTCAGAGGCTGAGGCGTGCTCCTGTATCCGCCGCCGCACACACAAGCCTTCAGAGGATTGTTGACTCGTGTTCTATTAAGTGCAACACAGGACCACATCAATCATCAACCAGAGCTGATTGATTGACCAGATCGCCTTTGTGGCCCCACAACATCATTCAGGAGGAGGACAAATTGTCTTCATCAATATTAAATTAATTTTTTCTCATACGTATTCAAGTGCTCACCTGTATTCATGACAAGCCACACACAGCTGATTGTGGAGCTTTCTGTGCACGTCCGTTGATCCTCTGTTGAGATGAATTAGAGCCATGGCAGCAGCTTTAGATGATCTCATGTCAGTTGAAATAGACGTTTCAAATGGCTTTTACATGATTCAAAAAAAATAATTTTAGTTCTTATGTGCACCTGCATGGTGATTACTTCTGCTGCAATTTGCAGGCTTTGTTTAGAGGTGTTACCCAGAGTTGTGAAAATGTGAATTGCTCTGCAGCCTCAGCTCTCCTGGTTCAAGATAATCAAGTTTCATGCGTGAGTCACACCACACTCTGCTCAGGACAAGAGTAACTTAAAGGGCCACTCTGATCATATTTTCTTCTATTTTTAAATGTTTCCCGGTGGTATTTTAATTACGATTATGCAATTTTTAATAGAACTGGGTTGATAAAATAGATGAATCGATCTGAATTGATCTAACCTCAATTTATCAATAATTGATCCAAAAAAAGTAGAGATCATTCTAATGCATTTTGCTAAAGTCTGCAAGCTTGATGGTAATGTATAATGAGGTTTCCCATTGGACGGCTAATGCTAACTCCTGGCCAACCTAAACATACATTGCTGACTAAATTAACATCTTCATATACTCATAAACTCTTGTAAGGATTTTTCAAGTAACCATTTCTGGTATAAAACAACATTTTTTGGCACTTTCTTCTTCTTCTGGAATAAGGTGTAACGCTTTGGTGCGATCACCACTCAGGGGCCAAACTGAAATGCCCTCCATGAGAGGCAGAACAATTGTTAGAACTTCTCTGTTTGAGAATTCATGCAACACTGTTTGGTATTAACAATGTCATTATAATCGCATTATTAAATCTATCAGATTAATGCGAATATCTTCAAAACATAAATGGACTATTAATGTAATTTTTAAATAAATGTTCACAGCCTCTCACATTCCCAACCTAACATTACCGGTCCAACAAAAATGGCAAAGAAAAATATAGCTATTTAACAATCCAGTTTTAGCCAGATGCAAGTTTGGACTATAAAAAACGAAGATGTAAATGGATCTATTTGTGAACCTTGTGGTTGGCTGTGTTAGCTTCTATGTTATACCTACAAACTTTTTTTCAACGTTGTTCTGCAGGTTTAGTCAGAAATGTAATTTTAAGATTAATATTGTTAATCTATGTCATCCATCATCTGAAAAATGCTAAAAACACCAAAACCTTGATTTTCATCAGTGAGTCTTTAACCACTGCCTGTTCTCTGACCTGAGATTGTAGACACTTAGTGAAGGCTTTACTGATATCAGTGAAAATTTCAAACCCCTGATGAAGAAAAAAAAAACACTAAAATGTCTTTTTTGACAAAAAAGAAAGAAAATGAATCCCTCACATGTTGTTGTTTAAAAAAGAAAAGGAAAAGAGAAAGAGCCTGATCTACTTTTTTTGAGCTTTCAAGTGTATTATAATGTTAATTCCTTAAAGAAAAAAATCCCAGACCCTTAAGCAGCATTTTTCTCCATTCACAAGCATTCCTATAAAACATTGCACTCTGAGCCTCTATCAATCTACGGAATGAGTGGATCCTCACATTGTGACTTCACAAGGGGGGGAACAGCCCCTTCCAGGAAGAGTCTCCGCTGCCAGTCCCCCCAGGGAACACCCACACTCACTTTTTCCGACAGAGCAAAGTGCTTTTTTTATATATGTACAATATGAACATTCATCTTTGGAAATGTTGTTTGCTTTCGTGAGCAAAACACAGATACACTCTAGGTTGACGTCATGAAATGGGCGGCACTCACAAGGAGGGAAAGGCGGAGCCTCATAGATCGAGTCAACTTCTGGGTAGGAAAGAGCCCATGAAAACAACTCATATTTCAGTGTGCCAAAGATAAGATATTATTAGTATATCTAGATATATTTGACTCTGAAAGGCTTAAGAATAGCAAGATATAGGCCCTTAAAAAAATACTTGAATGGGATTTAAACACATTCATATTAAAACATGAATGATAACTAAAAGAAGATCTCACAAGTATTTTGGCGCAAAACCTTTGGAATTATAAGTGGACGTCTTACAGGATCCTTTGAAGGACATAATGCCGACACAGAGACCTCTAAGCTGGAGGGTTGTCCTGCTTTTTTCTGCCTCCAGCACTTGATGAAGCTGCACCTGAGGTTGAGGATGGATGACCCGCTACGAACCAATCAAAGAGTGATGGAGAGGCCTTGCAAGACAGTCAATCCTAAACACATTTAACCTGCTGGGCATCACAAGGGCAGTCAAGACATCTGTACATGAACAGCACTTTTTGTAACTCTTTGTGTTTGGGTTGGAGCCAGTTAAAGATGTTCTGTCTGCCAGCTTTGGAGAAAACTGCAGCAGGATTTCTGTCTGGTTCCACAAAAACAAACAGCATCACTGAAGTTTCCTCTCTTGAAACTTGTTTTGAAGCCTTTTTCTGGGTTCACTTTTGCATAGATTTCTAAACTTTCTGCTTCTGTCTGCCAGCAGAGCTCTTACATCTACCCAATCAATGCTTTTAACTGTTCATCAATCAGGTTAGTCATTAAGAGAGATGGTGTCTTTGCAGTGACCGCTTCTTAAACTCTGGAACAGCCCGTCCAGTGAAATGCGCCCCATCTTTGGAATACTGAAACCTGCTTGGCTTATCATTCTCTCCAGCAGCTACAGCACTGAACACCCAGCGTTGAATCCATTACAGCCAAGAGTTTTTTTTCTTCTTTCACTGTGTGCTTGAAAATACTGAGAAGATGAAGTGGTTGCTTAAAACGACACAGCTCTGTGCCTCCCTGACCTTGTAGTGGCAGTGCAGCACTCTGAGGTTTTGCTTTTGATGACACAGATAAACAGAACTGGCTTTTTTTTTTTCCTTTCTTTGCATGTAAACTTATTTTTTATTGGAATATATTTATTTGCTGTGCTGTTTGTTTTCTCTCAATCTGTAGCTGTACTGTTAACAAATGATTGCTTAGTGCTCATGGACCCAGTGATAACAGCTCTAATGAGTGTTGGGAGTGTGAGTCATGCGCCGGCTCTGCTGCTGTTTCCCTCTGAGCTTTCACTTAGCTGGAAGTCTAATTCCCACTTCACAGGGGGTCTTTCGGACAGGGCCAGACATGCGCTCCTTCATCAGTAATTATCACTTAACGACAGTAATTCATCCAGTTTTCGAATTTCTGCTAAAACATGACCACCACCATAACAAAATACCAGTTTATATTGTTTTGACTTTTATACTCCCTTTTTTTTAAATGTTGCTTAAATTCCCACTCCAATCATCATTTTGTCTATTTTCAAAGTGCTCCAGTGGTCTTTTAATTATGATTATGCCATTTTAGTCCAAATCACAAAAGCTGTTGTTTTCTAGGACATAGTTTCTGCAGAGGGGCAGGTTTTGCTAAAATTTGCCTCAGAATTGTGCAGAGCAAAACTACTCCCTCTTCCACCCTTAACTTAGCTGCATTTACATGGACACAAGTAATCGAAATAAATGCTTGAACAGAATAACAATGCGCCATGTGAACGGAATACTCTAGCCCGATCAGACTCATTCAGATCAAAGTTTCCTTCCGATTGAGATGTGTGAGTTATACCGATTGTTGATCCGATTGTAGTGCATATAAACAATTCATTCCGATTGAGTCTCACTGGATTTTATGTCATGCATAAACAGTGTGGCTCTCCACAGGAGACTTCGGAACGTGAACAGGACCGATCGGCTGCAGCTGGACTCATAGATTATGTTTGCAAGCAGGGAAGGGTGCTTTGCTACGGTGTTTGCTCCGTCCAGCTGCTCTGTGTGAACGAGCTCAGGAAAACCATGTCTTCTGGGATAACTGTGTCTCTGTGTCTTTGGGACGGTGTGTGAGCTGGCATCTTTTGAATGCTGAAATGTCGCTTTGCACTCCGAACAGTTCCCTGAAACTTTGTAAAAAATAGTATCCAAATAAAGTAATAAATTCAGGCACATATTTACGTGCAACCAAGATGCACATTACTGCATTGTCCGCACGGATTGTAAGTGTATCCAAGGCTAAATGTCCAACTCTAACCCTTTCTCGGGGTCCATGCAGCCAAGAATGACCACATGGATTTTGAAAATTATGAGCAAACGAACGGTCACTTTAAAATATTATTAATCTTGCTCAAAGCTGCAGCTTTGTTCTTCTTCTGCATCTGTTTCAGGTATTTTAGATTCTTCTGGACATGACAAAATGATTTATTCTAAAAAAAAAGTGTAGTGGATGTAAATGTTTGTAACCATAAAGTTTTTCAGGGTCCATGTACACAGTTCTATTCTAATCCTATCTTTGATCCGATCGAGGACATTTTCCACATGTAACCACAGCTACTGTGATGTATGTGAGGTGTTGTTATTGCGGGATCCGCAAATCGTAAAAGATGTTGTTATTTATAATTTCAGCATGTGGCTACAGGCGGGTCTGTTTGTTGAATAAAGCTTGTTCACGGAAGTCAGTCATCCTGGCTTGTCAATATTACATGGTGTCAGAAGTGGGATCCAAACCCACGCCGATTACTGAGAGCTCTCTGTTTACACTGCTAGCTTATAGTCCCCCCCAACTAACATTACCAGTGCAACAGAAATGGTGAGCAATATTGGAGATATCCAGTCGTTCAGTTTTAAAACAGACGCCAGCTCACAAAGATGGAGAAATACACGAATCATATTGTCTATGAGTGGATGCATCAGGGAGCAGGGAACTTGTGGTCTGGCCAGCAGATTTTAAGATAACAAATATTTTTTTGAAACACAACTTTTTGTCTGCTTAAGATAAAAAAAATTAAAAAATGAATTACCAAGAAACAGAGCTTTAAGCTTAATTTTCTAAACACTCGTCCTCTACCATCAGATAATGCCACAAACACCATTTTCATTGGAGTAAGTCATTCAGTTCTCTCTTGACTATTCTAATCTTTTTTCTATACTTTTAATTTCATCAAATTGGATTTTACGTGACTTACATTCTTAGAAACATGCTGTGGTGAAGAAATAAATTGTGCAGATAATTAGCTGTCATTTTTTCCACTTTGTCGTGAAATTGGTTTGTCAGTGTAAACTGTAAGGTGGACTTTCATCCAATCAGAGAAAATTCATTTAGAATTTTCTAGTCTTTTTATTAGTTTTGGATGAATGTTTTTTTTTTTTTTTTTTTTCTTGGTAAGCGTTGCAGATCAGCATTTTTGGAGCTGACTGCAAAGAAAGTGAAGCTCAGGAGATGTCCGCACCCTGCAGTGATCTGGTTTGGAGATGATCATTCCTCTGCAGCTGCTCGGTAATCAACAGAAAATTACCCTTTATTGCATACAGTCCCAGCGCTCCTTTCTGTGTTAGAGTTAATATAAAGTCTCTATTGAGACTCTGGGCTAAAAAAAAATCCCACTGTCTCTCCAAAAGTGCAAGACACATCCCAAAGAAAAACCATTTGTTCTAACAAATAACAATTTTCTGATGATAGAAATACATCTTTATCTAAAACAGTCATGACTCATGAAATAGACTGTATGTCTACAGCTTGAGCATTTGCATATTAAACTAGATAATCCAGCAGCCAGGCTTCAAGATTTACAGGAATTAAGAAAATCCTCAAGAAAAGCCATCCTTACCCCACCTTAACTCTGATCTTCTCTGACAGATGCTGCGCACTTGTGATTTTCAAATCCAGAATCAAAGAGCATTTCGTTTCTCTGTTCAGAAATTGAGCTTGGTTATGCATTTGATCAGATCAGACGTTCTCCATGCGAGTCGGGCTTAGTTTAGACATTTGGTTTGTTTTGCTAATCCTATTTTATTAAAATGTCTGTGCTTGAAGCGCAGACGCATCAAAACCTTTTATTAATTTATGTTTTCTTTCCTAAAGAAAGCTTGCCTAAATACCTGCATGAGTGCACTTTCATCACTGCACAGTTATTTATAACAACTGTCATTGTGGGAAACCTGGTGACAGAGTATTGATGCTTTTTTCCTTTTTTCTCGACTGTATGTCGGCACCACTTTGTCATAGCAAAAAAAAAAAAACATGTTTTTCCTTTATTCACATTGCATGAGCAGATACACCAAAAGCATCAACACTGAAGTCTCCAGAATGACAGTTTGAGTTTATTTTCCAGTCTTTCACTGGTTTTTTTCGTTCCCTGTCCCATTTATCCATCAGATCCACTCATCTCCTTCTTCTTGCCTCACATCCTGTTAGGAGAGACTGGTGTCTGATGTCGCAGACAGCAGGCCGATAAAGGTTTACAAAGCTTATTGTTATCTGGGGTCAAATTCAAAAACAGGGCGGGGCTAGACAGGATTAGGCAGGTAGATGGTCCAGATAAGAACAGGATACAGGGCTGGAGGGACAGCACGAGCAAGCAGGTAGGCAGGAGCCAAAAAAATCCAACTGGCTGAACTGAGGGTCAGAATGTGGACGAGCTAGCACTTTATACTGCTGCCTTGATTAGAGGAGTGTGGGGAGGAAGAGAGGAGGCAAACCAAGAAGTCCAAATTTTGTGAGCAGATGACACACAGGGACAGAAGCAGGTAACACTTTCTTAATTCTGCAACTTCAATCAAATTTCTTTCAAAAGGAACATTGTTGAGCTTGTTTTAAATACGTTTTTATTCATTTTCACATTCACTCACAGAGCACTTTATTAGACACACCTGTTCAAATGATCGTTCAAACAAATTTCTGGTCAGCCAATCACATGGCAGCACATGAGGTGTAGACATGGTCAAGATGATCTGCTGCACTTCAAACTGAGCATCAGAGTGGTGAAGGAAGGTGAGGGAAGTGACTTTGAGCGTGGCGTGGTGGTTGGTGCAGACATGTTGGTCTGAGTGTTTCAGAAACTGCTGATCTACTGGGATGTTCACCCACAACCATCTCTAGGGTTCACAGAGAATATATCAAGTAAGCAGCAGTTCTGTTGGTGCCAGAGGAGAATAGCCAGACAGGTTCCAGCTTGATTAAAGACAACAATAACTCAAATAAACAGTTACAAGTCAGGTTTACAGAAGAGCATCTCAGAAAACACACCTTAATGCAGATGGGCTACAATTTACCAAAACTGAACAATAGAAGATTGGAAAACTGTTGTCTGGTCTGATGACCATTTCAGCTACAACATTCAGATGGTAGGATCAGAATTTGGTGTCAACAACATAAAAGCATGGATCCATCCTGTCTTGGATCAATGGATCATGTTTACTGATACCAGAACTGAGCATGTTACAAGCATGTTCATTGTTGATGACCATGTCCAAAAATTAAAGGTCCAACCCAGTATTACTGCAAAGTATTCCTGATAAAATGGGTGATCTTAATTTAGGCCAATTTTGTTGTGATTAAACTAATTTTTTTTAAATTAGATCATTTGTATGTTTATTTTCTTCTTTTGAATCAAAGAATGCTCATCTCTGGTGTTTTCTAGACCTGTTTATGTTGCACTTCCTATTTTTTACACTTTGTAAAAACATATATATTTACACTTTTATTGATTTAGAAAACCCATTGTGTACTTTTTTCTGTGCAAACACAGAAAACCTGAGACATGGAGATCAGATACAAAGAACCTCTTTCAGAACAGAAAAGACATGGAACAAAACTCTGTTCCAACACATCACCATCATTCAATATCAAATGTGTTCTGGGATGGAAAAATAAAATTCACAAATGAAAGTCTGAACAAAGAAAGTATTATAAAACACAAACAGCATTTGTGTGTCTATAAAAGCCAGATTGTGCAAATGTAATTATGTTCCAACAAAGCAAAACTATTACAAGATATTTGAATGCAGAGAAACAGCAAGAAGCCTGAGAGTTTGTGAAAAGAAAAAAGTGAGTTTGCTCAGATTAATGAACAGACTGCTGATGTGCGGTGGTTTCCAGAATCATAAATTAAGGTATCATAAAAAATTTATACTAGAAAACAACTCTGAGTTATAACGCTTTTATCAAGAAAAGCACACAACATAAAAAAATAATAATTGCTCAATTTGTGTAGCTTTGTTCCTTCTTCTTTCTTCTCCTGATAGCCCTGCAGTAGGAAGGGTCTGATTAAGAGCACTATCAGCAGGGAGGCAGGCTGCATGCTTTCTAATTGAATCATAGTGGGAGTTTACCAGGCATTACCTGTGACTGGAATTTAATGATACTTTTGCCTGTATTATCTCAAAATGTAATTTAGGAGCAATAAGCAGAGGACATTAATGACTGTATGGACAAGTGAAAAAGCAGGAATTGAAAATGTCCCTGTGACAGATGTTGCTGCAGGGCCGCTCGAGCTGGTTGCCCTTGAACGGGTGTTTGAAAGTGGAGAGAACGGAGTCTGTCTCTCCTCTGCCAGAGCGCAGCATCCCGTGAAGTCGTTCGCTTTACGGCACTTCACCGGTTTATTTTCTATTTTAATCATTCAGATAAACTCCAGGATACAAAGTAAGTTTTTCTTCCAAAGTTTTTTTTTTTTTCTTGGAAGATCAGAGGATCCGGGCTCCTTAGATCTCTCAAACCTCCCTTTGCAGTTAAGGGAGACAGGAAGTCGAGCAGCTTTCACGTTCTTTAATCTCTGCCTTGAATTTTAAGAGCGCGCGGCACACGACATATCTTCCCATGGCCACATGGGAGCCCACGCGTCGGCGTGCTGCAGACACCGTGTTAGCGATTGAGATGCAGGAGAGCCACATGTTAGAACATGTGACAGGATGACCTCTGGGGTCAGGAGCCTGGCTGTGTGTTGTTGCCTCATTCGTCAAAGTTGCTGTGGAAAAACTGATGAATAATTGATTTTACAATAATGGGTGGTTGTAGTGTACGTGTGTGTGTGTGTTCTGAGTTATGAACTTGATCATCCCCTCAACAAAGCATCATCCCAGTTTTGCTGAAACAGTTTTGTGTCCATCCTTTTTTTTTTTATTTTGAACATTTTATTGACAAACGAATAAAAAATGATGCTGTAATTTCAGATGAACCCCACCCTGCCCTATATGTCTCTTGCGAGGGCTTTTGCATGTTATCGTGTTTTCTGGGAACTGTTAGGAAATGTCAGGGAAACAGCACTCCCACAATCCTAATTAACAACACTGGGCCATCAACCCGTAATCCCTTGAATGCATGACAAGCAGTCAGGAGGAGAGCATGAATCTATTAATATTTATGGCTCTGTTCAGAACTGAACAGAAAAATGGCGAAGATTAGCAATTCTAATGCATCGCCGTGGATTGAGAATCGATGGAGGATCCAATCAGGAGTTGAGAGCTGCCTTGAGGGCTGGATTTGGCTCTAAGTGGCTCCGTCTTAATGTCATTCATATTAAAAATGTGAGTTATGAGGCGGCTCTAAACAGAAGCAGGACATCAGCTATTCAATTTTTTAAATTGACTGTAGAAAATCGAACAAAGCGTCAACAAATCTTGGATCCGGTTATTTACGCTCCATCGTGCTTGTTTGGTTTGGGATTAAACAGCATGGATAAACAGTGAGAAAACTTCGAAAAGTTGACATTTCCTTTCAAAAGTTTCAAAAACTGCAGTGAAAACGGAGTCTCTGTTGTTCTGCAGCCTCATTTTCATGATTCGGGATGAGCAAGCCGTTCTAAAACGCCCCCTTGTTCAATTTGTCAGTGACCCCGTTGAGCAACTCTGGCTTAACTTCATATTTGCTCTCAAATAAGCAGCTCCCAAAGCCCGTCTGATGGATGCGCCGCAGCTCTGAGAGACTGGCTGAGTCATGGCACCTTGTCCTACTGTATGTTCACTTTTCACTTGACAAACCCGCTCTTGTCAGGGCACAGGGCGATAT
Source organism: Oryzias javanicus (assembly GCA_003999625.1). NCBI lineage: Eukaryota > Metazoa > Chordata > Actinopteri > Beloniformes > Adrianichthyidae > Oryzias > Oryzias javanicus. Next base: position 8,829,457 of record CM012441.1, on the reverse strand, counting down.
GCTGAGTGCTGCCTTTCCACCAGTAATGAGCTGCTTTAGAGAATCAGCTCGAGGTGCGCGCTTTCACTGGGACGCACACACTCTCCTGCTCGCACAGAGTGTTGCTATGAGCTACTCACCCCTGAACTGGGTCATGCTCTCAGCGGAGAAGAGCTCTTGTAGCTGTGTGAGTGTGCATCCACCGTGCGCATCAGTCAGCCACTGCAGCACCACGAAGAAGGCAGCGGTAATGAGGCTCCCCTGCTGAGAAATTCATCTGCTATGATGCAGTTACGGGGATCCTGCATGAGCATCCAGAATGAGAATGAAAGTGCAGAGAGTTATGTGATGAAAGATTACTACGTTTCTTAATTGTGCTGCCCACTTTTACTGCACCAGTGGAGGTTTTCTTAGGTAGACAGAAGAAAAACTCAGATATTATACAAAAAAAAAAAATGAAGCAGAATTCTTGTGATTAAAATTTGATGAGCTTCATTAAATCCAATAAATCACAGCGATGAAGTGCAAAAGCTTTGAAGATGACATTTAAAGAGCCATGGATGTGAGTGGATTTTTATCATAGAATTCTGTCAAAATGAACAAAACCTTCAGATCAACTGGGATTCTAACAATAAAATGAACATTTTAGCAAAAATCTTTGCACTATTTTTTATATGTGTGGAAAACGGGACATCAGCTCGTCCCCGTCATCTTCTGATCTAAACTCTTTTAGTTTTGACAGACCTTCTTCACTGCTACATAAAAGCTCATGATTCAACATCCGCATTTCTAATCAACTTTGATCAGATTGCATCAGCAGCACCTGAGGTAAGATTTTATGTGACCTTAATAGAGACAAATGTCAAAATGTAAAAGTTTAAAAGGAAAATGAGAAAAATTCTAAAAGTTAAGAACTACAGAATGAAGTGTTTTATGACTGTTTAAATCACAACTTCGATTTTTTTTTAAATGTGTCTTTAACATGTTCTTGTGGCATTTTTCCAAAGATAGAGGACAAATGTAAAGAAAATGAAGCTCAGAAATGCATTTATGAGTATTTCTTTGCTCATTAAAGATCAACTGGGGATTGGATAGTTCTAAATATGTGAAAGTACCTTTATTTTCTCCTTAATATTTCTACTAGTTCTTGTAGTTTGCATTCCAGTGACTTTCTCACTATGGTTACACCCATGGTTCATACCACTCATTCTTTTTTCTTCCCCTTATACCTGGAATGAGTTGCAGAAAACCTTGAAGTTGCGTACCGGTGTTTACTTAGTTTGAGACATCTTTAACACGTTTGGTTTGTGATAAATGCAGATTTTTATGTTTTTATGGGTCTCCTTTGTTTTTTTTATGGTAAACAATAACTTGGTGCCTCCATTCTATTCTATTCTATTCTATTGCACTGTCGTTCTATTTTTGTATGCTGCAAACTTAAGTCATTGTTGTAAATGAAAAATTGTGCTAAATTGACCCACCTGGATAAATAAAGGTTCAGCTTGAATGGGATGAAATAATCCAAGCAATTTTAACCATCAAGTTCTGTTTAATGTGCAATAATGATTGATACTTGAAAACTCTGCAGTGTAGGAATGATTTCTGGATTAATATGATTTTTTTAATTATAAATAATGAGCATTACTTATCTGTTACATTATATTACTACTTACTGAAACATGAAAGAATGTTTTCTGAGGATAATCAATAATTAATAATCATTCGATTTTGTCACTTGAAAAAGCATCTTGATCTGATCAGAACCAGATTATAAAAACCATCCAAACTATGAAATAAAATAAGGGATGAGATTCTATAAGGGGGCTTCTTCCCACTCTTTGAGGCAATAAATCAAGATCTACTATTGACTTAAGTTAATAATCACTATATTTAATGAATCAAACTTGACTTAAATGTGTTATTGTTTGCTTTTTCTTTAAGCAATTTATGTCATTGTCTCTGTAATGATACATCTGGATGATTAATTTTTCTTCCATTGTCTACATTTATTGCTTGAAATGAACCAAATCAATCAAACAAATCGTAATGAATCTAGAGCAGATGTAAAAAATCCTGTTTTAAAAAGATCATATTTGTTGTTAGAGAACGCACTGGCCGCCCAGGGCTCTTGCAGGGCTCTTGCAGGGCTCTCCCTACTATTGTAGATGACTAGATCCATGTAAGTCTTCTTTTTCCTCATCTGAGCTGCATCTGGATCAATACTGTATGCCTGAATAGCTCAGATATCATTTTTGATGAACCGGAAATGTTAGTGTGAGGGGTGTAAGGGGGTGTAAGCTGGCGGGGGAGCATGTACACAAAAGCTCTCATCAATTATTAGTGATGGGAAGGGAGGTTTGAGTGGGTCTGTGCACCCATAAGTCAGAGGTGAATTTCTAATGAACTTCTGCTGCTCTGCAGAAACTATGTCCAAGAAAAACGACAGGTTTTTGATTTAGGCTATAAACAACATAATTAAAGGACTGCTGGAAACGCTTTACTACAGATCAAAAGTCAAAAGATGATCAGCTTTACACACAAACACGATAGATCTTGATATTTTATTTAAAAATGACTTTTGTGTGAGAAAGCATGCAGGTTAGCAAAGGTTGCTGATTTGATGATTGCTAAGGATGAGGAGCAGCTCAGCGTTTATGAGGCTGGAATATCTTGACTGAGGGTGGAGGGGGAAATCGATTATATTGCAATATTTCAATTGGTGACACTTGTATCAATTTAAAATGTTGACAAGACGATATTTAATTAATTATTCACAATATATTACTTTTATTATTTTAAAGTCAGACTCTTTTAACAAAAAAATTGTGAAAAAATTGTTCTGGTAAAATCTTGGCATGTATTACGACAAGTATTTTATCATGAGATACATATAACGATGCATTAAAAAAACATTTTTTAAAAGGATGATAATTCTGATTTCAATTCAAGCAAAAGAAAGACAGAGTTTTTGGAAAGAATAAAAAACACATTCTTAGCCCTTCCTCTTAAATCTTATTTCCGCCCACTCGCCCCATAAGAGCAGACTTCTCTCTTCGACTCATTCTGTCAAATGGGAAATGCTCCACCAGAAATCACAGAGCGGAACAAACGAGAGGAAGCGCCCAGCAGTGTTGACGTGAACTTAAGTCCACAGAAAACGAGGAGGTGGAGGCTGACGCTCGGCTTATGCGCGGAGACCGTCTGTGTCAGAGCTCCTTAAGGTTTCTCCGTAATCACAGGGGAAACAGAATGGCTGCCGGAGAGATCACTTACAGGTATTCACAGCTGCGGAGGGCTTTCAAAAAGACGGTGCACGGCGTCCTTGCTGCCATGTCCTTGCACAAGCAGTCAAACCAGCTGATTAATGATCCAGCAGCCAGAAACACACACAAAGGCAAGTAGGTACTTTGGGAATCAATTCATCACACTTTATTTTGCGAGCCCCCAGCTCCTGCAGTACAATACAATCTCAGCACATTGTGGAAGCGCAGTAAAAGCATCTCCATTTAGAAAGTATCATGATACTAGAGTTTCATTGTAATTTAATAATACGTGTGTGAGTCTGAGCATCAATTTACTTAATTAGAATAAGAAAATGTCTTGTGAGTAAAGAAAAAAGTACAAAAACAAAATCATTTGGATGTTCAGAGGGTTTTAGTGCATCTCTGAAGTCACTGCATCCGCTTAAACGTTTGCAGATGCTGGCTGTACACCTCAGCGCTTTCTTTGGCTGTGAGAAGCTGCTTTTCACACCACTGAACCAGAGCCTGCTTCAGCGTCTCCACGTGTTTGCTCTCCAGCTGAATTATCTGTGGCAAAGAAAGGATATGCAGAAGCTGTTCCTGCAGATCTGCAGACAAACATGAAGGCTTACCTCCTTCTTTGCAACCTCACAAATCTGCCGAAACTCCGTCTCTGTTGCTTTCTTTGCCTCCTCCATCTGAGGAAAGTGAGCATTGCCTCATTTTTTGTCACATGAGCATCATGCTGCTGCCACCTGCTGGTCATCAGGGAGAATGTTCCTAAACTCTCACCACGGCTTTCTTCACAGGTTTGGCCTTGTCTGCATTTTTCGTCGCATTCTGCAGCTCCACCAGTTTGCAGGTTCTCCTAAAAAGCATCTCCTTTATTTTGAAAAGAAACAGACACTGAAGTCAGTCGAATGATTCTGTTGAACATGTTTTAAGGATTTTAAATGAAGTTGCCTTAATTTGCTTTTAGTAAATAAAAGTAATCAGTTACTATCAAATAATCCAGTTATTGCATTCTTAGAATACTTTCCATGTGACAAGAAGGTTAAAAAATGTTTTCATTATTCTCACATTGAATAGAGGACAAACCCTAAGTGTTTGTGCAGACACAACATAGGTTGAATATTTAGGAATTAAATTGCTAATTTGGTCCTAATTTGCATTCAAATTAGGACCCTCAGAAACACAGAGAATCAACTCAATCCACTTTTTTTAGATGACATATTGATCCGAACCAAATATTTTCAAAGTTTCGTTTTAAGTCCCACTCTGACCACATTTTTTTCTATTGTAAAATCCTTCCCAGTGGTCTGTTAATTATGATTATGCAATTTTAGCTCAAATCAAAAAGCATGTTTCCTTTTTTTAGGATACATTTTTTGCAAAAGAGAAGGAGCCCATTATAAATTTGTGTCTGGGCTTTGGGCGGGACTGTTGCCGGGAAAGTTAGCCTACGTCAAAAATTCTCTTGCTAGCTCATAGCTACTCACAAGCCCTAGCTAAAATTAGCGTAGAAGAAAAAAACTGTTAAGAAATATTATAGCTATCTAGCTGCAGTTTAGAGGCAGATTCCAGCTCAAACCGTGGGTTTTTATCTGCTGCTGATCCAACATATTTGAATAAATGAATATTCCAAAAAGCAGTTTTATTTTTAATTATTTTACATATGTGCCCTCCATCATGAGAAAAATGTAACAAGAACAAGTTAAAAACACCAACAACAAAATTTTCATTGGAGCGGGTCTTTAATAAAATAACAAAGTTAATGCAAAAACATTGTTTCAACATAAAATTATATAAAACATTAAACTATAGATACATGAAATAAAGTCACAAGAAAATAACTTTTATAGCTTAAAGGCTAAAAAGTAAAAATTGGTTGTACAGTTATTACAAGGACATAATTGTAGAGAACCTCATTGAATTTTTATTTTTGGATGTGTATGGATTTATTGTATTTTAACTACTATTTGTACAATTTTTAACTAATTGACTGAATGACTTTTAATTGACTGATTTTAATATTGATTGTTTTTTGGCTTTTTTCTTATTGTTTATTTTATTGTGTGTGGTGAAATCAAGCAGCTGGCTACTTTTGAATTTACTTCAAGATTAATACAAAGCCTCTATTTTTATATTTTATATATTGTTTTTAATCAGTGATGCTATTTTTTTTTTTTAAACTTTACTTTAATTTTCACATTTTTTCCAAAGAAATTTCTGGATTATTTGGAAGTTAGCCACATCATGCTTGTTTGGGTCTTAACTGACCTCAAGTTTAACAGAAACCTTTTGATTTTTAGGAAACTTTTCATGAACCTCAGACCTTTTCTGCCTCCTGGTATCGAGTCTCCAGATCCAGACCCAGTCCAAGAGAGTTCATGTCATTCATGGCGGTGCTCGTCATGCTTTTCTGCAGAAAAAACAAAAAAACATGCAGGTCATGGTTGCAGAAGTGACAGGCTTCTGACAACATTAGGCTTTAAAAGTGTTACCTTTATAGAATTGAAGACTTCTGATAGTTTCACACAAACCCTGTAGGTAGGTGAGGAAGAGGTTGTCAGCCTGTTATTATCTTTAGTTAAAGCCTTTTTGCATTTTGCAACACAAATGTGTTTTTTTAGGAATCAGAGAATTCAAATGGTTCAAATTTGAGTTTCAACAAGTAGTGTGTTAAAAATATTTGGAAAAAGTTATTAAAACTAACCAGACTAATCAGCAGCTATAATGTTGATTTTAACTTTTTTTTAACAGTTTAGTTGTGTAATGTAACAAATACAGAATTTAAAACTCAGAAATAGTCAGCTTGATCACTTTTTCCCCTTACTGAGAGAAATCCTGCTTTTCTGGATTCTCCCCTTGTTCCACGCAGAGGTGAAGAGCTGTTGAAAAGTGGCCACAGGCAACTGCAATTTCTGCAAAGAGATGCAGCCGCATCATTTCAAGAAACACATACATTGTGACAAACACAATGATGCTCAACATTTATCTAAAGACCGACGAGGGCAGATGTTTCTTACTTTGCTCTGTAAGCACCACATCCAGGAATTTCTGTATGTAAATATTGTTAAAATATGAGTTTTTCTCTGGAACTACGTAATAAAAACAGAGACAGACAGGTGACTCGCTCACCTCTGATGCCATCTTGGTGTAGCCAGTCAGCAAAAAGTTGTGGTCTCTCTTGGTTTGGAAGAAGTCGTCCACGTCCTGATGAGTCAGTCATTAACAGTAGAACATCCAGCATGGTCTCTGTGTTGCCTTATGCGTACCTTATGGCCTTCTTTCCTCATCTCCTCCACAGCTTGACTCAGTCGGTTGAAAATGTTTTTCTTTACTTTCTGCCGTCCTGGAGGCTGGACATAAAAATCATAATTTCTAGGCTGTACTATGTTAACCCTTTTAACACAAGAGCTCTAGTGTTTATGTTCTTTGATTTACTGCAACTTTTTAATTGTTTATGCAATCAACGTAATTCCAGCAGATTCTGAAGGAGAAAAGCGGCTTTTCCATTTCAGAATCTGCTGGAATTACCTTGATGGTGTTAACGGTTGAAAAATTACAGTATGTTAAAGATTTTGTATTTGCGAGTCGCCAGTGACGCCTCAGGTCTTAAAGGGTTAAAAGCAATAGTATATAGTAAAAGTAATGTGAAAATGTTACGTTGACACACTTTTAAAAATAAATGCCTCACAAGTTGCACACACATTAGGAATTAAAGGTACAAATTTGACTTCAGACTTTAGTTTTATGACCCGAATCTGTCTTCTGTGTTCATTTGCACACAGATAACACACACATGAGAACTCATCTGTGCTTGTCACGCGTGTGCACATGCACTATAATTTACACTCAATAAAAGCTTTCTGAGTAGAAAATTAAAACCTCTTCAAGATCCACTCTTTTGATCTATTGTAAAAGTGTTGTGGTCTTTCAAGGGTAACCAAACAGGACAATTGGAGGCTGACTCCACCCACAACCAAAATTTGACAATCTAGTAAGAGGGGTGGGGCAGGGGAACAGGATTCTCGTTATCCTCCCAGGAGCTGCAGATCATGAAGTGGGACATAAATGGTTTGACCAATCACATAATTCAACTGTAATACCTTATTTAAACATGTACAGGGCAGCACACAGATGGTTTTAGACCATTATTTTTAAAATTATAAAAGTTTATTTTAAAGTTTTACAATTATGTCAAGTACCAATAGTCAGAACTTTTAAAGCCCCATTTATAGAGATCAACAGCAAAAAAAAGTTGATTTATGGTTTGGTTACCCTTTAAAGCCTCGTTTCCACTGGTACAGTCTCGTACGCTATGTTGAGCGTTTCCATTGTAAAATGGACCCATTAAACAGTGCCGAACCGTACCTCGTGAGGGGTCCCATCGGTTGTAGGTCCATAGAAAAATGGAACGGGAGAGTTGGGGCAAAGCCGCTGTAGCCACCCGCTGATTGGCTGACAGTGATGACAACATCACCAGTATAGCACTAAGCTAGCAATTCCAATGTTTACCTATGTACGACAGTATTCTTCTTAACCGTCCACAATCTTCTTTCAAGCAACATTAAATTCCTGTTATACATGATGTACAAAAAGTAAAGCAAGAAATATACGAGCTGCTGGTTGACCTTCATTGTTGTTGCTTTTCTAGTCGTCGCACGACAGTGAAGCAATGACTAGCTAGAAGTCTATACCACACATGCGCTGTGAAAACAAAACGCTCTGTGAAAGCGAGCCTTAACTGTGTGGAAATGCTCGCCACAATTAATCGGAGTGTACCATTCCTTAACGTACCTGACCAGACCTCTCAGTGGAAGCGAGGCTTTAAGGTTTTAGCCAAAAATTTTAAAAACCTGCATCATTTGCTATGACTTTATTTCTTCAGAGCAACAGTAGTCCATTAGAAACTTGCTTCTAAGTTGTAGGCGGTACTGTTGGCGTGTATAAGCCCGCCCCTCTTACTGTCACCCAGCTGTTTACATGCTCTACCACTAGCTTACAGCCCCAACACAGCATTATCAGAGCTACTGAAATGGTGAGCAATACTGAAGCTATCTAGTAGCAGAGTTTTGGGCATGAAGCCAGCTTGGACAAGGAAAAAGAAGACATGCATGGATCTGATGCATAAGTGTATGCATCACAAAGGAGCGGAGCACGGAGCTTGTGGCCCAACATCACCAGTTAGCTCTTTTTCAAACGCCATCTGCTAATATTATTGATAATAAAGAAATGCTCATAAATGCAAATTTGAGCCTAATTTTCTTCATATATGTCATCTAGCAAGACAAAATGCAACAAGAACATGCTGAAAACACCTGAGTGGGTGTTTAAAGCACATTTTTATGGGTATATGAACTCATGTCTTTTTAAAGTTTACTCTGTTGGTCACATGACAAACCATTCCTCTGAAATAACGCTGTGAAAGTTTAACTTTTTTTATCTCTCTCTTGTAAAACTAAACATCCTCACGCTGTTCTTTAACTCTTTTTCTCTTCAACTGGGATAATATTTGAAAAAAAATGAATAAAAAGTGGAGCAAACCAGTTTTGGGCACTTACGTCTGAACTGGTCAGGAAGATCTCCACAGCCCTGTTTTTGCTGAGAACGCTGTGTGCAGCCACCTGTCGGAGGAACGCCTCCAGCGCTTTGCAGTACGGCTGCCACTCTCCTAACCCAAGAAAACCTGCAGATAAGACAAAAACATTTTTGATTTCATTTAGAAAAAGAAATCTGCTATCAGATACTTAACTGGGGCATGTTTCCATTTTATCCAGCGAACATTCATGCAGATATGTGGCGTTGAATGTGATGACACACTCACCAAGATGTTTCAAAGCTTTGGACGACGGGTTCACCTGAAGTCTTGCTGGAAGAGGAGGAAACTTGAAAGACCAAAAGAGTTCTTTTTCAAGCTCAAACATTTATAATAGAACTCAATTTATTCACATATTGGAACAAATAAAATGTATCATAAAAGCAATTACACCAACAGAGCTGGTAACAGTACAATAAAAGAAAATATTAATTGCAAATTTATAATTAAGTCGGTTAAAATGGCTCAAAAAGTATTGAAAATAAGATTTCCTGGAACATGCAGGAGTGAAATAATTTTAATATCTCAAAAGGAAAACTTTTATTATTCATAAATCCAGTTAACTGTAAAAATGTGTTGTTTTACAAAAAAAACATGGTCTTCCTGGTTACAAAAAGGGGATGTGAGTAAATGTCCACAGTACATGTCTAATGTTACAAAGTTAACATATTTCTAACATTTTGGAAAAACTAAATGTTTATGCACCAGAATAAATTTAAGGCACTATTTTCACACATTTTCGTTGTATGTTGTTAATAATCTTTTCCTTTCTTTAGTTTGATTCCTTTTTTTTATTTTTTAGATAATTTTATTGTAATTTTTTTTTATTTATGATTCTTAAGGTGCATTGAAAATCAGTTGTTTTGATGTCAAATTTTACTACTGCTTGATTTGATGCTAAAGACATTGAAATTTGGATTTTAAGTACAAGGTGTCACATCTAAATTGTTAAAAACAAAACGTCCGTTTCACTTAAATCTTGTGCACACCCACCAGCAAAATGCAAGATAACAGAGATTGTACAAACTCTAATGTATTTTATGATAAGATTAATTTGTGTTTCTGACTTGAATGAAAAGTGTACACCAGCTGCAATAAAGAGGTCTTACTATGACTCCCTGTATTCCAGGAACATCCTCCTGGGAGAAGAGGTGCTGCTGCAGCCATTCAAAGTCCTCATAAGTCCGATCCACATGAAACTCTCCTGTTCCGGACAGCTGCAACAGCCAGTGGATATAGAATCAAATGTTCATTCAGAAAACGAATCCCCTTTGAAGCAAATAAACGTGCTTCATACCTTCTGAGACACAATGATGAAGGTGAGCGAATCTCCGTCTTGCAGCACCTCTGTGACTTTGATGTTGTGGACTTGGACGCTCAGAAATGAGGATGCATCCTTCACCTCTTCCTGCAGGAAAAAAATATGTTTGTAATCAATGTCAGAAGAGATCAAATAAAGGAAAAAAGGAGCACACATGAACCTTCAGTGGATCACATGACGCTCACACATTTTCAAAACAAACAGCTGGACTTACCATCATTGTCAATCTATCAACTGTTTGCTTCCAGTTTGCTTTGAAGAAAGTTTTAATCCCCTTTTACTTCAGTGAAATCGTCTCTTTCGTCTGTTCTTTTGCTCTCCAGCTTCAGCTGTGGAGAAAGCACAGGATTTCCTTTGGGTCAAAGTGTACAGTGGACCTCGGAGAAGCAGGGTAAAACGTTGGCGAATGTAATGTGCTGACGTAGAGAAACAGCCGTAAACGATATGTTAGTCAGTAACTTAGGAACGCCCACACAGGAAAAGTGCTACAACGGTCCAACTCAGTTATCTCACTGCTACTGATGTTACTCCCTGCTCCATAAAAAAAAGACAGAAGTGAAACTTGGAGTCAATCAAGTTTAATCGAGTAACTTTATTAGAAATACAATAAAAGGTGACAAAATAGGAAAGCATAAGAAGATGTTTTAAGAACAAAACTAGTAATAAAGATCCTCTTCATTTTCATCCTCTGGAAAAAAGAAAAAGTTTGGCTCAGAAAAGGAAAAATGTTCGATTTCTTCCTCTTCTTCCAGAGGAAAACTCCAATGAAAGTGGAAATCCTCCATAAAGGGACTACCATGGAGGTCATGGAAGATGTCCGGGAAATTAAAGTGGAAGCTTGTGTCTTGTTCCTGGTCTGTGTCAGCGTTTTCAAGGAAAGCTTCATGGCCCATACTATCATACTGCCTCCTCTTCTCCTTGTCAGAGAGAACAGAATAAGCTGGAAAAGGGTGAAACAAAAATGTTTAAATGCACACAAGTTAATTTCATGGATGGATGAAATCCTTGTTTACCTTCAGCCATTTCCCTGAAGACTTTCTCTGCATCGGCGCTCCTGTTTTTATCTGGATGGAACTTCACCGCCAGCCTGCGGAAAGCCTTCTTTATCTGGCTCTCTGTTGCCGTTTTCTCCACTTTCAGGATGTCATAGTAGTTTTTCACCGTCGCCGTGGCTTCCACTAAAAACAGCAATAAGACGATGCAGGTTCGAAAGGCTGCCATGCTCAGCGGTAGAAGTAGTGGAAGAACCAAGAGAACACAGAAATGTCTCAAATATCCGGCAGCTGCTATCTTGTTTAACCGCTCATTATCATAATAAACAAAAGGCTACCGTGTCTGATCATCATTGGAGGCGGGCTTCTACGTCTTTCCCAGAACTCCAACCTCCAAAAATCGCAGATGACGATCATCAAAAATTTTAAGGATAATTTTCTACAAAAAAAATGTTTAACGAGAAATACTTTACCTGAGATGCAATGGTTTCCTCTTACCAGTAGAGGGCGCGCAGCAATGAGGCGAGAACAAATTCAGACCAGAGGTCTTCTTCTTTTTCTTCTTCGGTGGTGCTGAAAGATGCATAAATAGACGTGGTAAACAACACGGAGGCTTGAGATACTTGAAGATAAAACTAATAAAGGGCTATTTACGCAAATATTTTTTATTAAAATATCTAGAGAACTCGCGGCTCCTTGGTGCTCCGTTACTTCCTTGATGTTCTAAGGTACATTTTAGCATCCATACAGTGTTTGTTAGCGATTAGCATTATAGTTAGCGTGGTAAGCTAGTCACAATCAGCTTTTTACATATTAAAATTGTTGATCAGATGTTCAGACCTTCCTAATATGATGTTTATGTCTCTAGTAACTATGTTTGGTTGCCTTAAAACTGATAGCAATCGACACACATCTGTGTGGAACAACATTTATGCTAATTCTTGCTTGTTTTTATCTAAAATTGCACGTCAAGCTATTCCTATTCTCCTTAATATGCCAGAATTCGTGTTTTCATTTGGAAGGCACTTGCAGGAGCTTCTTGTGTGTTTGTTTTGCAGATCAATGTGCAGCAGACTTTCTCAATTCAAGGATAAAAGGCTCTCAATGACCTCTGTGTATGTTCATGTTTGCCAGGTCACGTCAGCCACCCCCAGATGCACATGAGTCCTATTTTCTCCTTGAGCCGGGCCCAGCGCCATGCCTGACCGAGACTACCTGTCAGGTGGTGGCGGGAGTTGTGGCGTTCTGGTTGACGAAGGTCCTGGCTCTGGTTTGGCAGGGGGCTCGGCAGACTGCAGGGGAACTGCGGGAGGCGTTGGCGGAAGCGTGTGTGGTTCAGAGGGCATGGGGGGTGGAGCGGCGCTTGGAAATGGAACCAGTGGAGTCGGCGGCCAAGGAGCAGGTGTGGCGTTTGACGGCATCTGCAGGGACTTTATACGAAACGTCTGCAAGAGAGGGAAGCGCTGCCGCTTTAGACACCCCGATGTCAATGAGGTTCCAGACCTGGGAGTCCAAAAGAATGAATTCATCTTTTGTCACGACCATCAGAATAAGGAGTGTTTGCGTGCCAGCTGTCGTTTTGTACACGGCTCAAGAGAAGATGAGGACTACTACAAGAAAACTGGAGCGTTGCCCCCCCGTCTGAGGGGAAAAGTTGCAGCACGACTCGGCCTATCCCCTATGGATCTGCCCCACAGCCGTGGCGAGGTTCCCCTTTGCAGAGACTTTCTGAAGGGAGAGTGCCAAAGAGGCAATAAGTGTAAATTTCGCCACGTGAAAAAAGACTACGAGTATGAACCTTCATGGCCTGGAGTGGGTGCCATAATTGGACAGGGGACCAGTGGGGTAGTGAATACTGGGGTGGGGATGGGTGGAGGAGGGGGCACATGTGGAGCAATGCAAGGACTTGTGGGAGGTGGAAGTGTTGGTAACATAATGGGGACTGGTTGCCCTAGCCTGGGGGTCTGCAGAGATACTGCTATCTCAGGAGTTGGAGGAGTAGGAGGAGGTGGCATGAGCGGCTGCCTGTCGCTCAGTTCTGCCGGACAGCGGCGATACGACAGGAGCTCGGTGTATGAACCGCTGCTTGACAGTGGGCTGCTTGAGGCCAGCTCTTTAGAGGCTTCTATGGACCACACTGCCCTACAGCTGAAGAGGCGACGGCTGGAGGGGCTTCGTCTATCGGACGGGAGTGGAAGTGGACATTATGAGTTTGGGGTTCAGGCCACCCTGCCACCTCGACCTCTGGAGTACAGATTCCTTGAAGAAGAAAATGCTCTGCTGAGGAAGAGAGTGGAAGAATTGAAGAAACAGGTTAGAATAAAACTTTTAGAGCAATGTTGTTGACTGAAGGCAGTACACACACATATATATATACACACATATATATGTATATATATGATGGTCTTTGCCTCCTCCTGAAAAAGAGAAAAGAAGTTTTATTGGTTTCAGCTTATAACCCGGACAAAGCACAACATTTTTGAATCTAAAATTTTTTTTTCACAGTATAAATGAATATTATCGGTGTTGACAGCCCATATTTGATCATTTTATTCAGAACAGTTTTCGATGGGGCAAACCGCAATTTTGTGCATCCAATCATAATTAAAATTACAAAAAAAAATCTATAAGAAAAAAGGTCAATTGATCTATTCTGACTTGAATTCAGTCGTCTGACATTACAGACAGTTTTAGCTTCCTTCCCCTTCATTTCAAAATAAATGACATTCTGTCAGATGTTGCATTGGTCATCTGTCAGATGACTAAAATTTATATATAACTTGAACATGTGTTTACCAAACAACTGCTTTTACCCACAGTGGAACAGACAAGAGAAAATACAACTTCCTAATTGAATGGCAGGGAATAAAACTTAGTTTTTGCTTTGTTGGTGTGAATTACTTAATATTTATCCCACATAAATCCAGAGAACATTTCTAAAACGGTGCAGCTTCTGTGTGCACTGGCGCATTCTCTCCTTTTTAAGTGATTTTATGCTGGAAACAAGCAAATTGCATTTGGAGACTGTTTTTGACCTGCTGACAGAGTAGCTGCAGTTTTGCCTCCTGATGTAGTGTTTAATGAGGACAAAGACAGTCAGGCTGCCTCAGCAACACTTCACTCAAACTGGAAACACGCAGAACTCTAATGTGAAGCTTGTTATTAATGCTTGATCACTCTGAATGTTGATTTACACGCAGAACAAACCAAACAAACAGCACAAAATCTTGGAACGTAATTCCTAAGTGTCAACAATGCAAATGTAACTAACATCAATTTACTGTGTAAATGTACCAGAATACAGTTACTAATGTTTGGTACTTTTAATATGTACCAGTTGTATTACCAGATGTATTCTGGTTATATATTTTTAAAATGATTGAAAATAGGGCTTTTAAATCACATTTACTCAATTTTTTAATAGTCTACTCTCACTTTGTTGTGCCAGTAATTTAAGTTTAAGAAAGATTAATACTGGCAAAATTTGTGCTTGCTCATTCTAAATACTTTTTATTATATTACATTACATTATATACTGACTTTTAATATAATCTAATGTACAATTTTACATATTTGTGGTTACAGTATTTTTTGTCAAAGAAAAAAATATTATCATATTATTTTTTGTTCAGATAAATAATTATTTATCAGAGTATATATCTAGTTGACCACTCTCCAAAATCCTTATCAGCAAGGATTTTTGATCGAATCAAGACCAATTATTAAATAAATCGTACAAATATGTAAGATTTAAATCTCCTTTAGACCCCTTGATTACTGTAATGTGGCTTCCTCAATCACAGAAGTGATGAGTTTTCCACTATTTCTGTGAATAAATGTTTGATTTTGAGTTTGGTTTTGGTCAAACAGAACGCGTTTAGTTTGAATTGTTTTTGTGTAAAATAATTAGGCACTAAAAATGCAGAAGTTCCGATTTTTCAAAAACATAGCACAGACCATTGCTCAGCCAGTAATCTGACAGACATAATTTTCTAAGCTCTCATGGGAATAATTTGTCTTTTATACTGCAGTTTGTCTCAGAAAACAATCATTTAAAACTTTGATCATGTAATACCGCACCATACATCATGATGTCTGGTGTAGAAACACTTTAGCTCCCTTTCATGTCCCATGAGCCTTTTCACATGCAATAAACAAAACGCTGAAAGGTCCATCAGTGGTGTGTGGGCAACATTAGACAGCAAAATTCCTATAGTTGTTTCACAGCACCATGCCACACCAAAGTGATATTTACTTTTAAAGTGAACTTTGTTTAACTTTGACTGAGGTTTAATATTACAGAAAAAAATAACTGTAAATTGCCTTGAAAAAACAGAATGCTGCCTTCACTGTGAATGCTTTGAAAAAGCGTTTTCTTCCTTTATTAACTTTTCATAGATTAATTTTAATCATTTATTTTAACCACCTCCTTATTCTTCAGGGGAGGTGAATGGGGATCAGAGAACACGAGGCTGAGTGGTCCAGCAGGTTTCTGCACCTGTAGTCAAAGCAGGATGTTTATACGTGATCATATTTATTTTAGGACTTGATCTTTCGGATTCCTCTGAGCAGCTGATCCACCCGCTGCTGCTATTATTGAGACAACAACAGTTCTTAAGAGGAGCGTAAATATGGAGAGATGGAGCAACTGGCACCACTTAAGGAAAATATCTGAGAAATATCATTCAAGAATGACATAAAGATGTTAAAGTTTCTCTCTGGTTAGAGGAAAATACCATTAAAATTTGCAGAATGATAAAAGCATTTTTTTCTTTTTTCACAAATCTGATGCCCTCTACACTAACATAATAAAAAAACTGATTACAATTTAGTAATGAACATTTATGTTAAGTTTATTTACTTAGCTTTTTTTGCAGTTAAAATGCCAATGCTCTGGTTAAGTTTTAAATTAAATGTTCTGTTGGTAAAAGAATTGTTAAAGTCTTTCAGTCAGAGCAACACATGGCCTAAATATGGAATAGCTGTCATCCAGTAAATAAAACAATGTAATTTTTCACCAAAAAAGAAAAAAAATCAAACATCTCAACAATTTAGTGGGATATTTACATCTACGAACAGTTTTCTTTTAAAAATGCTTCTGCAAAGAAAAAAGAAAATAGCAAAGAATGAGTTTCCCAAGTATTTTTTTTAATTTCACCAAAGTGGTTTAACACAAAGTTAAGACTTTTGCAATAATTTGCTTTTATTTTCTCTTTATTTTCAGGTCACTAATCTCATAGCCACAAATGAGGTTCTCCTGGAGCAAAACGCCCAGTTCCGAAGCCAGGCCAAAGTGATGACCCTGTCCTCCACGCCTGCACCCACTGAGCAGAATCTGGCGCCCCCTGTTGGTGCTGTCAGCTCCTATAACCACAGCATAGCTCAGACCCACACCACTCTGAGCAGTGCAGGACTGCAGCCTCGACCCGTCACCCAACAAGATCTGGTCGCTCCCACCGGTGCCCCTGCTGCACCCCCAACTAATGCGGCCCCACCGACAGCCCCCCACCTCAATCCTGAGATCACCCCACTTTCAGCTGCCCTGGCACAGACCATCGCCCAAGGAATGGCCCCACCTGTTTCCATGGCACAGGTGGCAGTGTCTGTGGCACCGGTCGCTGTGTCAATGACCCAGCCACTGCCGGGCATCACCATGAGTCATGCCACCACCCCCATGGTGTCGTATCCTATTGCAAGTCAGAGCATGAGGATCACCACCCTGCCTCACTGAAGGCAGACTATGCTATCCGCAGCTCGAATCATTCATGTCTCAATGGATGACTGAGTTAAAAATCAAAGACTTTGAGACACAAGTTGGTGTGATGAACTTACTGAACTACTTTTTCTGCCAACCTTTTGATCAAAGTCTCCTTCAAAAAATCTATGGACCTTTCTTTAAAAAAAAAATGTCAACAGGCAAGAATGTGTAAAGTTTCCATGCAGAGTGCTTTGTGTCCAAGAAGTTTAGTCCATTGTTTTTGTCCATTGCTCTTATGTAACATAATTTTGGTACTTTGCACATTAAAACAGAAAAAAACAGGGTTAATCCACTTTTATCTGTTTCTGAAAACACCTAAATATTTCCATTCATTTATGTATCATGGGATTGACAGAAGAAGAAATACACATGTCCACTCCAGTAGTTCATCTGATTATTTAACAGTGACCTAACACAAGTGAGAATCACACGGCTTTTTACATTTAACAAATGTTGACACACATGAAAATTACTGCTATCTTTTTTTAGGCATGCTTATTCTTTTTAGTTTTTTGAGGTTTTACTTTTTTTTTGATCAGGTCACAAATTTATTACCATCTATAGAGTTGGTGGTACTGCTGTAATTATACTGTAATTATGCTGTAATAACAAATAGTATCAACAGATTCGTAATCATTCCAAAACATATGAAGTAAATTAACATTAACAGCAAGGGAAATACCAACAATTTTTACTACATGTAATACGGGAAAGGTAGAAGATTTACCTTGTTTCTTTGGGTTTTTTTTTGTTCTAGTGGGATAAATGTTACTGGTTTGTGGATTGATTCTGATTCCAACCAGCTTGATTAAAGAAGTTAATTACCATAAATTGACAAAATTATGGCTGCACAGGGGTGCAATGATTAGCACCATTGAATGGAATAAGTGAATCTGATGTCACCCATTAAAATGGTTTAATTCCAGCTCCAATGAAATTAAGTCATTACAATTTCTGAATATGAATTTGGAATAACTTGTATTACAGAATGAAATATCATTACAGAAAAATTGGATTAGCAAGAACATGTAAAAAGAAATTAAGCAGAACAAGAATTGCTATTCTGATAATAACGGAGTAATAGCTGTTTATTTCTAAGCAGAAGTCTACGGTAGTCTACCTCACAGTGAGAAGATCCTGGTTCAAATCCCATTTGGGACCTTTCTGTGTGGAGTTTGCAGGTTCTTCAAAACATGTTTCACAAGATAATTAGTATTCTCAAAATTGTTCCATAGGTGTGAGCGTGTGGTCAGACTAACAACCTGTTCAGGGTGTACTCCGCCTTTATCTAACGTAGCGCAATGACCCCAGAAGGAATTAAATGGGTTCTGAAAATAAATGGATGGACGAAATTGTTAATTCCTCGATAATGAAAGTCCCTGTGGTCACTAACTGTAGACAAAAGTAATAATATATTTAAAAGAAAAAAAAACAGTCAAATAAGCAAATGAAAAAAAAATAAATTGATGTTCAGCAGAATCATTTTGGAAAACCACTTAAATAAACAGGTGATTTGGTCTTAGTGAGAGTCCTTGAGTAAGCATCGTGGTGTCTTCAAACATCTGCTTCTTTATATGCTTTGTAGATTTTTCAAATTGTTTACAGTGGTGTCTTTTGGTTCTCTTGCAATTTGATAAGAGAAAAAGGAAGGAAATGCAAGAAGAGGGGCGGAAAATTTTAATTTCGAGAATATTTATTTTATTATTAACACCACTCCATAGTTTGCTGTTTTGTTCCATCATTTATGTATGTTCTTCTTTAGCCTTACAAAAATTCACTATGAAGAGTAAATTAACTCAGATCTTCCTAAAATCTTTTCTATACGTTCTTCTTTATTGGCTGACAGTAATAATTGACTGGGAAAAGTCACATCCTTGTTTTTCCCGCTTTGTTTGCGTAGTAAACAAACATTGAAGCATCTCGACCTGTCCAATATGGCGCCCAACTTTGCGTATGCAACAAGCTAGCACAGGAACTCTAGTCTTTTTGACTAATTGAATGCAACCACTGTGGAGGGCCCCTTGTTATTGTTTTTCTGCGGCCACGAAACTTCTAAGTCCGCCACTGGCTTTATGTTATAATATCAAAAACACACTTTTGTCTCCATATAAAGACATCCATGACGCTAAACAGAGACCTTTGTTTTACTTATTTTCTATTTTTTTAAGGGTTTCATTATTGTTGTCCTTGTTTTTATGAACATTTATTCATAATAAATGTCAATGTGTTTAAATGTTCTGTTTAGTCAGTTTAAAGCTGTTCCAGCGGCTTTTTCTTTAACAAAGCTGAAATCTCGGAGGTTATTTTCAGATGAGAATGACGCAGCAGCGAAAAATTCGCCTCTTTTTTTCTGCGGCGGTGGGCGTGGCTTCGGGCTCCATCCAGTTAACGGGACTGGCTTTTCAGCGTGTCTACTCTCCTGTCTTCATTCAGGACAAACTCCGAAACTTTCCGTTTATTGTATATTATCCACCTTTAAACCGAATACCTGGTCGGACACCGTACCGACTCTCGTGCTTGTTCGTCCAGGAACTGACTCTAGACATGGAGCTTTAGCCGTTAAGTTAGTTAAGAGTCCAGAGAAGATTATGCAAAGCGAAAAATCGGAGCCGACGGAGCCCAAGGGTGCCGAGGGTTCGAACCCGCCGAGCGATGTGGCTGAGGAAGAGCCCGTCCAAGCCAAGGGGATCAGCGCCGTGGCGGTGCTGTGGACCTTCGGGAAATGTCTAAGCGCCCTGCTGCCCGTCTACCTGGCCGGTTACTACCGGGTGAGCACCAGCCTGCTGGTGTTCGGCATGATGGTTTACACGGGATGGAAACACGTCCGAGAAGCGAAGGAGGAGCGCCTCCGGTCGGCCTTGCAGCTGCACGACGGGGACGATTACGCGTCCAGCAGACTCTCTAAAATCAAGCGAGACCTCCCAGCGTGGGTAAGATCAAGCAGACAAATGTATAAATAAAAGCCCAGCCGCTTCCCTATTTGACCTGAAGTAACCTCACATTAATCACAGTTGTGGTTTATGTAAACAGTCTCATCTTGAAACTTAACCAACATATTTGCGTCTCCATTTGCAAGCAGATGCACCTAAAGCAATCTCAATTATTGTTTGCATAACTTAGTTTGAAAATAAAGTCCTAAAAATTAAAACTAATGCATACTGAAGCTTGCAGGAAGCCATCAAAGCTGCAGAGAAGATGAGTTTCAGTTTGTGCCCTCAGGTTTCCTTTTTAACGAACTGGTTGCATGGCTAGATCACGCAGAAAGTCTCATGAACTTTAGCAAAACAAGCATATCTGAATTCTTTAAAAGTGAATCCAACAATCCTTTATCTATGTTTTCCTTTTGCAAACATTCTTTTCTTAAACCATTGTGTAAAACATGGAGAGTTACCAGCTTTAGAGCTAATGACTTCCCCAGATTACCCACTTGGACCAAATCATTTCCTTTTCCTGTTATATGTTTACCAGACTGTTTAGCTAAAACCAATTTCTCCTCCCCCAGGTAAACTTTCCTGATGTGGAAAAGGTGGAATGGCTAAATAAGGTAAGAAAGCTACATTTACTCAAAGGTTTCCCTTTATATTGTTTTTTAGTGCCACAGACAAGCATGTTTAGGCAGGAGGGTTATGCTGATTGACAGTGGAGCTTGCATGTTAGAAGGTAGCACTGCTGCTGGCATGCTCCTGTGAAGGCCACACCCCTGCTGGCTGCGGTGTGCTGCAGGGAGCAGGCCCGGCGCCAGGCAGCTCTCTCAACGTTTCCACTTCAGCGCCGGCAGCACAGGAAAGTGGGGGAGAGAGCCCTTTTCTTTTCAGACTTCCAAAAAAAGGCAGCCGCCTCATTCATATGGCCCAGAAAATAAACAGTTTTTGTAACAGCAGAGCCATGAGACCCAAGCAGCAGACTAAAAAACAAAGGAGCGGTTTGAGAGCGATAACTGGAGGGGTGGTCAGCAGATTCCTCTGACTTCCACAGCAGCCAGCAGTTTATGACTCACTCTGCATTTATGCCACACAGTAACCAACTGTTCTGCTGTTTCCCTTCGTTACAAAACACTGCCCCGGCTTCAAGGTTACTCTAATTCTCCCAAGACCACAAAATAAGTCTATCTGTCTCCCACACAACATTGTATGCACTGAACCCTTTCAACTCACTCATTGTGTCACAAACACAAATAGGAGGACAAAACAGCTGCGAAGGCTGAGTTAGCTGCAGCTGACGCTGTCATTCGTTTTGGCTATTAAAGTTCCACTCCAAGTATTTGTTATCTATTTTAAAAGCTTTGTCAGTGTCTTAATCACGATTAAGCCATTTTTAGTCATTTTCTAGGACATATACTTTCTGCAGAGTTGATTAGAAATTCGCCTCTTGAGTTTTCAGCTGGAGCATTGGCCTTAAAGCTCACAGTTATGCTCTCTCATGCTAACTTACAGCCCCTCACACCCCCAACGTAACATTAGCGGTGCAACAAAAATGCAGAGCAATACCGGAGCTAATCGGCCGTACAGTTTTGAGCCAGCACAGACGAGGAAAACAAAGACATACATGGATCTGTTTGTCTGCAAGTGGATGACTCAAAATGGAGAGTAAGAGGGTGTTTATTTTCTACATCACAACTACAAGCTTTTTTAAACATCATTTTCATCTGCTCTTAATTCACAACGATTTGAATAAAGAAATACTCAGAAAATACTCAAGAAAACTTTCATCAAAACGAAGTTTCTGAGTATTTCTGTATTCAAATCGTGAAAATTTTCATTTTAAAAAGCTTGTAGTTGTTTCTTACAAACTTCATTCTACAGGCCTAAAGCTCCCTGGATACTGATGCACACAGTTACAACAAATAGATTTGTTTCTTTGATTTCCTCGTCTGAGCTGGTATCTGGCTGGATAGCTCCAATATTACTCAACCATGTTGTTGCACCGATGGTTTTAGCTTGGGGTTTTAAGGAGCTGTAAGCATGTAACAGATAGAGTGTAAACAAAGGGATCAAGGGAATTAAGTTCAGACTTACTTCACATCAACAGTCTTGCCTATAACTCATAGTTCTGCAGAAACTATGTCCTAGAAAATGACACAGGTTTATTATTTTGGCTAAAAATGGCATAATCCTAATTAAAAGACCACTGAGATCGTTTTTAACCTATAGAAACTCAGACCCATTCTTCTTAAAAATAAAATTATGTAGAAAAAAAAACACAGTAAACATCTCAGATATTTTTCTGTTACATTGATATCACTATGGATTCCTATAGGTTAAAATAGATCGGAGTAATACTTTATAGTTTTTTCTGTATGTGCTCCTTCATCAGAAAAGATACACAAACATGTTATAAACACCAAAAACCCAATTTTTATTGAAGTGGAAAGCGGTTTGGGAAAAAGATGGATGGACATCTGACCATTTTGCTGTTCAGTTGCAAAAATGTTTGACTAAATCTCCAGAGTTTTTCTTCTAAAGTTTCTTACACTTTGAGCGTGTCCCTGACAGGTTCTGCAGCAGGTGTGGCCCTTCGTCGGCCAGTACTTGGAAAAGCTGTTGGTGGAAACTATTGCTCCATCCATCAGAGCCTCCACCACCCACCTTCAGACCTTTAATTTCACTAAAGTGGACATGGGAGACAAGGTGACGGCATAAAGACTGTTCCACATCATTTTACTAAAATGAACCCCACGTTTTTGTCTGTAAATGACTTTTTTTTTTTTTGCTTGATTCAGGCCATGAAGGTTGTGGGAATCAAGGCCCACACAGAAAACGATAAAGGACAAGTCCTGTTAGACCTCTACATCAGGTGACTGGTCACTTTTTGTCCTCTGATCACTCGGTGACCTCTGATTTAGACATTTACAGACTGTTTGTCTGTTTGTTTATGTCCCCTCAGTTATGTTGGCAATGTCGAGATTAACGTTGAAGTGAAACGATACTTCTGCAAGGCTGGAGTCAAAGGAATACAGGTGGGCCTGGACAACTCTGTTTATTGAGCAGCTTCATACCATTTCAGGTTTTTCAACCTCAGCTGACGTCTGCCTCTGTGTATTGCATTAAGACCGCTCACATCTTCTGTGTTTCTGTCTTTAGCTTCATGGGATGATGCGTGTGATTCTGGAGCCTCTGATTGGAGATGTGCCTATTGTGGGCGCAGTCACTATGTTTTTCATCCGCCGTCCTGTAGGTCCATCAGCAGTCACCTTCCTCTCTGTCCTTTTCCTGTTTTATCATCAGTCGCTCCTGCTGCAGATATCATGTGACGCTCTCATCTGTTTGATTTTCTGCAAACCTTTATTGATTCTCTCTGTGACTGGGCTCCTGTTTCTTCCCAGAAACTAGACATCAACTGGACTGGACTGACGAATTTGTTTGACATTCCGGGTGTGAAGTGAGTCCTGCAGAAATAAGACTTCACTGTAGTCATTCCCTCACCTTTATTTTGAAAGTACACTTGAAGGATTTGAAGTATTTTCCACTCAAATGTGACTGTGGTTCATTGCAGTGCCAAGTCTGACAGCATGATTATGGATGCCATCGCTTCGTTCTTGGTACTGCCTAACCGGCTGGTTGTCCCACTGGTTCCTGATTTGCACTTGGCCCAGTTACGCTGTCCTCTGCCAAGGGTGAAGTCTGAGAACACAGATGTAGATGATGACAGTCCTTGGAAAAGACTACTACAAGTTCCTCTCCTCTTTTTCCAGGGTGTGGTTCGGATTCACCTGTTAGAGGCCCAGAATTTGCCAGCCAAGGACCACAACGTGAAGGGGGTGATGGCCGGCCTGTCCGACCCCTATGCCATATTGAGGGTGGGGCCTCAGACATTTACATCCAAACACATTGACAATACGGACTGTCCCAAGTGGGAAGAGATGTATGAGGTGAGCAAGAATGTGTCCTTGAAATTAGAGACTTGTGCAATCCTCCTGAGTCCCATTCTGTGTGTTGTATTAGTTTGGATTTGTCTCATGTCAGCGCTCATGTCCTCATGCGTGTCCCTTACTCCAGGTGATAGTCCATGAAGTGCCTGGTCAGGAGTTGGAGGTGGAGGTGTACGACAAAGACCGAGACCAAGACGATTTTCTGGGAAGGTGTGAAATTCCCATCTTTTTCGTTCTATCCCAAATGTCTCGTTTTCTTTTCATCTGTCAAAAATCATCGTGGAAAAAACCTCAACACACACATCTTGTATAACTGTTAAAAAGTTCCTCAGTTTGTTTTACTCTTTTTTAAAGATGTAATGATTCTTCAAGAATTGGTAAAAAAAAAAAAAAAAAAACATTTCAAACTCGTCAACATACTCATTGGTGCAAATAAAAAAAGAAACGGTTTGTCTTGGCTTGTGCCTAAATTTAAAAAAATGCAGAGCAGATGACATTCTTCCATGCCGGCTGGTTATGAGTGTGTGTTCACACCTGTATGTGTCGCGTAGGGGCTCCATGCTCTTCATCTGCGCCTCCTCCTGGGAAATTCTCGCATCTCCTTCGTATATAAAAGTTCCACGAGTCAGTCCCTCCAGGTTTCGTTCGCAACTATTAGCGCAAATTCAAGCAAAGCGAGATTTGTTCCTTTGCCTGCAAAGTTACATTTTCATCGCATCTATCCTGTAACTTTGACCAATCTACAGTGATAAGAGTCATGGGTGATGACACAGCTTTGCGATAGTTGACTCCTTCCCGGCCCAGGAGCCGCGCTCTTTTTTATGAACTCTCTTTAGCTCCCTCTGAAAGCTGCGCGTGAACAGTAAGAAAACATACTTGGCCTTAAAATACCGTTCATTTATTGTGTTGAAAGAAAAAAAAACTGTGAATCAAATGAAATCATGGCTTGACTGAATCGTTACATCCTTACTCTTGTTCTTCATTTAGGACCAAACTTGATCTGGGCATTGTTAAAAATTCCGTTGCCGTGGATGATGTAAGTGAATACTGTTAGGTCTTTTTTAAAAAACAAATATAGTCATGATCATATTTAAGTGTTTGCTCATAAACTTCATTGCAGTGGTTCACACTGAAGGAATCTTCTTCTGGACGGATTCACCTCAGACTGGAGTGGCTCTCCTTGCTTCCCAACACTGACAAATTAGAACAGGTTGGAGGCTATAATTTTTTGTTTTTCATACTTTTCACTAAAGTACTCTATGTTTTTTGTTGTTGTTTGTTTTTTTTTTGTTAATTTATATGATAAAAACTTGTGACAGACCAGATTCCAGTGACACATTTTTTCTTTGAAATTCCTCAGGTCTTAAAGAGGAACGAGACCATCACTGGAAAAAATTTGGAGCCACCTTCTTCTGCCGTTTTAGTCGTGTATCTGGACAAGGCTAAGGCACTTCCTGTGAGTCAAACATCATTACCATATTTGTTTCTGGGGCAGAGTTGATTTCTGTTAGAGCCTTAAATGGCTTTCTTCATCTGTGGACTTCAATCACAACCGTTCTCTTGAGATGGGAAAGAATTTACTCAAATACCTGTTGTTTTTAGAGCACTGTTAGAGAAAAGCAGGAACTGAGTGTTTTCTGCCAGCTTCTGTGGTTTTATGCTCACTTCCTGGATTTTACCACAGTTTTTTCACATGTTTCTGCTGCTGCCATGGTTGTTGCAATACATTATTACTAAGACCCACATGGTTATTATTCAGCCACAGAGCATCACTATCATTCACTTTATAAGAGAACTGGACCCAGTGACCTCATCCCACCTCGTGTTCCAAACAGGAAGTACCCTCTGGCTTTAATAAGTCGAAATCCCATAGACTTCTATCGAGAAACGAACAGCTGTTATTTAGTCATTTTATTCGTCAGAATAACAATTGTTGCTCTGCTACCTTTTTTTTAACATGTTCTTGCTAATATACAAGTTATGTGGTGCAAGTTATTGAGCCAGTCAAATGAATCAATAAAAGTATGCAGAAAACGTTCAAAGCGTTGATTGACAGATTCTTCCAAGTGTGCTTTGAAGTGGCAGGCTCAGTCCTGATTGGCTAGAGTGGTTGCCATATAAATTATTACTCAGACTGATGGGAAAAACCACTGCTATTAACCTTTTCTGTCTCCAACATGGTAATCTTTTTATCACAAAAACACAGCAAATGAATTTACTTAATTTGGTTGGACTAGGTGTTGGTACCACATGTTGGTACCCCATGCCCTGCGAGATCTGTATGGGGGGTTGCGACAAGTGATGACGTCAAACTACAGCAACACCACTTAGACAAACTACTTAGTGTTGAGATCTGCTACATATTTTTGTTTTCATTTTACATTGCCTTTTGTTACCTAAAGTTTTTTTCCCTCATAATTATCTTTTATTATTTTGGCATTAAGAGCTCCTTCCCTAACAACAGCTCTCTTCTGTGTTTATGTCACTGGGCAGAAAGTGAACTCTGCATTTTCTACCTGGGCTTCCTCCAGTCCGTGCACCTAAGAAAGAAGTTCAACACTGGCAGCACGTATTTTGAAAATGACATAAGAGTAGTCAAAAACAGTATGTGCAACCAACAACAATACGCGCAGGCAATGAAACAATGTGCATCTTACGTGAAATTCTATCAGATTTTTTGCTGGTCGGATGTAAATACGCACGTATAACATCAGCCATTAAAATAATTAAAACATCAAACATTAATAAAAAAATGTATAAATACATCAGTGATGGACAAAACTAGCATGCTACTCGCTAGCACACACTTTAAGCTTCCCAGCCTGATTTCTCTCTATAAAAATACCTATCCTGAGATGATTCCTCTCAATTTTGTTGTCATGGTTTTTGCAGTTGATTGCAAACTATTGCGTCCCCTTTTACTACGGGTGTAACGGATCACAAAACTCATGGTTCGGATCGTGTCACGGTTTTAGGGTCACGGTTCGGATCATTTTTTGGATCAGTGAAAAGTAAAAAAAAAAAAATGCGACAAAAAACAACAATATAAAAGCTAAATTAATTTTTGGAAACGCTTCAAATCATATATTCAATAAGAATTTAAAGTGCTTCACACACAATATTTACATATGCAACATCAAAACATTTGGTAATTGAAACCTATTTATTAAAATAAAACATATTTAAACTTTGAACACAAACAAAATGCTAAAACATGTAGTTTCTGATTACATTTGCATGTCTTTAGACCAAATCTACAAAAACTGAGAGAAAAGAATGCTTAAAAATAGTGTTGAAAATACCAAATCTATCTGAATTATCCCTTAAATTAAATCATAAATAAAAAAGTTACAATTATTTTTTAGGTATTAATTTCTTTATTGAAACTAACTGTGTGAACATTTAAATGTTTTAAATAATAATTTTCTTTAAAACGTGGCACTTCTGCGCCCGCTTTTCCTGGTGATTTTTGACATCTTTGACCTTCCATACTCCTGTGCGGGACAATTGCCGTATTTAACTCAGAGATTGTTTAAACTCAGTAATGGAAATGTGTACCGATGCTTTTAGTCAGCTCTTAAAATAAAAAAAAAACCTGGTATATATCAATCCATGTCCTTCATTTTGAAGTCTAGAACAGTTTTTGACAATAGCTCCTCCCACACGCAGCTTCAGGTGAACAGACTTTAAGATAAGTGTGAAGCAGCTACTTTAGGGCTTGTCAAAACAAAGAGGATTTACATGAATTTGATGAAAATTCCATTCGAATGGACAATTGATTTAAATTATGCTAGCGCAAGGTGTGTGCATGTGGGGGGTGGGCGTTGGAGTGGTCTGTGGTACGCACGTGTCCTGAACCGTGGCCTCTGATCTGTACTGACCACAGATTTTCTGTGATCCGTTACACCCCTACCTTTTATGATTCTTTGCATAGTTGCATAGTTCTCCATTTGAGAAGACGCAATGCGTGTGTGTCACGTCCTCCATCAGATGATGGTCAATCCAGTGATATTTTTAAATGGTGCAATGGTCCAGCCAAACGCAATCTTAAGCGTCATCAAGTCGCAAGCTCCTGCACTGATCTGTCTGGCTGAACACACATGGTACCTACACTGGAAGACAGCCATTTTCTATGATGATGTCCAGTTCTCTTGTACAGTCAAATGTCACCATTCATCAGCTTTCCAGCATTCCGATATTTCCAATATTTTTTTATTTATTTATTATTATTTTTTTTTAAGATGAAGAAAGGAAATAAAGAGCCAAATCCCACCGTCCACATATCTGTGCAGGACACCAAAAAAGACAGCAAGGTAAATGTTGTAAATATGATCAAAAGACTGTCGATGATGCTGCATGCAAATATTGATGCTGTTTTTTTCATGCTTTTTTCAGACTTGCTACTCAACGATTGATCCCGAGTGGGAGGAAGCGTTTACCTTCTTCATTCAGGATCCCCACAAACAGGACATAGACTTTCAGGTATTGTCTATAACAGTGTGAATGTTCTATTTGATAATTCAAAGAGTCAACGTTTTGATTAAGCTTTTGGTCTTCATTAAGGTGAAGGACGCTGACAGCAAACAGCCTTTGGGCAGCCTGAGAATCCCTCTGTCCCGCATCTTGAAAGAATCAGACTTGTCTTTGGACCAGTGGTTCGAGTTGGAAAATTCTGGACCAGCCAGTCGCATCTATGTCAACACAGTTCTCAGGGTACCTTCGCAGGATTCCTTTTTTTGAATTGTTGTAGTAAAAAAGAAAAACAAGTTACGTATGGATCATTCAGTGCTTGAAGCACCACTTCTGGCGGTCAAGAGGGATAAATAGAACAAGAGGTATAGAGATGGATTTTTCATTTAAATTCTATTTACATTTTTAGGTCTTGTGGCTGGATGAGGAAAATATCAAGGCTGATGTGTCGTCTACTGTGGCAGCTGGAATGAAGAAACCGCTGCCCCAGAAGTCCTCACCCCATCCCAGCTTTGCCACAGAGGTAACAAGGGGCAGTGAAAATAGCATGGAGTCTTTAAACAGAACCTAATTGAGTTAAGATTGTTAATATATTATTTATTTAAATCTTATTTAGGGTCTTCTTAGGATTCACTTGTTGGCAGGTCAAAATCTTGTCCCAAAAGATAATCGCCTGGGCGGAATGATGAAAGGCAAGAGCGACCCCTATGTCAAGATCAGCATTGGGGGGGAAACCTTCACGAGCCAAACCATAAACGAAAACCTTAATCCCACCTGGAATGAGATGTATGAGGTAAGGTTCTTGTCACTTTAGCAGGTTTCATTGAATGATGCATTTGCAAGAACAGGTGTGTAGGTATAAAGCCCAGCGTCAAAACCTTAAAAACCGTCCCGCTATCTTTGGGGTCCAGATGACTCTAACCATATATTGATGTGTGACTTCTTCCATGATAAATGTAGAAAAAGGGGACAGGATTTTATGTCTGCCATGGACATTAGTGAAACTCAAAAATCAAAGATAAAAAAAGTACAGCGCACTGTCGTGTGGGGTCCAGATGACCCCACTTTTTATGTAAACAAGCCAAGGAGAGCGGACGGGTTACAGCAAAAGCCTTTAGCCTCAAGAGGTGCCAGAAGTATAAAGTTAGAGCATTTTGGGAGTATTTTTTTCACATATTATTGTCCTTTCACTAACAAGGAGCCATATTTTAAAAAAAACATACTGATGAAACTTGTGTTTTTAGTCTGTTGTAGTACAATTTTTCTCATAAGGAACGACATACATAAAAGAATTTAGATTAAAACTGCATTTCTGAAAATATTTTAATTCCAATTGTGTTGGATCAAGAGCAGATGAAAACTGGATGTTTGAAAAAGCCTTGGTTCATGACACAGCAACAGCTAAAGTCCTTCTTCTCCGTTTCAATTCTAAACCCTTCACTTGCAGACAAATAGATCCATTAAAGGCTTAATTTTACTCGTCTGAACTGACATCTGGTTAAAAACTGTGCTGCTCCGTAGCTCCAATCATTTTCTCAGGTTTTTGTTTTTGTTGATAAGCTAACGTTAGCTTGGGCTTATGTTGTGCTTGTTGATAGTGGAAGAGAGAGTAAACAAAGGCATGCTGGGAAATTAGTTAGGCTAACTTTGGTGCCAACAGTCCAGCCCACAACCCAGTGGTGAATTTTTATGAAATCTTGCAGCTCTGCATAAAATATGTCTTAAAAATGACACAGGCTTTTGATTTTGGCTAAAAATAGCATAATCACTATTAAAAGAACACTGGGAACGATTTTACAATATAAAAAAAATATTGTTGGAGTGTGACTTTAAAGAAAATAAAAATATGATACGTTTGTCTCGAAATTCTGTTTTGACATAAATCTAATTCCAACTTTCAAATTGAAATCACTCAAAGTTTTAAGAACAAAGGAATAAAGTTTGTGATTGTGAATATTTCTCAGGTGATTCTTACCCAGCTCCCAGGCCAGGAGCTGCATGTGGAAGTGTTTGATAAAGACATGGATATGAAGGATGACTTCATGGGCAGGTCACTACAACATAGGCTTTTTATTATTGAGTACAAGCAGATGATGAATTCTAATCTCATCATTTTTTATCTCTAGGTTGAAGATCGATTTGAAGGATATCATTGACGCCCAGTACGCTGATCAGGTGGGAAGATGCTACACTTTAACTCAAGTGGATCGATTCTGCTTGATGTTCTTCATCATATCTTTCTTCACTCTATCAGTGGTATGCCCTTAGCGATGTGAAGTCTGGTCGGGTTCACCTCGTGCTCGAGTGGGTTCCGACATCCTCAGAGGCAGACAGATTGGACCAGGTCAGCATTTTCAAATTTAATCTTCAATTATTCATGACTGCTGCTTCCAAAGCCTGATTCATTATGCTTATCTCTGTCTTTATTTCCTGTTTGGGTAGGCTCTCCAGTTCTACTCCAGACAGTCTTTCCAAAACAAGGCCGTGCCCTCAGCAGGTCTGCTCTTTGTCTATATTGAGCAGGCATATGGCTTACCAGTGAGTTTCCCAATGACTTTGTGAGCATTAATGTGGAAAACTGGTCGTCAGCTTTTGAACCCACAAGGCTTGTTATTTTACTCCCTTCAGGTCAAAAAGAGTGGAAAAGATCCAAAAGCAGGAGCGGAGTTGATGCTTAGAAAAGTGTCTCGTAAAACCACAGTAAGACCCAAACTTTGCTCAAAGACCCAGCCAAATGAAACTCGTTTATTTGGTGTTTTTAACATGCTTTTGTGATGTTTTTCTCTCGATGGAGAGCATATTTAATAACGTAATAATTTATTTCTGAGTATTTGTTGTGAATCTGGAGCAGATAATAAATGTCATTGGAAAAAGCTGTAGGTGTGGCACAGAACCTACAATGATAAGTCATAAGCTCCCTGCACCGCTCCATTCTGATGCATTCACCTGTGCACAGATAGGTCACGTACCTCTTTATTTTTTTCATCTGTGCTGGAATCTGGCACAGATCGTACAACTGGATACCATCAGTATTGCTCACCATTTTTGTTGCACCGATTATGTTAGGTTGGGGCTATAAGATGGGGGGGGTTGTAAAACAGATGGGTGATGGAAAGTAGAATTAGGCAATAGTTCCACCCACAGGTCAGATGCAAATTTCTAATGAACTACTGCTGCTCTGTAGAAACTATGTCTTTTTTTCTTTTTTTCCTTAATACTAAGGGTTTAAGGAAAAATCGATTTTGCAAAATATTGCAATATTTTATTTAGTGATACTTTCATCGATTTAAAATTATGACAGGACAACAATGAATTAACTATTTATAAGCATCCTTTGTTTTTTGTCCACATAAACCTCCAGCCACTAGTTGGCAGCACTGCACTCTGAGCTGTTTTGAGCAGCTCTACACCGCGACCAAAACAACAATGAGATCTCGCAGAACCAGCTCATGTTAAATGTTCAATCATTGAATAAAAATAATTTGACAATTTTATTAAAATGGAAGATATATTAATATTTATTTAGATTTTTTTCAAAATCATACTCTTCAAAAAAGTTTGTTCTGGTATAGTCTTAGGATATATCACAATACGTATCGTATCATCAGACATATATTGGGATATGTATCGTATCGTCACACCCCTACTAAAAACGGCATAATCCCTCTGTAATTAGAAGACTACTGGGAACACTTTGAAAATAGATCAGAAGATGATCACAGATCACCATACCATTTTGGACTTCTGCATTGTGGGTGTGGAGCAACCCCGCCACCCTTCCCCTCCCTTGTGGTAAAAGCTTGGTGCAGGGAGCTTGTGGCCCTCCCAGCCAGCATATTTTCTACATCACAAAAACACTCTTTTTCAAACAGATTTTTTTTTTCATCTGGTCCTGATTCACAACAAATTAAATAAAAAATGCTAAGAAACACAATTTTTTTGTCTTAATTTTTTTCCCTTATCATCTGAAAAATGCCACAAGAACATGTTAAAACACAATCTTCATTGAAGTAGGTCTTTAAATTACCAGAGAGTGCTGTTTTTGTCTCAACATCTCATCTGTGAGGGATGTTTGCTCATTTTCCTCTGAAGGTGTGCGATCGGACGACATCTCCTCATTGGAACGAGGCTTTTAGCTTCCTGGTGCGGGACCCCAGAGAAGATGTTCTGATAGTTAAGGTGAGCGACCTCACTTACCGATCATAATGAGGAAGATTTCCCAGTTTCTCCTCATACTGTTTGTTGTTATTACTGTTCCAGCTCTCTCACAGCTGGACCCTGCCCATTGGCTCTGTGGTGATTCCAATGGGAGAACTGCTATCTGAACCGGACCTAGTTCTGGATCGGTGGTTCCATCTGGACGGAGCATCACCTGAAAGCCAGATCCAGCTGAGAATTGAACTGAAAGTAATGGAAACTTTTTTTTTTTTTTTTAAGAACTCGTGCTTTTTATTTCTTTTAATTTGTTCTGATGCATTTTTGAATGCCAGAGTCTTGTCCCAAAGCTTTTCTTTCTGATTCTTGTTTTTTAATTTGTGGCGACAGTACCTCTGTTTACAATATGGTAACAAAGGGAATCTAATTGCAGTTGCTGATTCCTACTAAATGTCCTGGTGCTGACAAGGCGAAGGTCAATGTAGCAGCTGATCATCCTCCAGCCAAACCCAAGCAAGAGGAAGACACGGCTCTTAAGTGAGATCAATTATTCAGAAATGGTTTTTGATGCAACATTTTTTTTATCATCTTGTCAATCTTCCTCATTATAAATCTAGGTCAGGTTCAGTGGACACTCCTGTGGAGACAATAACCTCCTCCATAACTTCTGATGAAGTAATTCAAGAAAAAGAAGCTGAAAATGATGAGAATGAAGACGAGGCAGAAGAATCCCAGATTCCTGCTACAACAGAACCCCTTCACACTTCACCAGACCTGAGCTTTGCCACTGAGGTAAAATCACAAAGTGACGGCAGCAGAAACCCAAAGCCCAGTTTAAACTTTGATCTAAGAGCTGCTTGGGTTCACGTTTTCTCCTTTCAGGGACTGTTGAGGATCATCCTGTTGGAGGCCCAGGATCTGGTTGCTAAAGACAACAGGTTTGGGCGCATGGTGAAGGGCAAGAGTGACCCCTATGCTGTCATCAGTGTTGGACAGTTCTTGTTCAAGAGTCATGTGGTTGAAGAAAATCTCAGTCCAGTCTGGAATGAGATGTATGAGGTGTGTGAAGGCCTTATAGTTGTCTTAAATTCAGTTATTATTCCATCTGAACTGCTTTGTTTTGCTACAGATGGTGCTCAGGCCTCAGTCTGGACAGGATGTGCAGGTGGAGCTGTTTGACAAAGACGTAGACAAAGATGACTTCCTGGGCAGGTGAGGGGTTCATATTATTCACATTATTATTCACATTATTGTTCAATTATTTCTACAGCAGGGGTGGACAAACTACGCTCCAAGGGCTGTATGCGGCCCGTTAAACGATTTAATCTGGCTCGCCAAACTGGAATAAAGGATTTTGATTGCCCATATACATGTTTTTTTTTCCTGTAATTCAGGTGTGTCCCCACAAATGGCGCACCACAGATAAATTTACTTTTGTTCAGGCACCGGAAGTTCTGCGTTCATGTAGTGCTTGAAGATTTGTCAATTTCCTGATATTCATGTGTGATTTCCTAGTCGGACAGTCATTTTTCTGATTATTCCAACGCCACATGAACGCAGCATTCCCCTAAAATTACGTTTTTCAGTGAGGAACATCAACCCAAAAATCAGTTTGGAATAAAAATATCCAAAATGTTCTTATTTAAAGTAATTTTCAATCAAAATTCAAGTATGTTTTTGTATTTATTTCTTTTTACAAGGTAAATTATCAAAACATGCCATGAATCTGGTCCTGTTCAATTTTATATGTTTTTATGGCCCACAAGTAAGAGTTTGCCCATCCCTGGTCAAGTGTGATCTTAATCTACTTTTATTTTCAGTCATATTAAACATTTTCCCTTTTTAAACAAAAAAGTTAATTAAAAATATTTTTTGTTCTCAAATGAATAGCAACAGTCGTCAGGGCTCTAAACCATTGACTGTAAATGATAACTGGAGCGAGTGAGTGTGATGTCATCCATAGAAAACAGCCCACTGAAGTAAATTCATTTGTCATTCTGTCATGATATGGAACAGGACATCGTTTGTAAGCAGTAATTGGTCCAATTCGGTCTGAGTCAACATTTCTATGGCAACCGCTCTAGCCAATCAGGAATTTAATTCAATTCAATTTTATTTATATAGCCCAAAATCACAAAAAAAATTTGCCTCATAGGGCAAAAAAATTTGCCTCATTGGGCAAGGAATGAGCTCATTGGAAGTAGTCCACACCCCTACTATTTGAAATCAGGCTCGGGAGAATTTTTCTAAAAAATGCTGAAATTTTGACGCAAGACCACAAGTTTATCACATGAATAACTTGCACTATACAAAACATATATACAAAAATGGCGTATACTTGTATAGCGCTTTCTACCTTCCTTCAAAGGCCCAAAGCGCTTCACAGTCACAGACCCATTCACCCATTCACACACACATTTATACACTGGTGGTGGCTCCGCTGCACTGGCGCCAACCTCCCACCAGAGGCAATTTAGAGTTCAGTGTCTCGCCCAAGGACACTTCGACACATGGGCAGGCAAGGAATTGATCCCACTATCTACCAATCGTGAGACGACTGCCCTACGACTGCACCATGGTCGCCCTTTAATCTCAGGATTAGCAAGAAAATATTAAAAAAATGTAGCAGAGCAAAAGTATGATTATTCTGACAAATTGAAGGAATGAGTAATAACTGCTTCTTGAAGCCCGCTGGCACTTCCTGTTCTGAGTGCAAGGGGGGAGGAGTCACTCAGTCTAGTTCTCATGTACAGTCAATTGTCTAAAACAGGAAGCAAATAGACAGAAACAATGACATCAGTTCAGATTGTTATTCAGCTGATTCCATTTCAGTTCTTAACCAGACTATTTAATGCAATAAAAAATATCTTTACTAAAACACACATAAGTAGATTATTTTTCAACTCCATCCTTTGAACTTGTTTCTGAAGAAGTCATGATTCCTTTGTAATGATATTCCTGTAAATGTTTTTACAGCATTTTATTCAACCTGAGGTGTTTGGATTGTTTCATCATCTCCTTTGTTTTCGTATTCTTTTCCAGACTTAGTCAATTGACTTTAAATTTAGTTTAAGTCAAAGGTTTGATGACCGTGTCCTTGACTCCACCATCATGTCAGTTTATTTGAGATGTGCTGTGCTTTGTGCTGTTTATGGTTAAACAGCTCTTTTGCTTTTTCTAGTCTGCTTTCTGTTAAATAAATAAAGGGGTCAATAGCTTTTGAACTTGCCGGCAATATTTTCCACTCTTACAACACTGCCTTTCAAACAATATCCTTGAAGTATTTAATAAAAAGGTGGACTTAAAATCTTTTTGATCATTTTTAAATTAAAATTCAACAAACCATAACTTTAAAAAAGCAATATTGAGTAAGAATTGTTTGAAGAAATGAAATTAAGTGGCTGAGTTTTGTAATTATATTAACTATATGTATACAGAATCATCAGTATTTACACTTTAAAAGAAAATCGGCAAATTTGAAAACAGAATTGAACATAATTTAAAGTCATTTTTTTACTAATAAAGTTTCTAAATGTTGAATTTCCTTTGGATATGTCATTCTCTCTCGTCATTGAACGTTAAATTGTTTTTCCTAACAGGTTCAAAATCCTCATGTCTGACATAATCCAATCCCAGTTCAAGGACCAGGTAGATGACTGCAGATCTGGATTTCAAATTTTGACGGGCTGTGACTCACATGATTCATTTCTCTCTTAGTGGTACACCCTCAGCGATGTGAATTCTGGTCGCGTTCGTCTGATAACTGAGTGGGTTCCAACTGTGTCGCGAAGTGACGCCCTGGATCAAGTTTGTCCCTTTTTTAGTTTTTCCATCTTCACAATTCCTCTGTTGTGCCACAGCAGTAAATGAATTTGTTGGATCCATGCAGGTGATGCAGCTGCAGTCTCTGCAGTCATACCGTAACAAAGCAGTTCAGTCTGCAGCGCTGCTCTTTGTTTTCATGGACAGAGCACGCATGCTTCCTGTGAGTCCTCACATCTTTATATTCTATATTTTTTTGTCTGAAATGACACTGTTGTTTTTGCCTACAGATTAGAAATGTGGTTCTGCAAAACTGGCTTCAAGAAGGCTTAAATTGAATGATTAAAAATGTTTTTTTTTTTTTTTATTATTTTCCTTTTTGCAGTTTAAGAAAAGTGGAAAGGAGCCCAAAGCTGCAGCTGAACTTATATTGGGCAACACAGCGTACAAAACAAAGGTGATCAATGAAGCAGACACAAGACTTCTGTTTATGAGTTGTATAATTTAAGTTTATAGGTTAGAACTTTTAGAACAGATAAAATTTGTGCAAAATGATTTAAAATGATCATATTGTTTCCACAAAGCTTTAAACTTGATCTCTTTTTAATTTCATCCTTGGCTTCACATCAATGTGACTTCAAATCCATCTTTAAATCATTAAAAGCGTGTTCATTTCTACTTAATGCTCCTTAAAATTGAATTCAAAGTTTTAACAAACTGTATCTATTTATACTGTTTCCTCCGTCTCGTTCTTCTTCTGTTTAAAGGTGTGTGAGCGCTCCAGGACCCCCCAGTGGAGTGAAGCTTTTTACTTTTTGGTTCACAACCCAAAAGAACAAATGCTCATAGTGAAGGTGGATGTCACACAACAGATAAGCCTCAAACCAGGAACATTTCCAGCTCATGATCTGCTGTTTATCTGCAGCTGTCCAGTGCATGGGACCAGCCAATGGGATCTTTGGTCGTTCCTGTGAGGGAACTGCTGTCGGAACCTCAGCTGGTTCTGGACAAGTGGATGCATCTGGACGGAGCTTTACCGGAAAGTGAAATTCTGCTCAGAGCTGAGCTCAAGGTATACATGCGACTGCGTGCACATTAATGCTGCTGCAGCTGACACACAAGCTGAGTGTAAGGTCTTTGTTTGCAGATCCTTGACACTCGGATGACAGACGTTCCAAAATCATCTGCCTCTGCTTCCAAGAAAGAAACTGAAGCAGAAAAAGTTCCCAAAACAGCAAAAGTGGAGGAAAAGCGGACTGAACCGCCTGCAAACCAGTGAGTTATTTGTCTCATTTGAAAGGTCAGAACTGTCGGCCCACCATTCAGAAACAGTAAAGCCATATTATTATGTTCAGTTTAGGCTGGTTATTGTGATTTATGACCTCAGTTTGTGGCTTCAGATCCCCTGAGGTGTCAAAGCCTCATAAAGAGCCTGAAGCTGCAGATCCCGACCTCTCCACAGCGAAGCCTGATCCCAGAGAACCAGCTGAAGTTCAAATCACAAAGGATGTGTGTCCTTCTGCGGTCAGCCAGGTCTCCCATACAGACTAGTTAAAAGTCCTATAAATATGTTTTTTTATTTACAGAACTGTATCTGTCTGTCAGCAGATGGAGGAACAATCACAGGATCCAAAAACACATCATGAACCAAAGGCCCAAACAGAATCGTGAGTAGAAATGTGTTTGGATTCCTTTCTATTCCTGTCATTTATCATAGAATAAAAGTTTAAATTTTAAAATGATTAAATACATTAAAATTAATATATTTGTGTTTGTAAATGCAGCACCGCTGTAAAAGATCTCGCTCAGTCTACAATCTCAGGTCTTCCCACGGATAAAAAGAAACCTGCAGAAGTTCCTGAAATCCCTAAAGCGGGTCCTTCTCTTCCATCACACACAACACCACCAAGAGACTTTGGGAAAGAGGTGAGTTTCTTTCATGATTTACCAGGTTATTCCGAGTAAAACGCAGCAGCAATAAAGTAAACTGCTTTCATACGCACAGCTTTCACTAGCACACAAAATACAAACTCCAAAACGTCCGACAGACAACATGGTTGACTGTGGATCAGCCAGTAAAAAGCACTTGTTACTTTCATGACCTGTGAGTGTGAAGTCATGCAGGAACTAAAGGCTGTGTCGCACAGCCACATTTTATGCATATTTCTTGAATGAAAGTCAGTCGTACATAAATAAATTTAGGAAAACTAAGTGAAGTTGTGGCTTTTAAATGTAATTTACACAAATGTGAAAGCCGGTTCTTGATTTTAACAAGATTTTAACAAGCTTCTTCCTGGGAAGAATAGTTCGGTAGACCCGCAGCAGCGCAGAACTGTGCACGAAAAGAAGACATAGAGAGAGAAAATAATTTAGTTACAATGTCATGCAGGAACTAAAGTAAAGTAATCTATTACCTTTTAAAAGTAATTTACCCAACACTGTGCAGTGGCTGTGTGACATGGCCTTAAAATCATGAGGGGAAATAGTTTTAGTATTTGGGGAGAAATCATTTTACATTTCAATATATTAAACTGTGAATTATTTGCTGTTTTGAAAACCTAATTTTTGACTTACATCAAATTCACATTCAAATTCCATCATTTGTTTGACAATCGTTCATTTGGAAAAGCATTATTGACTATTTTACTTGTAGCCATTTGGTGGTATAGTCTCTAAGTTAGAGGTTTGTATCAAACCTAAAATGATCTTATAGCTTCCTTTTTTGTTTTAGATGTATGGGTGTCTCACACTTCCTCCAAGTTTTTAATATCATGAGAAGTTCTGATACTTGAACATGTGTTTATGCGTCATTTTAGCTTATTTGAAAACAAAGAAGTTCCATCATTTATAAACAAAACCAACCATTTACTAAAAAATGTTTTTTTGTTGTCAAAGGGTGTGGCTGGTTTAAGGAATAAATATATTTTGAATTAAAGGGGGAAAATCTGGATTAGGTTTACTAAATGACTGTTTTTGATGAATTATTTAACAAGTGAATAAAGATCTGCCAAAAAAACCTAAACTGTTTCCAAAAGTAAGTTTTTAATGTCTTTCAAATATTCAGAAGCTGTGATTCTCCTGCTGACCGTCTTCCCATCATTGTCCTGTAGGGGGTGCTGAGGATCCATCTGCTGGAAGCAAAGAATCTGATTGCCAAGGACAATGTTCTGGGAAAGGGTAAAAGTGACCCTTATGTAAAAATCAATGTTGGAGGGGTTATGTTTAAGAGTCATGTTATCAAAGAGAATTTAAACCCAACTTGGAACGAAATGTATGAGGTAAGACACATACGATAAAGAACACACCACGCTCTTACATTTTTCTACAGATATTTGTATCAGTTTGTGTTCAACAGGTGGTTCTGAGCGGGAAAGGTGACCAGGACATCAAGTTTGAAGCTTTCGACAAGGATTTGAACTCTGATGACTTCCTGGGGAGGTGATTTCTCCTAAAGTTTATTATCTATAACCTGAGAAGAAAACATTTCCTCACTGCAGTGTTTGGGTTTTAGGGACATCTTTTCCATGATTAAATCTTTAAAATTAAAATATACATTGAGAAATTACTTTGTTTTAAGTTATTCAACACAAAAAGTAAATGATTTTAATCAAATGTTAGGGAGTTTATGTCTTTTGGAGCTTTGGAAGAGTTTATTTTTGAAACAAAAAGCTTACTTGATTTTCACGTTCACAGATTTAGTGTTCGGCTGAGTGAGGTCGTGAGCTCACAGTACACCGATCAGGTTGGTCAGTCGCTGATGTTGACTCCCACATTCAGATTGATTTTCTGGTTTTAATGAGGCGTTCTCCAATGTGGCTGTGTTGCAGTGGTTCACCCTCAAGGAGGTGAAGTCTGGACAAATTCATGTGATTCTGGAATGGGTCCCTACAGTGTCACATTCTGTCAGACTGGACCAGGTCTGCCCTCCTACATGTTTATAGTTGAATCTTTTATTTTGAAAACTGAATTTTTTTTTGTTTTATTTGTTTGTTTTAGGTGATGCAGCTGGAGACGCTCCAGTCTTACCAGAATAAAGCGCTCCCATCTGCAGCGCTGCTCTTTGTTTACATCCAGGCTGCAAAGTCACTGCCTGTGAGTATTCAATTTTCAGCAAAGCCGGGCAAACCATACTATTTAAATTGAAATAAATTATATTAATAATCCCTTTTGTTTCATTTATAGTGGGGCAAAAAAGTATTTAGACCTTTAATTTTCATCATAGGTATACCTCAACTTATGAGAGAAAAAAAATACAGAAAATTCCATCGTCTGATTTTTAAAGAATTTATTTTTAAAATATGGTGGAAAATAAATTTTTACTCAACAACAAAAGTTCAATTCAATTCTTCATTACATGCCCTTTGTTGTCAATGACAGCAGTCAAATGTTTTCTGTTAGTCTTCACAAAGTCCATTCCTTCTTGCAGATCTCCTCTAGAGTAGTGATGTTTAGGGCTGTCGTTGAAAAAGACAGACTTTCAACTCCCTCCAAAGATTTTCCATGGGCTTGAGATCTGGAGACTGGCTAGGCCACTCCAGGACAGTCAGACAGTCTTTTTACCAATTTTTCCAATTCTACATGAATGTAGCATTTCTCTAAGTTTCCATATTTCTCTGATGGACATTGACCCTTTGGTAAAATTGGCAGTAAAATTAGAAAAAAAGTTCACTTTTTAAATAAATTTCCAAAATGTTCTGTTTTAAAATATATGTATTTAATAAAATACAAATATGAAACCAAATATATCATTTTCCATCTAAATAATGCACATTTTCGCCCAATTTTTTTTCTCTTATGAGGTAGATTATCAAAACACTCCACATATGGTCCTTCCCTTCTAACAAATTTTAGAAGCCTTTGTGGCCCTCTAAGAGTTTCCCCCCTCCTGTTCTACAGCCTGTGTCAGAAATATCAAAGAGGCACATGATAAACCCGTGTTTGTCATTCATTTCACAGCTAAAGAAAAGTGGAAAAGAGCCCAGGGCAGGAGCCGAGCTCCTTCTGGGAGAAACTTCACTCAAAACCAAAGTAGGGACGTTGTTTTCACTGTTGTGTCATGTTGTCTAAATGTGTAATTAATGCCGTCATCGTATGTCGTCAGGTGTGTGATCGCAGTGCCAATCCTCAGTGGAATGAGTCTTTTCACTTTGTGCTTCGTGACCCAAAACGTCAGATTCTCATTGTGAAGGCAAGATCTCGTCTTCAGAACCCTGATCTGTTGCTGCTCACTGCACGAGTTTGTGACCAATGTCTCCTTTTTTTTCTCACGCTGCAGCTGTCCAGCGGTTGGGACGAACCAATGGGATCTTTGGTGGTTCCTGTCAAGGAGCTTCTCTCAGAACCAGAACTGGTTCTGGACCGCTGGTTCCACCTGGATGGAGCATCAGCTGACAGTCAGATCCTGTTGAGAGCTGAACTCAAGGTGGGAACAGAAAACAATTGAGAAGACACGACGAAGAACCCTGACACTCACTGATGGTTCTGTTGATATTTTAAAGGTTCTGAACACTAAAATGTTGGATCTGATCGGTACGGAGGCTCTTCCGTGTGCTGCGACCGGCTCCGGACAGTTGAAGATGTCCGTTACATATGCCTCTCAGGAGAATAAACTGGTGGTCATCGTACATGGCTGCAGGTGATTCCGTTTTATTTTTTGCAGAATAAAAATGGTTTCTTTGTTTTTGATGGAAAAATTTGGGTTTTTACAAATAATATCCTCAAAAAATAAGTAATCAGGTACATTTGATGTCTACTAAAAAAGATAAATGCAAAAACAGAAACTTTGATTGCATCAGAGTACTGTTTTTTTACAGAAGTTAGTAAAATGTTTGCAGTGGCCTTGAAGTGCAAATCACTCGACACAAAAACACAATTGAAAAAGCAGAACAAATAATAGAGAAGTATAAAAGTGTCAAATTTACATTTTTGAGAATCAAAACAAAATTCCAGAAACCAAAAACTTAAAAAAAACATTTAGGAAAAGAAGATATTTCCAGAAATCAAAACAAAATGTTAAAAAAATAAAATGTTAATGGTAATCTTCTGTCAGAAGATATTTCTGTCTGCTTTATTTCTTCTTCAAAACATTATCATCCAGTCAGTCCCATCCCATAATAGTTGCCTTTTCCGGTTTTTTATAGTGTTTCACTTTTATAACGTTTAATTTTGATTTATGGAAGTTACTTTTTTTTCTGAAATGCTTTTTTTTTGTTTCTGGAATTTAGCTTTGATTTCTAAAATTTACAATAATATATTCTATTTCTTATTTCTTCTTATATTTCTGTTTTATTGTTGTTTTTTTTTTTTTTTAAATAGTCCTGTCGATCTTTAATATATGTTTACACGGTGAATTTTTCAGGTTCCACCACCAAAACTCATTTTCAAATGGTAAATTTCCAGCATCACGATTTTTATCTATTTTTTCACAGTGTGGTTTAGGTTTACAGGCAAATCTATTGCTTTCATGATGCAATATCAGCTAAAAATGTTCTAAAGTTCAGCTGAGGCATTTTTTCACTCTCAAATATTCTGGAATTGGAAGATGTTAATTTTAGGTCCAATCACTGCACGTCCTCCCAGCACTTCAATTATTCATTTATTTGTTCAGTTTTTAATATAATCAGTTATAATATGGACATAATCCATCCGTTTTGTGTATTATTTTGAAGATTTATTATTTATGAGCCTGAACTGTGCTGCCATCTTGAATTCAAAGAGAGGCCTTTTCTATCCAGTCTGTTTTACAATGTAAAATATGAAAATTTTACAGCTGAGACCTTTAAAATGAGGACCCTGCAGTTATTTATATATATTTTTTATTTCTGCTGCCTGGAATAAGAAAGAAAAACAATATCACATGATCCAAAAACAACCAAGCCTTAGCAAACAAATTTGGGAAAAAAGTTGAAAAAGTTAAAAATAAACTGATTTTTATGTTCTTAGACTTCCTTCATTTTTCAAGATCTATATCTTTAATATTTACCATTTTCACACACAGAGGCCTTTTGGCACAAAGTAAGGAGGGAGTAGACAGCTACGTCTCTCTAATGCTACTGCCAGACAAAAGCAAAACCACCAAGAGAAAGACCGCCGTGAAGAAAAAAGACCACAACCCCGAGTACAATGAAAGGTAAAAACAACCCCGCGTCTCTGCTCCTTCAAGTCTTCCAAAAACATTGTTGACATCTCTGCTTGTGTCTGTAAGGTTTGAGTTTGAACTGCCGGAGCAGGAGGTTCGCTTCAGGCGCCTCAGTGCATCAGTGAAAAACAACTCCTTCAGAGGCAAAGATGTTATTGGACAGGTGAGTCGGGATGTGAATCCATCTATTGCAGAATCTTTTGCTGAGATTCTGTGCTGCAAACATGAGTGACAGAGGATGTCACCCCCGATGCTAATTTGTTTCACTACATTAAAGCCGGATCAAAGTCTTTTCTACAATTGCAATTTAAAAATCCCTTCATCAGTGAAAAAAACATTATTTTTTTTAATCATGTTGGATTCTATTCTTTTCTTCACCCTGATATGACCTTTTTGTTCCTCAGGTTCAGGTTGAGTTGGCTCAGATGGACCTAAAGTCTGGAGTCACACAGTGGTAAGCAGACCAGGTTTAATAAACTATGGAATATGTTCAACATTCAGTCTCTGAATGTAAAATTTCATTTCTAAAATGGGCTTAAATTCACACTTTGATCATTTTTTGAGCTCTTTCAAAATTATTGCCAGTGATCTTTTATTAATGTTTGACATTTTTAGCTAGAAGTAAAATAACAGTGATGTTTTCCAAAATGTAGGTTTTGCAGAGCAGCAATATTTTATTAGAAATTTGCCTCTGACTTGTGAGCAGTCCCACCTTCTTTCCCATCCCCTTCACACCCCAATCTATAATTAATGGTGCAACAAACGTGGAGCAGGGAACCCAGTGTATTTTCTACCTCACAAGTAATTATTTTTAAAGCAGCATTTTTTCATCTACTACTGATTCACATCAATTTGAATAAAAAAAATATTCAGAGCTTAAATTTGTTAATATACGTCATCCATTGTCAGAAAAATGGCACAAGAACATGTTAAAAACATCAAAAACAAAATTTCCATCAAATTGGGCCTATAAAAAAATTGAAAAAAAACTTGTAGCTTGATTGTGTGAGTCTAAAGGTCAGAAAACTTTTATAACGC
Organism: Oryzias javanicus; assembly: GCA_003999625.1. Lineage (NCBI taxonomy): Eukaryota > Metazoa > Chordata > Actinopteri > Beloniformes > Adrianichthyidae > Oryzias > Oryzias javanicus. Next base: position 8,785,132 of record CM012441.1, on the reverse strand, counting down.
ACAGAAACAGATCCAAAAACTGAATGATATATATTTCCCTTATCTAAACATTTATAACATTTCTGACTGAAAATGTTAGGTTTCACATGTTTTCGCACAATGTTCCTTGGTATGTGGAGAACAGGTCAAAATCTAATGTTATACCTGAAATTCAACTGAAAAATTGTAATATTACACGTGATTTGGTGGTATCAAGCACAAGTTTCTCAATATATAAAAAATCATAGATGTTGGTAAAAGTTTTTTTTTAGCATTGTTTTATAACCTTACTGTACCTGATTCTTTTTTCCTGAATGTTAAATTTGCCCACATTCAGGCTCCTGAAACAAACTTGATGTCACCTTAGGTGAAATCAGGAAGTAATTCTAAAGCAGAAACAGAACAGGAAGGAGGTCGCAGCATCATTTTTCTGAATGATATGACTGTGGTTCTACTGGAGTTTCAGAATCACCTATTATTACAATTATCTCGGAAGTTCAGCAGTTTTTGGCAGGAATATCCATCATTTTCTTTCATTAGGCTGAAGTTAAAGGCCAGCTCCAATAGAAAATAACATTTTTTTGTGTTTTTAACATGTTCTTGTGACTTTCTGACAATGGAGGACATATATAAAGAATATTAGGCTTACAATTGTATTTCAGACTATTTCTTTATTCGAATCGTTGTGAATCAGGAGCAGACAAAACGGGCCACAAGCTCCTTGCTCTGCTCCATTCTGATGCTTCCACTTGTAGATGACTTGATTGATAGACTGGATAGCTTCAATGTTACTTACCATTTTTGTTGCACCGGTAATGTTGGGTTGGGGGTGAGGGGCTGTAAGCTATCAGAAGAATGCACAGACAAAGAGCTTTAGCAACGTAGAGGGGAAGTGTTATTTTTTGTTGGCTATAAATATCATAATCAAAACGAAAAAGCCACTGGGAACACTTTTGAAATAGATCAAAATATGACTGGGGTGAGACTTTAAGGGAAAGTTGTTTCTAAACTTTCTGTTCCTTTTTATTGTGGTCTACGATTGTTATTTGTTCCTCAATGAGCATATTTTCTTGTCCAGGTTTCCTCTGAGTGATGAAGTTGAGTAGACTTCCTGCCTGATGATCTTGTTGCACAGCGCCGACGATCATGTAATCCGTCAACCTTCCCTCCGCTGCTGCTCTTCACACACCTGCACCACTTTGGCAGCTTAACTGTATCCACCCAGCTCACTGTGTTACTCATTGTTTACTGTACTGTGTGCACATCCACTTACCAAAAAAGGAAATGGGTAAAATAGTCATGTTTGGAGTTAAAATGTTTAATTGAAAGAAGTTAAAAGACAGGAAGGCACTAAATGTTGTAAGAATATTTTAAATTTCTTGATGAAGTTTTTTTTCCACATTTTATATATGAGTTTGTTTTTTTTTTTATGTATCATTGGTAAATGTTGATGTTGTCATTTCAGTATTTCAGCCCTATTTTATAAAACACCTTAAGATTCCACAGGAATTCATTTTTAAAGTGCCTTGTTTTTAATCTTGTGTTTTTCATTTTATATTTGTTTCACATGTCAGCATATCTCTAGTTGTGCCTTTGCAAAATTAGACTGAATACTGTTTGCTCAAAGCCAAATAACAATAAAATGATTTGGAAAGTCTCACAAGTTCTTTTGATTTTTTTTATTTTATTGTTTACTGTGAACAAATACGAATTGGAATAGGTTTTTAATGTAATGTCATTCTTGTGTTTAAATTGAAAAAAAACAACTTTTTATTTTAGTTAAAATATTTCAGGTATAGTATGTTACTTTTGAGATTACATTTTCTTTAAAAAGGAGCAAAAAAAAAAAACTTTACATACATGTAATACAAAAAATATGTTGCAAGCAACTGCTAGAGATAAAATATATCTTTTAATATTTTTCCTTTTCAGTGACAATTAAAAAAAAAAGTTTATATTTTTAGTTTTAGATTAACTAAGATAAACCTTAAGTTTGAATCCAACATCTTTATTGTTTCACTTGTATTGCTTCATTGTAAAGCAATAAACAAATTGGTTTTTGAAATAAAATTTAAAATTTGCTTTCTGTTGATTTAAGTACACACACACATATAAATATTTATTTATGGCATAAATATTAAGTTTTGTTAAAGACCTTCATCAGCATATATTTAACTTTAGCTTTAACCCACTAATGCATGACTTATGATCAAATCAGCTAGGATTTTTTTGTGTTTTTATTCATCTTCAGGGATACAGAATTTTAATTTCATTTTCTATCTTAAATTCTATAAAGATATATTTATCTATCCACCAAATATCAATGTAATACAGATATTGAGCACAAAATGATTTGATTTTTCAGCCTTAAAAAATTTTGTAGAAAAAAGTCATCGATTCTATCATCATAACATTACACAAATTTTTTATAGATATCAGATAATTAAAAAAAAAAAATGTTGCAGTTGCATGCGTGTTAATTCATAGGGAAGAAAGTGACAAAAAACTCAATTAGAGAATAGTTATTTTAGTAAAAGTAGGATCAGAGTCAAAGAGAGTACTCTGAATCATCACCATGACAGACAACGTCCTGTAAAATGGACTCCACAGATATATCGCGATGGGTGGGCCACGTGTTGCTTCAGACCAATGTCTGGCAGGACAGAAGAAGCCTCCCAGAAGCCTTAATGACTATCATGGTGATCTTCCCAAAATCTTCATCTTGAGTGGTCAGTGTCTGTCCCCCTGCTCCTGCCAGCAAGATCATTTGTAGCTCTGTTTTTCAAATGTAATGATTAGGTCCTTGAAACCCCCTAACTGATCTGAAGCTGAAGATAGATTGAAAGAGGATTAAGATAAATGCCTTTATCAATGTGTTATTAACAAAGAATAAAAGTGGAGCATTGTATAGAAGTATAAAAAAAACTTTATTTAGTATAAAAAAACTTCACATGGTGTTTTGTTTGTTTCAAACCTAATAACTTTTTCTAGAGTGCAAACAAGAGTGTTTCTAAATGAAGGTTTAAGGTCTGATGAGTTTTGTGAAGACAGACGAGAGAAAAAATGACTATCACTTTTATTATTTTAAATACTGCTCCTGAACAGAAATATTAAGAGTTATATTATTTGTCCCTGCAAACACTGACTTCTATACCAAAGTTTTTGACATTATATATTTAATCAAGAGATGTGAAATGTTTTTCATATTTTTTTTGCAAATATCAACATTTGTTATAGCATATTATCAAATATAAACCAAGTAAAAGCTTAGCTCTGATCATTCATTTTATAAAAATGCTCAAATCCACCAAAAATAGGAAAAATTAAACAAGAGTAGTTTTTACAATCCAAGTTCACCAGCTGCCCAGCTGTCAGGGTCCTCAATGAAGATGAAGAAGTTGTGATAAAGTCTAGTTCCTTATGCATTAGGGCTCTTTATTTTGTGATTCTTTTAACCAGAATCAGGGTGATCGTGTAACTTTTCACAATTTTTTTGCTATTTTTTACTGTTTGATCAAAGCCAAATGACTTTAGAGATGAAATATTTTGATATTTTTTCTGGTGAAACTCCGACTCTAAACTCTGACTGTTGGTAAGTCATTTTTTCTGGACATTGAAACATCTGACATATTGTTATGAACTTAACTCCATACACATTTGTTGGACGCTATAAACTTTTTGTTACTGAAAGAGACCATTATAAAGTATTTATTTATTTTTCAGAACATATTTATAGCCAGAGAGACAGTTTCTAAGAATGGGAAATTACTTTTTCCATCTAAAAAATAAGGACAGGGAAGATCATTTCTGGTATGTGCCCATAAATCATGTTTACAATAAGAAGAATGAAAGGCACGGAAAAAGATATTAAATCAGTCACACTGGAAATTGTTATCAAATAAACAAAAAGCCAGAAACAAGTTTGCCTTTTATCACAAAAACTGTTTATTCAGAAAGTTTTTAATTTATTTCAGAATTATATGACTTCCTGTTAGAGTTCACAGACCCTCTCAAGTTATTGTTGTCATGATTCAGTGCTTAGGTTTTGTCATGTTCTGTTTTCTGTTATGTCCAGGTCAAATCATCCACAGCTGTCTTCATTTTAGTTAATTGCCCTCAGCCAATTTAAGTGTCTGGTCTCCAGTTCTACATTATTAGGTCATCTGTTCTGTTATAGCACTGATTTGTTCTCCCATGGGTTTCCTCATGTTATCTAGATTATGTTTCTACAACCAAGTCTTGTCTCCTTTCCTTGAGTCCTTCACTGCCACACCCTGACAATTTTTTCCTTGTACAGTGTTTTGTTCTGTATCTATCTCATTATAGATATGTTTTGTATTTTTAAATTAATCTGTAACTATATGACTAAATTCAGGAGAAGATTCCATAGCCACTTTTTAAGTTAACATTCCCCACAAGAGGGGAATTTGAAGATAAAGGTAACATAAAACAACCAGGTATAAATGGCAAACTGGAATGGGCGGGGCCTGTCTACACACATACCTGTTGCCAATAATAGTCTTTACATTTAAACTATAGTCAAAATGTACAGACTACAGCTGCAGTTCACTCACACTTAATCATACAAAACCCACGCACGTAAAGCCTTTCATTCTGTGGAAAGTTAAATGTCTAAGTAGTTTTGGACTCCTGATCTTAGTGTGAATTATAAATCATGTTTTATCAGACAACCATCCTGCAGCTGTGACATAGCTATTGCTTAATTAGAGCTGCTTAAAACCAGTTTATCGTCCCTCATGAGTTTGGACCTCCCCATGTTGACACAACAGGGGATTTCAAGTCTCTGCGTGTCTAAAGTTTCCCTTTCATTTTCTTGTCTGTTCCTCCAGTGATTCCGTCTCTCCATTGTTGGTTTCAGCTAAACGGAGGACGGTAAGTGGTCAACTGCTGTCCTTGGACATTTCTTCTGTACTTTCTCAAACTTTCTGTCAGCATATTTTCATAGGATGGTTATCTGTCTGCAGTGATTACTGATCTATTTGCTGCCTTTAAGAAAAAAGACAAAAATTGAAACAAAAAAATCAATGAAATTGATCAATTTATGGGCACTAATAAGGTGGTCATTCTATGAATTTATGCTCATTATTTTCAGTAAAAGCAGGAATAACCTGGTTTATGTAAATATTTTACATGAGGAAGTTAAAGATTTGGCATTCTGTCTGCATTTTGTGACCGAATTTCCCCACAAAATGAACGCATTAGCCATCACCATTTTGTCTGTTAACAAAGGCGCTACTAAATGCAGATGCACAATATGCACATCCATCTTTGCATAAATCTGGATGTTTGCTTTCGTGTGAGAAACGCAGACATGTTACCAAGGTACGTCATGAAACAAGTGGCACCCACATGAAACAATAGGAGGAGCCTCAGTGATCAAGTTGTCTTACTTTCGAGTAGAAAAAAAAGAGTTAACAAAAATAACTAGTATTTCATAAATAATCTGTTATTTTGTGTGCCAAAGGTAATGTATGATCATAATTATTGACATAGTTTAAGAAAATCATGGTATAGGCCTGCAACCTGCGAATCTAGAGACTCTTGTGGCTCTTTTATCTCTCCATGGTGGCTCTCTGGCTGAAGAAATATAAAATATTTTTTGAAGTAAGGATTACTTTATTAGCATTTCTTTAATTTAGATAAGTTACATTTATAAATTGATGGCTGAGGTGCACATAGGTGATAAACTCTTTTTACTTCCCTATTGACCTGAGGAGGCCTTGCTTGCTCAACACTTCCTCCAGAATGAACAGATTTTATATGCAAAGCAAAACTTTGGTCTAATGACTGATCTTTTATGAGTTGAAAGCACGTACTATCTTATGTAACACAACAATGATTAATAGCTGTCCAGAGCTGCATTGACATTGGCACAGAGCATCTTTTATTTTGAAAATAAGTTATTTGAGCTTCTGTCAAATGTAAACAGAAAAGAAGAAAAATCAAATTTTGAGAGATGCTGTTTTCTTTTTTAATATTTTTGCTTTTTTTATGCCAAAACACAAACATTTTCATATTTATTATTAAAAAAAAGAAGGTAACAACATGTAAACACAAATTTCTTAAAGGTTAAAGTAAATCTATGCAGCTCCTTTTACTTTCATTGTACAAGTGTGCAATGACAAAATAAAGACCGTTCTATTCTATTCTTCTAGGTTTTGATCAGGAGACATCGAGCCTGAATGGCTCTTTTAGTGTTAAAGGTTGCTGACCCCTGATATAGGCCTTTTAAAGCATGTCTCTGGAACTGTTGAAAAAAAATCCTGAGATAAAATGTTGCTTTCATTATCTCTTTATTTTGATGTTGTAGGATCTTTTGTTGTGAAAGAGCCACAAACAGACTTCCAGAAGTTGGAAATTTACTCCAATACATAATTTTTTAATGGTTTTGGGAATTCAAATATCCAAGTCAAGTTTTGATTATGATTACTTACCAGTAGCTATTTGTTTAAATAAAAATTGTGTTATGAAAAATATGTATCTAAATGAATAAATAAACAAGAAATGGAAGTGTGGGGAAGTACATACAAAACATCCTTAAATTCAGTCTTTTTCTTCAAAAAAAAGCTATAAGAATAATCACCAACTCTCCTTACACTGAACCAACGAATCCACTTTTTTATCAAATTAAAACTGTTGAAATTTTTTGACTTGATTGATATCAAAATAATCCAATTCATGTTCAAAGTAAAAAACAAACAATTCCCAGAAAGTATCCAAAAGCTCTTCCTGTTAAGAGAAAATAAATATACGCTAAGAGGTACAAACATTTATGTCAAACCACCTGTTAAAACAAACATTAAACTCCACTGCATCTCCACAAGGGAGGTGCAGTTATGGAATAATTGTAGGGAAGATATTAAAAGTTGTCAAACTTTACATAAATTAAAAATATTCATCAAATGTAATAAAATTAATAAATATGAAGACAATGGTAAAGATATGTTGAATTTTATATGAATATTAGTTTATATAAATGTTGTGATTGTTTTAGCTGTTCTTTTCATTAATGAAATTTAATCTATTTTTTGTTTGTTGTAGCTCAATATAGTCAATGAGAAATTGTATATTTAATTTGGACTGAAAAAAAAAAAAAAAAAAAGATAAAAGGGGCTTGGAGTTGATAAGCTATTAGCTTCATCCAAAGCCCTTTTTCGAACTATGAACATCTCTTGTTGTATTCAAGATTGATTGTGAGAGAAATTGCTTTGTTTACTTTGTTTCTTGTTTGTTTGTTTGTTTTGCTCTTTTCATTTCTTTCTGTTTCTATTCGTTGTTCTTGTTCGAAAATAATAATAAAAAAAAAATTAAGAAAAGAAATGAAGCACCAAAAGCTGTCTTTACAATTATCTAATTTACAAGATGTTTTTCTTGTCATCTTTTCTAACTTTCTAACCTTGTCATATGTACATTTGTCTCATGAAGATCAATTTATCCTATTCTAGGAAATTCTATTTTAGGGTAAAATTATAATCTGCTTCATGTGTCTAATTGTGTGCAAATAAAAAAAGAAGAGTAATACAATTTCTTTTAAATGAAGTAAAAAATATGTGCATTTTATTTTCTAGGAAACTCTACAGATTCACAACCAGCCCCTGCAGCAGGAAAGAAAGACATACATCTTAAAATGAATGGTGTATTCTCCACAGAAAACATTCTGTTGTGAGATTGGTATCGTAAGACTGACTTCAACACACAGAGGATAACCTAAATTAAGGCTTGAAAAAAGAACATGAATTCCATCACCTCTGACATAAGCTGCTTCGTCCCAGTGGATCCTTTCTGGTTTGTGAATAATGTCTACAATGAGGAATTTAAAAGCATAGAAAAAAAACACAAAGTTCAAATAAAGGCACAAGTCAATGTACAATTTCTAGCTGATCAGGATGCTGGCCGTCCACTTGATGCCATGTCTGAATTCTTAGCACTAATTGAGAAGAGCTCCAATGAATCCTACTGTTCCCACATTCCTCTCAAGTTTGTTGATCCAGATCAATGGAGTGATGCATTCGGGGTCCTCCAGAAATCTGAAAAAAGGCTTTTACTTACTCTGACATCTGAGGAAATCACTGCATTTGGACCGACCTGCAGTCAGGATGCATTCAGCGATGCAATATGTGCAATGCAGAAAGCAACAAACCTTCTTGAAGAGACAGCTGCGGCTACACCATCAAACAACAACATGAAAGATTTGCTGCTTGGATCGAGAACAAGAATAGATAAGCTCTGCAGCAAACGCACTGACACCTCATCTGATACTGCCAGCAGCAGTGGAGGCAAAGAATACTGTTCCATATGTTTACTGCGATTAAATAAAAAGAAACGACTGAAGTGTCAACACGAGTTTTGTGAACAATGCCTACAGCACGCATTACACCAGACTGGGTCCATATGTCCTCTCTGCAACCATGTCTTTGATGTGTTAATGGGAGATCAGCCAGACGGAAACATGTCGTGGAATAAAAGTTCAGATTCTCTCCCTGGATTCTCTGGCTCTGGCCACATCGTCATCAATTACAACATCCCCAACGGAGTACAGACGGTAAACATTTGGTTTCTGTAAAACTATTTTTTTTCCAGAAAAATACAAATCATTTCTTAAATCCAGCACAAACTCTAGTGTTTAAAAAAATGTTTCCTTGATTCTAAAAATAACCATTTTACAAGAAACACATTCAGGACAAATATGTACGATTAATAACAGTTTTGTTTTAAATTATTTGTAATTTTCTTCATGTCTGTGTGTTCTGGATCTTTAATTTTTTACAAAGTAATTAAGAAATTAAAAATATTTTCATTAATTTTTTAATCTGAGGTGAATTCCTAGTTTAGATTTTGATTTATTAATTGTTTTATTTGAATGATTATAAAGATTGTATTTTCTTTTGCAGGAAAGGCATCCTAACCCAGGAAAACCATTTACTGGGACTTCCAGAACTGCGTATCTGCCAGACAACAAAGAAGGCAATGCTGTTCTGCAACTTTTAAAGAAAGCCTTTGACCAGAGGTTGATTTTTACAGTTGGTAATTCCAAAACAAATGGTCTAGAGAACCAGGTTATTTGGAGTGATATTTCCCACAAGACCTCTCTGTCAGGGGGCATACAGAAGTAGGTTTCACCTATCGGATCTCTATGTCACTCAGTTTTTCCCTTTTGTTTCTCAATGATTGACATTTAAACCCATGTCGTGTTTTTCTCCTACAGCTTTGGATATCCTGATCTCAACTATTTGGAAAGAGTGAAAAAGGAGCTGATGGCTAAAGGCATCGAAGAAAGCTGACACCACTGGAAACTATTTTGTGCTCCAAAAATGTCTAAAGGTTAAAAAAGTGTTCAAGCATTTACCTTTATGTAACTTTGTGGGGCAGTAAAAGTCTGTATCAATGTATCAATGCATGTCTGCATGCTGGGCAGAAAAAGCTCCAAAAAGAGAGTACTTTACTTGCTGAATGATAAGCAATTTATAAAATCTAGATGAGAAATTAAGCACTTTTTGGTTTTGATATAACAACCAATAAGTTATATTTTGCATGAAACTTTCTCTCATCTTTGACAATATTTTTTCCGTGCTTTTAACGTTTCTTTAGTCATTAGCTGAGTCGACTGGCGTCAGATTGATTTTTTTTACAATCTAGCTTCTATTTAAAACAACAAACAACTTTTAATGTTTGTGGACTAAAATCTGGAAATAAATAAAAGGAGCCAGACGCTGCTGCTTCGCTGGAGGTCCTTCATGGTTTCTTCTCATCTGAGGTTGCCTGGTTCTCTGGAACAGAGAGGGATTTGTGTGGACCCTTTGTATCAACGGAACACATCATTTTGAGACAGACTGTTGTATGACAGACAGCTGCTGTCATGTTTGGCACTTTGGCCTTGTCCTCAACTCCACAGGCGCCTGGAGGACCGGAGGCTGGACCTTCAACAGACACAGAAGAACAGAGACATAGATAATTCACTGCTGGGCACAGCTGTGGGGATTACTTTATAAAATAAATGACAAACTGGAAAAATAATTAATATCTGGAGTGCTTATGTTTGCCTGTGAAGCTGAGGGGGAGAGCCAAGGGGCACCAGCACAACTCTGACCATCTCCACAGCCAACCATAGTCCACTGGCTCTCTGAATCTGATGCAGGTAAAAAATGAGATCCAGTTGCTTTAGCAAAACCACAGAAACAAAGTGATTTAAAGTTTAAAATTGATGCATTTGTGTACAAGCTGGAACACAATCTTCCTGGTCCGAGTCTCTATGTAAAATGGAGGATTTCCAGTAGTTGTGGAGTTTTAGTAAATCACCACAGCAACAACAAGGTTTGGGGAAAACCATAAGTTTGTCTGGACCTGAACGAAGAACATATAACATATTTCCAATTTAAAAAATATTTTTTAACGCAACAATTCTTTTATATTTTGCTTAGATAAAATGTGAATACTGTAGATTAAGAAGAAATGATGACTAATAATTTATTATACAGACATTTTTAAAACAACTGTCTACTGTAAAGTGAATCTCTTCTTTGACTTTGGTCCACTCCCATTAGGGAGCGCCACATCAAATCCTCCACATCTATAGAATCTTTTCCTCTTTATCCTCCTGGTCCTCCTCATGTCCTCCTTCACTACATCCATGACACTCCTCTTTGCTCTTCCTCGTGCATGTTTTACCTTGATCCCAATAGACCTGCTTTGTACAAAGAAGGACACAATGAAACATGTCAGCAATCACAAACATTGTTAACATTGTTGACTTTTTCCTAAACTGAAACTATAGTCAGTTTCTACTATTTATCTAACATCTAAAAACACAATAATGAAAAAAAATGTTTTTTTAGTAATATTTCTAGAAAAAAAACTTATAATAGAATAATGTTTTCCCTAAAAGTAATAGATTTGAAATAGATAAAATATGGAGCTTCTAAGTTTAACAATTTAGAACTACAGTACTCAGACAACCAGTTCTCAGAAAATCACATCTATAAATTGCTTTCACTATTGATAGATTTAAGATACAGTTAGTTTGTAGAATTATTTAAACATCTAAATACACAGCATTGGAAAACTTATTTTTTCAGAAAAAAAGAATAAAAAAATTAAGTCAAGCTAATGTTATACCAACATCAGAATCAGAAGCAACTTTATTGCCAAGTATGACGAGGATTTTGTCTTGGTGATGATGGTGCCTACATCAATGAATAAAACCCAATTAAGTGAGAGAAGAGGAAATATTACAGCATAATTATATTTACACAATTTGTAACTATAGTCAAAAGCATGACATTAAAAACAGAATGGCAAAACGCTATGTAAAGAAGAAGTGTAAGTGAAAACTGATCCACTCTGTTGCTAATGTAGCGCATGTGGTGGATCTGTCTATGACATTGGAGTCAAAGAAGGGCAGGAAGGAGTGTCGGGAGGTTCTGGGACTTATTGATAAGGCTGACAGCAGACGGAAAAAGCTGTGCTTGTGGGGTGAGGTTCTGGTCGTGATAGACCGCAGCCTCCTGCCAGAGGGAAGTGGCTCAAATGGTCCATGACCAGGTGGGAGGGGTCAGCCACGATCTTTCCTGCATGCCTCAGTGTCCTAGAGGTGTAAAGGTCCTGAAGAGATGGGAGATTACAGCCATACATTACCAACATAGAGAGAGACTCAAAATAGTAAGAAAAAAAAATAGCACATACACACACATATACATTTTTTCTCATGTTCTTTTTATTGTATTTAATCAATTCTAGAACCAGGATCATCTGCAGGGGAGACTGCAATCCTATTACTGAAAAAGGGATCAATGTGTCCTTGATTAGATAAATGAACATTTCTATGCTGCTGCTTCACATAGACCTTCCTACTGTCACACCCATTGACTTCCTTATACAGTCAATGGTCACACCTGTGGAACAAGTGGAACCAACCTCACTTTAGTAAAGCTCAGAGGAAGTTAAACATTTTTGGGTTAAATCTTCAACAAATGTTACAATAAGGATGTAAACTCAACCACAAGGGCCGTCACTTAAAAAAAAGTTAAAGAAATTTAAAAAAAATGGCTAAAAATAATGGAAGGAGAGAACAAAAGTCAACCTAAAAATGTTTCATCCATTTTCTATCTGTTGCTGGGATGTTGAACCATTGGACTATACACTAAAAGTTGGGGAAAATAAAGCAAAAAAATATATATGAATAATTAAAATAAATATGTCAAGAAAGAAAGAAAAAAGAGACTTTTAAAACACCTTTTTTTATCAATCAAAATTACACAAAGATATTTTTTACGTCACAACAAAAAACAAATCAGAGAACATAAGAAACAACAAAATGTTAAGGCTTTATTATTAGCAGATAATACAATATAATTTTCTGATATACTGAGATTAATTATAAATATGGAACTTAAGTTATGACAAACTCCGTGTGTATTTTGTTTCAACAAGACAATAATCTACTTGCTTGGAATTATTTAATTATTCTTTTTGCTTGCCATGTCATTTTCTTTCTTTTACTGATTCCTTTTTTTGAAAGATGACATTAGTTGATTTTTAACAAACTTACAAGCTTGTTGTTGTGATGCGTAAATTTGTATGATGATCAATAAAGTTTATGAAATTAATATATTAATTAAAAAAAACTACAATTATTAAAAATATATATATATTATGAACTTTGAACAGGTAGACCTACGTAAAACTTTGAGTTTAGTTCAGCCTCCTGAAAAAGGCCTCAGAGCAGCTTGACAACTGAAGAAGTTTTTATCCTCAAAATTCTGATTGTAAACTTGTTGCATTGCTTCAAATGATTTTCCGTAGAATTTGGGCGATTTGATTAAACATAATTGAACTTTCTTGATCAGTATTAATTGCAGAATTTTGCAATAAATTGATTTATTCATTCGGCCATTGGCCTCTCTCTTGGCATCCGCTAATATGAAATAAAAATGTGTGGGTTTTTAAACGTGTGACTTTGCATTCACGTTTGTGACACAGCAAAAGTGCAAACGTAGTGTTTTCTGAGAACAAATGTGATTTCGATATTACGACACACTTATTTGTTTATTTTATTTTAGAGGAAATACAATGATAATATATACACGACAGCTTTGAAGTAAATCCCATTGGTAAATCCGTGGCGTTCTCAAAGTCGCGTTCTCGCGATGTTTAAATAAAACTTTATTGTACAATCACTAATTTCACAGCTGTGCTAGGCTAACGGGTTTAAAGCATCACATTTATATGTTATGTGGTTCACACTAAATCACATTGAAGATGCGTATTTATTAATTAGGATATGGACTTAAGAAGTATCACGGACCAGGTAATGTAAACATCTTCCTGCGTTTAAATCGTTTCATGTCTTTGTAAACAGTGGCTAGCCTGCTAAGCTAGTCAACGAAAAAAGTTTTTGAAAAGACTTATATGAAGTAAATGTTATGCAGGGCATAGGTGGATCATATTTTTCTAACAAAATAATAGTTAGGAGTGCTGTTGATGATTGTATACTAAACGCCGAATTGTTGTTTCCTGTGACAGCTTTGATAACATAGCTCAATGTGGTCATTTGATAAGAATTCTATATTGTTATTTCACATCATTCCTGCAGTCTCCTCTGGTTCAAGCCATATTCAGCCGAAATGCAGAAGATGTCACGTTTTTGTTGAACCACAACGAAGATGTCAACGCACAGGTAAGATCACCCACTATTTTTTGTGAATTTAATCACCTTTTGCATTGTTTCTAAAACTATAAGAATAATCTAATTCAGGCTGGTGACCACAAGAGCTCTTTCTGGCTTTTCAGATCAGTATTTTAGAGTGCTACCACATTTAAAAGAAAGGGAAGTTTCTTTCAAATGTGTTGGCAAATTTGAAAGAAACTTCCCTCTTTCAAGTGTGTCAGCATATTAAAAAAAAGGAAGTTTATATTGCTGTCAATGCATTTTATTACATCAGATTTTTGTAATAAATATGTGAAAATACACTGCTCACAAAAATTAAAGGAGCGCTTTAAAGAAACACATTAGATACATCAGATCTCAATATGAAGTTGGATATCTATACAAATAATGACAGGGCAGTGTCTTAGGAACAAAAAGATGCCAAGTCTTTTAATGAAATAAAAGTTTTCAGCCCACAGAGGACTCAATTGTGTAGACAGCATAAAATCAGAGTGAAATGATGTGGCAGGCTAGTCCATTTTCTCCAAAACTTAATTTCTGCACTCAAAATCCTTTTCAGTATCTTGTGTGGCCTCCACGAGCTTGTATGCATGCTCCTAATGAGACGACGAATGGTGTCTTGTGGCATTTCCTCCCAGATGCTGTTGTACAGTCTGAAGGGCAACTTGGTGGCATCTAATGGACCCAAACATAATGTCCCTAAGATGTTCTATTGGGTTTAAGTTAGGGGATCGTGAAGGCCATACAGTTTCAATTCCTTCATCCTCCAGGTACTGCCTGCATACTCTTGCCACGTGAGGCCGGGCATTGTGAGGAAACCAGGACCTACTGCACCAGCGTAGGGTCTGACAATGGGTTCAAGGATTTCATCTAGATACCTTATGGCAGTCAGAGCACCATTTCCCAGGCAGTAGAGGTCTGTGCGTCCCTCCATGGATATCCTCCCCAGACCATCACTGACCCACCACCAAACCTGTCATGTTGAACCACGTTGCAGGCAGCATAACGTTCTCCTTGTCTTCTCCAGACTCTTTCACGTCTATCACAGGTGCTCAGGGTGAACCTACTCTCGTCTGTGAAAAGTACAGGGCACCAGTGGCGGACTTGCCAATTCTGGTGTTCTTGAGCAAATGCCAGTGGAGCTCCATGGTGCTGGGCAGTGAGCACAGGGCCCACTACAGGACGTCCGGCCCTCAGGCCACCTTCATGAAGTCTGTTCCTGATTGTTTGGGTAGAGACATTCACACCAGTGCCCCTCTGGAGGTCATTCTGTAGGGCACGAGCAGTGCTCAGCCTGTTCCTCCTTGCACAAAGGAGCAGGTATCTGTCCTGCTGAGGGGTTGAGGACCTTCTACGGCCCTGTCCAGCTCTCCCAGAATAACCAGTAGTCTCCTGAAATCTCCTCCATGTTCTGGAGATTGTGCTGGGAGACACATTAAACCTTCTTGCTGCAGCACGTGTGGATGTGCCATCCAGGAGAAGTTGGAGAACCTGTGCAACTTCTGTAGGGTCAAGGAATCTCCTCATACTGCCAGTAGAGATAATTACACAAGTCAAAATCAGCATGAGTGGAAAACCAGCCAAAAAGATCAAGAGGGAGAAACTTGAAATTACCTCCACATGTAACACCAGTCCTGTTTTGAGGGTTTTCTAATTGTTGCCACTGAAGTGCACCTGTTGTTAATTCATGAACACCAATACAGCTGAAATTGATTAACGAGGCCCTCAGCTGCTTAACCAACAAGAAGATTATCAGACAGGTTTCATTCAATTCATGCCAGGCCCAATAAAAAAAGTGTTCCTTTCATTTTTGTGAGCAGTGAAAATATTTTGAATGCTGAAAAAAAAAACAAGCAATAATTTGTTTCTTTAATATTACCACTATGATGTTTTAATACTTCCAGGACCAAGAACAGGGCACACCACTCCATGCTGCTGCTTATTTGGGTGATGTCCACATTATGGAAATACTTATATGCTCAGGTAATAGAAGAAGATTTTAAGTATTTCTTCTTCATCACAAGAAAACACACAAAACTATTATTTGTTTCTTCATTTAAGGAGCAAATATTAGCGGGAAGGACATTGGGATGCTCACTCCTTTACATCGAGCGGCTGCCTCAAGAAACGAAGTATCTATTTCCCCAAACACAAACAAATTCAGAGGAAAAGTCAGTCACTCTGCTTGTGTACTTCAATTCTCTTTTTTATTTTTTCTAACAGAGGGCTGTGGAGCTGCTGCTAAAACATAAAGCGGAGGTCAACTCGCGAGACAAATTCTGGCACACACCCTTACATGTGGCAGCAGCAAACTGGGCCACAAGCTGCGTTGCAGCACTGATACCACATGTTTGCAGCCTGGATGTTACTGACAAGTTGGGAAGAACACCGCTTCACCATGCGGCACACAGTGGTCATAGAGAGGTAATACGATGTTAAGTCACTTTTATGCTTGGTAGTTATTTTGGTGTTTGGTTTGTATAAAGATTTGATTTAATTTACTTTATCTAGGAACAAGGAAGGATAATACACTGTATTAGAATTTTGCTGTTGACCAAACAAGTCAAATCACTTTTACATGTTACTTCTCTATACATTTACATAATGACCTTAGTCATTCAAGTGTAAATATTTCAGGAGATGTAACATCACAGGCTTACTGCTTTGAACAATTCTGCGCTTTTGCAGATGGTGAACTTGCTCGTGTTAAAAGGTGCCAGTGTAAACGCCAAAGATAAGAAGGAGAGGCAGCCAATTCACTGGGCTGCACACCTCGGTGAGTGAAACATTTGTCGGGCAGATGTAATTGTGTCTCTCCATATAATTAAGCTGTCACTGTGATTGTAAGAAAGTCTAGCTAAATGATACAAATTTGAAAGGGGATAGCTGTGCTTAGAGAATCCAGTGTTTTTCTAATCTTTTGGTTTTTAGACATGTTGAAAGAGTTAGACCTTCAATTAAGTTAGAAAATGTCAATTTCTGTTTACAGGCTGCAGGCAACCTCCACCTTATGTGTCTGTTATTTTCTGCTAATTTTCAAATCCAATGTACCCCCTGTGTCTACATAATAAATCTGTCTAGCTTTTCAAAGCTTTAGTGTTAATGCTAAAAAAAAAAAAAAAAAAAAAAACTTTCCCAGGAATCTGCTTAAATTAGAAATACTTTTTTGTTGTTTTAGTTTCAAATTAATGCATTTGTGTTTGGGGGAAAGTAGTTCCCTAATGTATATTTGATGCTCTTTTTTCAGGATATTTGGAGGTTGTGAAACTGCTGGTTTCTCATGGTGCAAGTGTGACGTGCAAAGACAAGCATGGTTACACTCCACTTCATGTTGCAGCTGTCAGTGGACAGCTCGATGTGGTCAACTATTTGTTGAGACTCGGGGTTGAGGTAACGTGGCTGCGTCCCAAAGCAAACAGTTTTTATCACAGCCAACTAATGTGTTTTGAATATAATCTTGTTTATTTAAATGGTGCAAAAAAAACTTCATATCTTTTTTATTGGTGTAAAACTTGAATGTTTTCGTCATCTGTTCTTCTGGGTTTTTTTTTTTCCTGGTAGCCTGATGAGCCCAACAGCTTTGGGAACACGGCCCTTCATATGGCCTGTTACACAGGGCAGGACATTGTAGCCTCTGAACTGGTGAACTGTGGTGCCAACCTTAACCAGCCAAGCTACCATGGCAACACACCGCTGCACATGGCTGCTGCTTCTTCCAGTGGGGTGATGTGTTTTGAGCTGCTCGTCAACAACGGTGCTGATGTCAACGTGCAGGTAAGCAGATATATAAGAAAAAGATGGATCTTTAGGAATATTTTAATCAGACTGATAGACTTGTATTTTTTTTTTTCTCAAAATCTTCTTTTGACAGAACAAAGATGGGAGGAGCCCTTTGCATGTAGCTGCAATGTATGGACGCTTCACAGGCTCCCAGATTCTGATTCAAAATGGTGAAATAAAGCTCAAAATACTAATATATACCTCTGTCATCCTGTATAGCTTTCAGTTTGGGAAAATCTGCTGTTTATAATGTTTAAAATATGTTATTTCCCTTCTGCAGGGGCAGAGATCGACTGCGTGGATGTGGATGGAAACACTCCACTTCATATTGCTGCTAAATGTGGGCAGGAGTTACTAATCAGTACTTTATTGACAAATGGTGCAGACAAAAGCAGGTTAGTCCGGCTGATGTTAATACTGCTGAACAATAATGTGTCGTTACCAAAATTACAGTTATCACAGCATTTGATATAAAAAAATTGAAGCTCAAATCATGAGGTAAATATTTTTAATGTTATATTGTTTTGTAAAGAAAGCAAAATAATGTTAACTCTTGAGAGAAAGGTCACTTTACAATTAAAACAAGTTATTGAATGAATATTTGGCTTCCCCTGCGAATGTCTTTAAATTTAACACAGACCATCAGGTTGGGAATGTTGTGTTCTTAGACGTGCAAGCACATTTGTAGATCTAAGTGATGCATTTGTCTGTTTGTTATAGCAGAGTATTAGGGCCAAAAAGAGATAGTATTACAAGATTAAAGTCATAAATTTTAAGATAAAAAAATGTAAACTTACAACTTTTTCTTTAAATCATAAATTATCATTAATTGCTTGATTTAAAAAAAAAAAAACGTATAAATACAGTCATTCACCAAAAGATAAAGGTCTGGTTTAAATCAGTACATCTCTGATCTCTTAAGACAGGGGATTCATGGGATGCTTCCACTGCATTTGGCAGCTCTCTGCGGCTTTCCAGACTGTTGCCGCAAGCTGCTGTCCAGCGGTGAGACTAAACCTGATTCACACAAAATCTCATCTGTTCCCATCTGACTGAAAACACAGCATGAAGCTGCTTTTTGTTTGTCATTTAGGCCATTTCTACAACTCCATGCCTTCTCCAGTAGGCAGCCCCATCTCAACAGAGGAGCTGGACGTAAACATCTCAGACGATCATGGGAGGACCTGCCTGCATGCAGCTGCCTCTGGAGGGTGAGTAAGAGGTCTGAGACTGCTATGTTTTTAGACAGCAAATTGATCAATTGAAAACTCTTTTTAGGGCACAAAGATAGTAGTTACTTTTGATAAAACTGTCCAATGTGACTTTAAAACTAGTAATGTAAGTATTTGGTGTAAAAATAGAAAAATCTATTGTATGCTTGTTGTGTTTTTCTTTATCCTAAAATTTAAATGTAAAAAGTTTTATGGAGATAATGCCTAAATCCTTTTTATCTGATTTTAATATGTTTTGCAGAAATGTAGAATGTCTGAATTTGCTGCTAAACAACGGTGCAGAGTTGGACATTAAGGACATTTTGGGAAGGTAAGCAGGACTCTCAAGCAAGATTTTATGACAAGCAAGTTAATTTCACTCTAGTTTTTGCCTCACAGGTCTCCTCTGCACTATGCTGCAGCAAATGGGAACAGCCAGTGCACCGTCTCCCTGGTAAGAGCTGGTGCCGAGGTCAACGATGCCGACCTGATGGGCTGCAGCCCTCTCCACTACGCTGCAGCGTCACACGCCTTCTGCGGGTAAGAAAGCTTATTTAGTATTTTAAACCAAACATACTTTGCAGTTGGTTGCTATTGTAACTCATGGCTTATATCCACTAAACACATTTAAAGAGTCTTTTTTTTTTTTTGTCCACAGAGGAGAAGCCAGCTCTGGTTCCAGTCTCAGTGAGGAGAAAGAACATGAAGCTTATCTGTAAGTTTAATAAAAAGATCATATTTAAATAATGTGCTACTTCCTGAACTACTTAAGAACATGTTAGTTTTTTGCCTAACATTTGTAATGGCTGCTTGTTTTGATTAAAAATCTGACACAAAAAGAAAGTTTTTTAGTTCTTGTTGTGTTTGGTTTGTGTTTAGGTGTTTAGACTACCTGCTAGACAACGGTGCCGACCCCACTCTTAAGAACTGTCGGGGTTACAGCGCCGTGCATTATGCAGCAGCATGTGGGAACAAACAGCATCTTGAGTTGGTAAGTTTAGTTTTTTATCGAACAGCTTTTATTAAACATGTATATACTTCAGGCTGAGATTAAATTAAAGTTTGTTACCTTTACAGCTCTTGGAGATTTCTTTTAATTGCCTTGAAGAGGCTGAAAGCAATATCCCAGTCAGTCCTTTGCACTTAGCTGTGAGTATCTCATTAATAATAATGACTGAATGGGAAAAAATTTCTATTTTGAAATGATTTGCTCTTTTTTCTTTTTCCTGCTCCAGGCTTATTATGGTCACTGTGAAGCGCTCGGGCTTCTTTGTGAGACTTTAGTGAGTTTGGATGTTCGGGACATTCAAGGGCAAACTGCCCTCCACCTGGCTGCTCAGAGGGGCTTTTCCCAGTGTGTGCAGGTGCTGCTGGAGCACGGTGCCTCCTACTCCCTGAGGGAGCACAAACGCAGGTGGACAGCTCTACATGCTGCAGGTGTGAGGATCCCAAAGACTTCTGACCTTGTCTTTTCTTAAAAGTTTTTTTTTTATGTGGCCTCCTAAGTTCTAAGTTTTGTGTGTTTAAGATCTCTGAATTAAAATTAAGATTTTGTCCGTGCAGCTGCTGAGGGCCAGGTGGACTGTCTGCTTTTACTCGTCAACTGCAAGCAAAGTGTAGATGTCATCGACGGCCAGGACACGCAGGGACGGTGAGTGAATCTCTGTTATATATATGAATGCTCTACAAGTGTATGCATCAAGTTATTTAAAAATAATTGGAAGCCATAAAAGGAAACGACAAAATCAACAAAAAATGTAAGCAAGGTTGGACAAATATAGCTGTGCAAATGAAGATGAATGTGAAAAAAAGACTAATTTTAGATAATATAAACAAAAGCAGTGCTGAACGTGTTTTCATATCGCTATAATGCTAACAATTTCTTTTAAATTTTATTTAAAAAGTTGAGCTTAACTATATGCTCTTCGAATTGACAATTTTTAGCAAAATAGAAGTTTGTCTAAGCCTGCTTTAATTTAAATGCATGTTCTTGAATGTGTAAAATTCAGCTTGATGATTAAAAAAAAAATTATTACACTGTATAATAATCAAATTCAGCAATATTCTAATATAATAGATTATTTTCCACTTTACAACTACATAAGTTTCTAAATTTATTTTGTCTTGTCCTTCAATTTCCCTATTTTATTTAAGTTTATTCTTAAATCAGTGTTATCAAACATCTCTTCAAAA
Source organism: Oryzias javanicus (assembly GCA_003999625.1). Taxonomy (NCBI): domain Eukaryota; kingdom Metazoa; phylum Chordata; class Actinopteri; order Beloniformes; family Adrianichthyidae; genus Oryzias; species Oryzias javanicus. Next base: position 8,764,285 of record CM012441.1, on the reverse strand, counting down.
TTTAAATAATGATAAAGTAATACATAATAAAAGGTATAAAAGTCTGTTTTTAGACACGAAGAAGCATTAAACATTTTCTTAAAATAAGAAACAGTTCACTTGATGTTGTATATCAGCTGAAAGTTTCTAAAGACAGGTGTAATATTCTGAGACACTTATTATTTTATTCTGACGCTTAGAAATTAAACCTTTTTATCTTTCAGAACGGCTCTCATGCTGGCTGCTCTGGGATGTCACACAGACTGCGTTCACATCCTCTTAGAGAAAAAAGCGAATCCTGATGCAGCAGATAAAAAAGGCTTCACTGCCCTTCACAGAGTTGTGAGTTGTAAATGCACAAAAATAAGAACAATTTTCAGGTTTTTTTTTTTTTTCCTTTTCCATTAGTTTTTTTTTCTTTTTTTAATCCTGGCAGGCCATGTTGGGCAGTGATGAGGGTGTGTCTGCTCTGTTGGAGCACGGGGCTTCTGCTCTGTGCAGAGACTTTCAGGGAAGAACGCCATTGCACCTCGCAGCATCGTGCGGTCACACAAAGCTGCTCAGCACTTTGCTAAAAGCTGCCAAGAAAGCCGATCCTCTGGACTCCATGCTGGACTTCAGGAGCTACACGCCTACACATTGGGCCGCCTATCATGGTGACTGACAGCAGCAAATTACTTCACCAGTTTTTTTCTTACATTACACAAGTTAGAAATGAAAAACAATAGCTCTAATAATTAGAAACTGGTCTGTTTGTCTTTTCCAGGGCATGAAGGATGTTTACACATTTTACTTGAAAACCGGCTTTTTAGCAGCCAGGAAGGGAATCCGTTCACTCCGCTACACTGTGCTTTGTGCGTATCAGTCCAACTACTGTTTAATCCTGAAATACATTCTTTGTAATACATTTAAAAGTACCATTCAAAGTTTTAAAAAGTTTTCTCCACTGCAGAGTCGGTGGATTTGATGGTGCTGCTGTGCTGCTGGTAAAGGCCGTTGGGCCTCAGATTGTCAACATTAAGGATTCAAAAGGAAGGTGAGTTTGATTCTAATTTATGTTGAGAAAAACAGATTTAATTATCATTTATATTAATTGTTTTGAATTTAAGGGTTAATTTAATTAAAAAAAATTCAACCAACTGTATGTCAATTATTAAAGTTTTACCTTAATTGGAATTCTATGTTTGTGTAGATTGTGTTGAGGTCACAGGATTCAATCTTTCTTTGGGGATTTGTCCAGTATCTTGCAGTTTTGTTGTTATCGTGTGTGTTTGTGTGCAGGAGTCCACTGCATGCAGCTGCATATTCAGGGAGTGTTGCCGGCCTGCAGCTATTGCTGACCTGCGGAGCAGAGATTAATGCTGTGGATCACTTTGGATGTTCTGCTCTGATGGTTGCTGCTGACTGTGGACAGACTATGGCTGTTGGTACGTCACCAATGTTCCTGATGGAGTTCCCTAAAAAAATGTGTCCACTATTCAAAAATGTGTCAAAGTTGTTTGTTTTTCCTATTCTGATCATCCTGCTTGTGACTTTGATCATCTTCATGGATGTGTTACTTCACACATTGCACTGAAATGCCACTCTACAAAAAAATGAGTGACATTTTAATTCACCGTTTTATTTATTTTTTGTCTTTCAGAGTTCTTGCTGCACAAAGCGAATCCAGACCTGACCCTGGTGGATGCTAATAATAACACAGCACTTCACTTAGCCTGCAACAAGGTCACAAACAAACTAAACAATGTATTCCACACATGCAGTGGATGAACTCAAAAAATGAAAACTTGAGGAAGCTTAACTTGTTTATGTTAGTATTTAACCAAACACCACAACATATGTATCGTTACCTGTGTTACTTTACTCTACAGGGTCATGAGATGTGTGCTCTGCTGATCCTGGGAGAAATAACAGATTCTACCCTCATCAATGCACGAAACAACGCTCTTCAGATGTAAGTAACTGCAGTTGTTCAAAAATATGACAAAGGAATAATCACAGGTTGAAACTGTTCTCCAGAATCCCAGATCTCGTTTTTCCCACAGATACTCAGTTATTTGAGACAGAGTATGTTTGAGATAAACAAGATAAAATACAGGGTGGTGTCAGGAAGAGCATGCACCTGTCAGTGAAAGTTGGTTCGCTGAGGCGATCCTTGAAGGGATGAGCCGACAGGTGAACAAAAACAGTTATTTTTGAAAACTGAGCAACATTGATGTAAAATTACCTGCATGAAGCTCAATGAGGCAAATTCTCTTTGTGATTTTGGGCTATATAAATAAAATTGAATTGATGGTAGTGTGGACATGTTTAAATTTTTGCTCTGTATGAACGTCTAAAGCAGAGATAGAAAACTTCAGGCCTCAAGGGCCGCATTCCTGAATGTTTTCAAAAATCCCCTCTCTGGCATGTTGTAATTAGCTGGACGCACCTGAACCAGGTAATCAGTCATAAGTAGGTCTTGGATATCTGGAAATCATGCAGAATCTGCAGCTCTCGAGGCCTGAAGTTTCTACCCCTGATCTAGATTACTTTTATTTATGATTTTGCCAAAATTTAAAAAAATAAATAATAATAAAAAAAGAGTCTTGACTGAAGAGCGGTAGTAGTTCATTGAAATTGCCCAAGTTGTAAGCGGGATACTTGACCTGGAGGAGCCCCGCCCCCTTTTATCTCCTCATGGCTGAGAGGCTGGAGCAGAGATCTTATTCCCCACCCTGCGTATTTTCTTTGTCACAAGTAGATTTTTGTCTGCTCCGGCGGATTTATGCCAATTTGAGTGAAGAAATAAACCAAAATCCAGTTTTAATTTTCTTTATTTATGTACTCCATCACCACAAAGAAATGCCACAAGAACATATTAAAAACACAGTTTTAATGAGAGTTGGTCTGCAACCAAATTTTGAAATAAACTCAACAAATATGTTTGACTGCAAAAGATCAACCCCTACACGGAAATTGAGAAGACAGACAAGCAAGACCTCGTCAGATGCCCCCCCACCCCTCTGTAACTAATTTGTCTAAAGTCTGGAAAGAGGTCCAGTTTTCCATGTCTTCAGAAGCATTCGAAACATTGAGTGACTTAAAAACTGTGACTTTTTGAGCAAAACAATCTTTAAATAACCTATTATTGTTCTATCTTAAATATATTTTTTATAATGTTAGTGAACTAAATGCAACTTTTTGCCTTTGTGGACAAAAAGAATGTTATTAATTCTAGTCCTTATGGTACCAGGTTCCTTGTATCCTCTGTTTTCCGTAGTTCTTTGCATTAGCCTGTAGTGAAATCAGTCCTTGTCTTGCAGGCCCCTTCACATTGCTGCAAGAAAAGGCCTGGCCACTGTGGTGCAGGTGTTACTGACCCGAGGTGCAGCTGTCATGGCTCTAGATGAGAAAGGTGTGCTGTGTTTCCCAGGAACATTTGAAACTCCTTGTTATATATTGATCTTTTCTTGATGATTGTCTGCAGGGCTCACACCAGCGTTGGCCTGCGCGCCAAACAAGAACGTCGCAGACTGCTTGGCCCTGATCCTCTCCACCATGAGGCCTTTCCCCCCCAGAGAAGCAGACACCGCTACAGCCTCCCACTTCCTCAATAACTGTTCTATTTCTGCTACCTGTGGCTCTAACGGGAATCTGTGTCATGCCTAAATGGTGGTATTCTATAAAGGGAAACTCAATCACTTGTTGAAAGCCACAAAAGTGTTATCCAGTCACACGTGGAGGCAATTCTACCACACCTAGTCTTCTTATTATTGTTAGCAAAAGCTTCCTGGTATTTACTCTGGTTTGTGTTGTAAAGCACTGATCATCAGAACTTTGCGAGGATTTTTATTTCACTATAAAAGCTAATTTTACTCCTTTATGCCAGTATTAGCTTTATATTTACATTAATTGCATACATTTGCTGTAATTTCCATTCAATGCTATTTAAACTTTTCCAAAGAGATGTCACAGTTAAGACTGTAAAGGTGCTTTTATTTTGAAATGATGGATCCTGCAGACATGGGATAAACAGTCAACAGTAAACAGTCAACAGCTTTGAAGCTTGGCTACTAGTTAGAATGTTTTACACTTATGCAGTAATGTGCCTATAAACAATCTATGCAGAGGGAGGGAATGCTCAGCCTGTAGATGAAGGAATCTGCTCATGGAAAAAACTCAGGACCTTATTTCAACAGTTTTGCTTAAAATGGATTCATACATGTTAGGGGGTTGGATTGGTCTTTTCCTACTTAAATGGTGTTCACGAAACCACTATGAGTAGCAAAAGATGTCCCCAGTATCCTAACTAAAGCAGGGGTGTAACATCCTGCTGTCAATATGCAATGCACATTTTGGTTTTTATGGCAATATTCTTTCCTGATCTAATCCAAACTCGAGATCCATTATTTAACTGCTGAATCTGTCTATAATGTTTCCTATGCAGATTCTTTTTGACTTTTTAAAGTCATACAGGATGAATTTCTGATCACACCGCATCGTTTCTCAGATCCGTTAATTATGATGCAGCGTGCTTTTTTTTTTTTCTGATCGTTCTCAGACACATGCAGGATTATGAAGGGCATTGCAACCGATCAGAAGTTATGTCTTCCAAGTATGAATCCAAAACTAAAATTAAATTAACACAGGTACAAAAATTGTCTCATGCTCTATGCTCAGCAGCCTTTATCTTTCAGGTCTTGCACGTGTTGCACTTCAGTTATCACAATTAAACAGGCTGGAAAGTTTCAAAGTCAGAGTGAAATCGTCAGCCTTTGCTGACCCTTTTCTAGCAAGGGCTCATGGGATTTTTTTTTCAAAAAAGATTTGTTTTTAGGGGCATCATGTCAGGCTTCTGCTAGATGAAAAACTGGTAGATTTTCAGTGAGGGATGAAACAAAAACTCTTTTTAGTTTTCCTTGTCTTAATTGTTTCACAAAAAGCACTAATAAGAAAGTAACCATCAGTATTAGCTTTCAGCATTACAAAAGCTACAGTTTAATCTTAAAAAGTCGTATAGCTATATATATTTAAATGTCTTTAAATAAAGTTTAGCTTTTATGCTTCTTTCATCTAAAAACAAATGCTGCAGTTTTCATTTATTGGGGATGAAACCCCAGATGGGTTTGTACTGTACTGTAGGTGTGAGACCACACCGTCTGATAGATGCTGCTCACTATGCTTAACTTAAAAGAGAAATGTTAATACTTTAGATAAAGAAGCCAGGCTGAAAAGGGTCCAAGAAGTGTGGTGTTTTAAATTTGCCAAGTAATACATTTGTAGTGGTTAAAAATTTACATGACAAATTTCAAGTATTTTAAATAAATCTTAATTTGTTTTTCTTATAAACAGGAAGACCCTAAAGACTTAAAAAAAAAAAGCTAAACACTAACAAATGTTCAGCTTTTTTAATGAGGATTTGTGATTCAGTGTAATTACTTTCAGTGTCATGTTTGCACAACAGAACAAAACCAGATAAGCTGAAACCAAATCTCTTCAGTATCAAACTTTATGGATGTTTGTGTTAAAATGTCTTAAAGTAAAAAAAAAAAATTAAACAAACATGCTTTCTTTCCCTGTAGAAACAGTCTAAAGAAATATATCTGACAATACATGAGTTCTTAGGAAGCCTTTTTTTTAGTAAAAGTTGTTTTGTTATGTCTGCACTAGTTGCACACACTATCGGTTTTTGTTTTCTGAGAGTATTCTTTGCAATTTAAAAATAGTCACTTTATTGAGGCAAGAGGTTGGAATAATGCTCACTTCCGAGAGTTACTTGTTATTTTGTGTTTTGCATTTATTTTGCAGTGATTACATGAACCAACAGCTGGAACATTTTGGTTTCTACTTGAATGAAGAACGTTTGCCTGACAGTCATTTTTGCAGTAGTTTGTAGAAGAGTGAACTTGATCTGAATCAAAGCAGCAAATAAATCCATAAACCCTTTATACACATTTAAAATTTTACACAAAATCTTTATTTTTCAGCCTGTAGGAGCTTTAATTTCTAAAGAATTTGCTTTTTATTAGCAGCTACAAAGCAAACGCAGAAAAGCATATTAATACAAATAATATTAGAACGTTTTTTTAAGAGTTAAGTCAGACTGCACCAACCATGAGAATGGTTTTGATTTTTTATTAAAATGCATGATTTTGGTTTTATCTACTTGCTTCATAGAGTTATTGTAATTTAAATTGTAAATGTTTCTCTTTATTTACTGTAGTTCTTGATTAAATTTTAATATGGAAGAAATATGTTCTGCCTCTTTTCCTTTTGAAATCACCGAGTTAAAAATACCTGACAGTTGAAGTTTGAATGAAAAAAAGTTTTTACTACAAATTATGCATTTTTGTATAGTTCAACAAAGTCACAGTGAAAAGTCAGGGTTTCTAGAATTTTTGCTTATTATTATAGGGAGGAACATTTAATTTGTAAATGTAAACCATGTTTTTTCACCCTTTTAAGGCCATTGTAAAACAAAGATCATTTCCTGATAAAGAAGAGGGGGGGAAAAGGCAAATATTTACTGGTAATCTTTTAGTTTGGACTCAATTATTTCAAATAAGTTTTAAAAAGTAGCTGAAGTTTCTGCCTTTGGGATCCAGCTTGACAAAATAATGTAAAGATATTTTACTTACATTGTTACAATTTTTTATGACATGTTCTTCAACACAGACTTTTACTTTTTTATTTGTCCCTGTTGTAGTTTTATTTATTCATTTGTCATTTACAAATAAAACATTTTAAGAAAGTGTAGCTGGATTTAAAGGACTTATATAAAGCTTTGTTTAAATATACCAAAAAAGGTAAGAAAAAATTGGGTTTAATTGATTATTTGTTGATACAGAACTCTTTGGCAATAAGTCATTTGGTCTGTTCATTGCTGCATTTGTACAAATTTTGTGAGATGAGTTGAAAATGTATTATGTATAAATAGTATTTAATCAACTTTTTTATCACAAATATTTCCCTTAAGGATTGTTTCTCCTAAAGAAAATTTCTACCCAACAGAAATTGTGCTCTAAATTTAGTTACCTCCTACAACCAGTAGAGGTCGACAGAGGACTCCTTGGCTTCCGGTGACCTGAGCGCATCTAAACATTTTTGTCCCCTGCGACTTGCCGTCGCCTCCCTCCCTCCGGTTAGCTCGAGCTGGGAGTCCCAAGAAATGGCGAACGTGGTGCTGGAGTTTAAGGCTTCTGCCGGTGATTCGGAGCCACACAGTCGTCCCGTCCTCATTCTTGGACAGCTGAGCAACCTGCAGCAAGTCAACTGGAGCCAAATCAAAGGAAAACTACAGCCGGCCGTCAGTAATGAGGTGATGTTACGCGCGAGGCAGTTAGCTAACTAAGCTACCAGCTAACATCTAAGCTACGACAATTTTAGTTGAAAGCACAAGTTTCAGTCAAACCCCATTATATCTAAGATTGTTATTTACTTCATACATATGGGGAAATGTGTTTGGTTTTTACTGTGTAAATGAAAAAGTAAAGGTTTCTTGCGGTTTATTGACGCTGTCAGTGATTGACTTAACAGCAACAGTCTATTTAAGTCCTAAGGTGACTGCTTACTGATTAGCAGGTTTCAGCAGTAAATACCTGCAGCATCCTGGAGCTCTAAAAGTTTAAGCCTCGATCTTTCACTTCCTGGTTTTCTGTGACAGAAGTGAGTCCCGTGAATGACTGTCCGGATATGCTGTGTATTATTTACGTAATATTATAAAAAATTAAAAAAAAAATACGACGTTAAAATGGAAAAGTTAAGTAATTAAGTAGAAAAATACATTTAATTAAATATACACAATGTAGCCTACTTTAGGTCTCAAAAGTGTAAACTGACCATATGCTGCAAAAAATGTTCATAGTGTAAAGTGACATTGCTTATACAGATTGCACAGAATTGTGATGACAGCTCCCGTTTAGAAAGATCCATGGAAGGATTGTGCGTGTGTGTGTGTGTGCGCGCGCGCATGTGTGGTGGGACTCTAAGAAGACATTAGGTGTTCTGGTTAAAGAAGAAGTCCCTCCTCATCCTCTCTGTGTTGCCCTTCAGAAACGCCAACTTCAACAGAGAAAGGTGTTTGTTGTTAGGGTTGTAGGTGGTCTCCAGGTCTGGGAGCTTGGTGAGGATGGTGCGCTTGGTAAATTGCACCATACTCTTAAGAGCTTTTTTGTGCTATTTCCAAACCAGGCTGTGATACTTGTTGTCAGGATGCTTTCAATCGTGCAGATGTGGAAGGCCTTTAGTGTTTAAAACCATTTGGGTCCCTGAGGTGGTGAAGGCCTTCTTTACCAGTGTGTCAACATGACAGGACTGTGTGAGATCCTGTATACTGGGATCCTAAAGTCGCACTCCAATCATCTTTTGAGCTATTTTAACATTTCCAGATTTTCCAGTTTTAATGCAAAATAATAATTAAAACAGTGTTGTTTTCATAGTTTCTACAAAACAGTAGTTTTTTTTAAATTCATCCCAATTTCCCATCACCCAGATGTTTACACACTTTCCCGCTAGCTTGCAGCCTCGCTCAACCTAACAGTACAGGTGCAGCAAAAATGGCGAGCGATATCAGAGCTATCCAGACATACAGCTTTGAGGCAGGTGTGAGCTCAAACAAGGAAAATGAAGACGTATATGGATCTGTTTATATGTCTGCAAGTGGATGCACAGAGAGGAGTGGAGTAGAGGGCCTGTGGTCTGCTGATAGTAGCACAGTGTTACACAGTTTTTACAATGACATTTTTGCATCTGCTCCTACAACACAATGATCTGAATAAAGAAATACTCAAAGGTTAAATTTCCTAATTAATGTCCTCCATCATCAGAAAAAGGCCACAAGAAAATGTTAAAAACACCAAAAACACAGCTTTCATAGTGATGCCCAGTTCTAGTTTCTCAGTAGTGCATCAGTTTAGACTTCATGCTCCCTTCCAGTGGTTTGTTTTTGGAGAACCAAACGATTTTTTTTATTTTTGTCTCATGTCTCGTCAGACCTGGCAGGCAGCTCTCAGTACTTTGAACCCAAACCCCACGGACAGCTGCTCTCTGTACCTCAACCAAGCTGCTGTGGCTGCCCTTCCTTCACGCGTCAGCCGACACAACAGCCCCTCTTCTGCCCACTTTGTTTCTCGCATAGTTCGCTCCTGCCTTCCTGGAGGCAACAATCGCTGCATTGTGGTTAGTATCCTCAAGCTTTACTGAATATTCCTTGCCTTGTTCTGGTAAGGTCCAAGAGTTTTATGGGTTATCTATTCTCTTCCAGATGGTGTGTGAGCGTTCAGACGTGTTTGCTTCCAGCTGTGCCATTTCCAGGGCTTTTCCCATCTTCTCGCGCCGCTCCACCGCCTCACGCAGGACCGACAAAAAGCATGTGACCGTGGAGTTTCTGATTGTTGGGAATGACAGCAGTTCTTTGCACCTTGCAGAACTTGAGGTAATGAAATTGGTGATTTAGATTGATGTTTTTTGTGCAGCACAGTTCAGTACTGTGTGGTTTCTGCTGTTTGCTGTAGCTTCAAAACTTTTCTTCTGTACAGTGTCTCTCCAACACCGCTGATGGAGTTCGGCTGGCAGCTCGCATCGTGGACACACCATGCAATGAGATGAATACAGACCACTTCCTGGATGTAAGTCTGTCTTTATGGACATAAGATGTAATATTCCTCCATACCAGTCATTCCCTGTCTTATTAGACATTTGTAAGTAAATAGTAAAGTCATTATCTTAATAAAAATAGAGGTATATTTGTGAAGTGTACCTGAGCTTAAATTATATTTAGCAAACTTTGTGATGAAATCCTTCTTGATTTTAGGAAATAAAATCTGTAGGAAATGAGCTCGGCATCAAGCCGGTCATCATCCGTGGAGAGGAACTGAAACAAAAAGGGTTTGGAGGTACGGCCAAAATGGAAGACTTTTATTTCAACTAATGCTAAAATAAATTATTTTTCTGTGTGTGTGATTTCTTTTTTTATGTATTGTGTGATTTAAATAGTTTAGTTTAAAAATGGAATCTGATTTTTTCATAAAAAAAAAAAGAAATTTTCTTAATAACCCTTTATTTTATTTTTTTTAATTCAAGGAAGAAAAAGTTTAGTTTGTTTTATCAGAGGAATTTTTACTCTAGTTGTTTTTTTATTCTTGACTTCACATAGAACTTAAATTTGAAGGAAAACATTTGAATTATTTGTAAGCTGCACAAAAACACTTTATAATAAACATATTTTGAGTTTGAATAAGTTTAATGCTGGAAACTGCTGTTTTTTGTTGTTGTTGTTTTTTTTAACATTAAAACACACCTGCAAGCATATGCACTAATTGATAAGATTAAAAGGAATTAGAAATCACGGTTGTGTTTTTTGTGAAAATTTGAAGACTTTCATAACTTCACTGAATGTCTCCAACAAATCTACCGGCAGTTTTTCTTTGGCTTAAATTAGAAAGTTCTGGATTTCTTAAGTTAATAATGAACAGAAGATATTTGGATCATTTGCTTTTGGCTGATGTCCTTCGTGTGTTATTTTAGTGTTTTTCCACAAAATATAACATTTAATCATATATTTGTTCTAATGAATAAAATGCTATGACATCTTTTATAGACAAGAGTCTATAGAGAGATCTGCTTTCTTTAGTGCAAACTTTGACTTAAGGGTGATGATCCAAGAGGAGCTGATAAACTTAAAAATGTTGTTGGATGAGGTACAAAGCATTTTAATGGACTATGGATAAGTTGTGAATTATCAATGAGAATTACATTACAAAACTTTTCTTGTTTTACAGAAATCTTTCAAATCTAAAGTTTGAATATCTTTTGGGGGGGATCAAATGTTGCAGCTCAGTCAGCTCTTCAAAGAAAATAATAACAGTTAGTCGTTTTTCTCTTCATCTTGTCAGGTATTTATGGTGTTGGAAAGGCAGCAGAGCATCCTCCAGCGTTAGCCGTTCTGAGCCACACGCCGGACGGGGCGACCCAGACCATTGCATGGGTGGGAAAGGGCATCGTGTATGACACAGGAGGACTTAGCATCAAAGGAAAGGTACACAGGATCTGACTTTCGTTCTCTGCCTTATTTATTAAAATAAAAGATCGCTTTTCCCTGAAAACTACAAATAAATGCCTCATTATCGTTTTTAATTTAATAAAATCTCAATCACAGAATTTTAAAAGAAGTTTATTTTAGACAGTTTTATTACGCTGATCTCACAGCTGTACGGCAGGATGCCTGAGGTTGTTAATAAATATTAACGAATTAATTATGTTCTATTAATCGCGTGCGTCAACATTCACAGCCCAAATTTAAATGTGTATAATGTCATATAATGTACAATTTCTTAAATTTGCAGAGGTAAAACCTTTGTTTGTGCAAAAGTTTCTTCCTTTCTTTCGATAATGTTGTCTCCTCTCTGTTAGACCACCATGCCCGGGATGAAGAGAGACTGTGGGGGGGCGGCTGCCATTTTGGGAGCTTTTAAAGCCACTATTAAGCAGGTGAGGCAGGAAAATGTTTGTATTGTTCCATGTCAGAGGTCTTTGAGCCTCGTCTGTACGTCAGAGGTTTGGTGGTTGGAGTGAATCTTTTCCTCGCTTCAGGGCTTCAAGGATAACCTTCACGCTGTGTTCTGCCTCGCTGAGAATTCAGTCGGACCCACAGCCACTCGACCTGATGATATCCACACTCTCTACTCTGGAAAGTGAGTCTGGTTTGTTTTACATTTCATTCAATTTTTTAAAGATGGAATTCTCGTTTTAATTTGAAGCTTGTTGTGACAAAGCGGCTGCTCTTGGTTTGCATTTGAGATCGGTTTCCAAGCCAAACCGTGTGATGCAATCCTGAAAATGAGTTTGTCTCTAAAGGACGGTTGAGATCAACAACACAGATGCGGAGGGCAGGCTGGTGCTGGCTGACGGGGTCGTCTACGCCTGCAAGGACTTGTCTGCTGACATCATCTTGGACATGGCCACACTGACAGGAGCTCAGGTGAATTATAGAAGAACTTCCACCCGAATGGTTTTCACCTGAACATCCTTTCAAACTGTCTGGTTTGTATTTAGGGAATCTCCACAGGAAAGTACCACGCTGCTGTGATGACCAACAGCGAGCAGTGGGAAGTCGCTTGTGTTCGTGCCGGCCGCAGCAGCGGCGATCTCGCCCACCCCCTGGTCTTTTGTCCTGAGCTGCACTTCAGCGAGTTCACCTCCGCTGTGGCCGACATGAAGAACTCTGTGGCTGTGAGTGACAAACTGCCCAGTTCTTCCAGACATCTAAGCAAACACAAACCGAGAGGATTTTCCTAAATAAACAAAACGCACAGGAGCGAGACTTTCTCTTGTATGCTAAACGTTAGAGATGCAACAACTCACTTTTCCCACAATTCAGTTCAGTGATGTAGCATGGAGTTTGATTTCAAACTGAGAGATGTGAAGCAGGGGCTGTCGCAGCAAAAAGCCCCAACCTACTTCCTGTGGGTCACCTGACCCGTCATGGCTCGTGACGTGACCCACCAAAAGTAGTTCGGAGCTGTTTGCAGCGCTTGCTGTCTCTTGAAATGTGGCATTCCAACCAAACTTGACAGTTTTTGCTATTACTGTATTTTTATCATTGATACATTAATTGTAGTTCTTTAGTTTTTTTCTTTTTCATTTTTATTGAATAAAAGGAAAACACACAAAACAACCTTGCGTTGTAAAATTAAACATAATGGAAACAAAAAAATAAAAAATTGACAAAAAGAAGACAAACTTAAATTATCTGCTCCTTTTATCAAATCAATTTGTTTTTATTTACTGCCCCCGTCAATGAACAACAACTTGTGAATGTTATTTATTTATTTTTACATTTCCACTCGTGTTTAGATAAAAATTAGAATTTTGTGGTTTTGTCTGTTGAAGAGGAACAATAAAGTTTTTAGAACCACGTGAAGAAAGAGGTTGGACTTAAGTAGGGGTGTAGGGGGAAATCGATTCTGCGAAATATCGCAATATATAATTTGGAGATACTTATATTGTTTTAAAATGCTGACAAGACAATATTTAGTTAATTATTTACGAGTGTCCTTCAACGTCTGACTTTTGTTTCCCACTTAAACCTGGACTGCTAGTTTGCAGCAGTGCACACTCTTTGAGCAGCTCAACACCAAAACAACAAGAAGATCTCATGAAAACCAGCTTTAGAACAGCACTTTAGTTCCTCAATCATACGTTTAGAACCTTATTGGTTAAGGCACATTTATTCCATTATTTTTATATATTTTTTTTTATACTAAAAAATATTTTGTCGTGTAAATCGGACCATATTGACGATTCCCTTAAAGAACAAATATTTCTTAATTTACCAAAAAAAGCATAAGGAATTTATGGATAAAATTAATTTGTATTTAATAGATACAGTTGCAGTCCTTAACGTGGACATTATTAAATACAATGAATTTTTGTACAATACACACCTCTACTTTACACCGCTAGCTGCTTATATCCGATGAAACTGTTTGACATTTTCATACAACTGTGTGTAGTGCTACAGACGGTCAGTGTGTGGCAAATTACCCAATTATTATTCATTTTCTCTGAATTTGCTGAAAAGTTTTTTTTTTTCTTTTTTCTTTTTGAAGGATCGAGAAAATGCCCAGAGTTCCTGCGCTGGCCTTTTTATTGGTTCTCACCTGGGCTTCGACTGGCCTGGCGTCTGGGTCCACGTTGACATCGCTTCCCCTGTTCATGCTGTGAGTATCTTCACACTGTTTTTTTTAAGGAGTTATAATTATTTGAAATGTAACTGGGGGTTAGAAGCCTAGAGTCTATTAGACTTAAAAGACTTTTTTTTTTTTTTTTTTAGATGATTTTACCAGTTAAGTGCTTCCAGCTTCCACCTACCATGAAAACAAAGTGTGAATAAGGGATGAAAAGATGTTGATTTTGTGTGTATGTTTAGTATTAACACTGAAATTAGTCAATTTTTTGCGACCCTTGAAGCTCAGAACATTCTAGTTTTATTAAGACCTACACTTGATGCCTACTAGTCATTTATCTGACCTGCGTGAACCTTAAAGTTAAAGACCAAAGCTAAGTAAGATCCTATTTTAGTTGAAAGAGAAATGTAGTAAATGTAACATTTTTCTCTTGAGATTTTTGATTCCAAATACTTTTCATTAAGATTCAGTGAGTTTGATGAGATTATTTCCACTGTCTGAATAAAGAAGCCACTCCAGAGTGCTATTACGCAACTCAAATGTCATTGTGCGATTCTGAACCTGTCGAGACCAACTCCTGAATTTGTTTTTGATGCAAATAACTACAAAGTTCCAGATCTTTCAAATTATTCTCTAACTGAAGGTCACTTTATGACAGGTTTTTGCAACTTTTCTTTTTTTGTTTGTTTCTTTCCCCGTCTTATCTGACCAGATGCAGCACCTTTTTATTTGTGGAAGTCTGGAAATTTCACCCACTGATCAGATGTCTTGATCTTGAAAATATGGCTAACCTTTGGGATAATTTTGCATTTCTTCAGAAACGCCTGTAAAGATATCCTTGTCTTCCTTCTGCTTGGTGGTAAATGGATCACATCTGTTCCATAAAAACCTGGGATGAAGGAGACGGACAGACTTGCACATCCCTCTCTCTTAATATGCTATGTACAGTATTAAGGGTTGTGATCAACACACTAGTTTATATTTACAAGTCATTAACCTCTAAGTCAAAATAAATAAGCTGATTAGCACTTGAGAGCTAGGAAAATAATAAATCAAACATGTTTTTACTTTTTCTTAACGGAAATGTTTCTGTAAGAAAACATCTTTTACTGTTTTTTATTTATGTTTGTGGACTTTTTGGCTTTTTTTTTTTCTTTTAAAGAAGCTATTTTAAAATCGAGTTTTTGTTTTCTTGTCTTTCAGGGGGAGCGTGCCACTGGTTTTGGTGTTGCTTTGCTCATGGCCCTCTTTGGTCAGGCGTCGGCAGACTCCCTGCTGAACAAAGTGTCTCCTCTGGGTGCTCTTGCCATCAGAGCTGAAGACGAGATGGAGCGTGACTGCAAGAGAAGAAGACTTGTTTAGAAGCTGTTCACTCCTCTCCTGGCCTACTGCCACAACACGCCCCAAACGTGCTGTCCAACCGTTGATTTCATTTGACTTCACTGCAAAAACTCATCAAGTGTAAACCCCTGTGAGGCTTCCCACTGAGTCCTGCAGAAAGGTGTCAGCGCGTTAGCTTCAGCAGAGACTTCCTGTTTTGTTATTATCTGTCAACAAATTTATTACCGGTGTCACATGTGTCCTCATACCTCACAAGCTTTAGCTTTCACAGAGAATTTGATACTTTATGCAATCCAAGGAGTATGCCATACCATACATGTTGTCTTAGAAATTATGAAATGTACTTGATTGCACAGTTCTATTTGCTGTCGATAACAAATACGTCTCCATCTAGCTCAGAACAGTTGTGATCTTTGAAGCTCGATGGAGGACTTGGTTTACACTTTAATGATGTTGGATGAGCCTGATCGCAATGAAATGTAACATTTGATCGTTCTTTGTTTGTCTGATTGATGCACAAATACAATCTTTTTTGGGGGTGCCAACTGTCTTTTTTTGTGTTATTACTCTAAAAACAAATTACCTATAAAGTTGAATTTTAGTCTATAAATGCACTTGTTATTCTGGTCATCTTTGCAATTTCTATAATAAAGTCTCCAAACTGCGTTCAAGCATTATCCCTGACTGTTCTGGCCTTAACCACGATGATGGTCGAAGAGAATGAAAAACGTTTGTCAGTGACTGCTCTCTCTTTAAAATGTGACAGCAGACAGTTAATATTGAAAGGGAATAATGTTGATTATCCTTGCTAAAAGAAATCAATACATTTTGAGCCATAATACCTTCTTAGACAAATCTGTTTGAATAAAAAAAATTGAAAACTTTTCAATTAACTAATAATTAATTAATGAAACTTTAAATTAAACAAAAAAATATTTAAACTAACTTTCCAGTCAAGCACATTTATTTGCTATTTACTACCTCTGAGGTTCATTGTAAATATTTAAAAACATGGTCTCATTTATTTTTGTTTTATTTAACATTGTATTTTGTCAGAAAAAAAACATCAAATAACATTTAAATTCCAAGTAGACGTTTTTCTTGGGCAAAGAAATCCATTTAAATCCAACTTTATTTTGAACTTTCATGTAACAAAATTTTAAGGCTGTAAATACTGTGAATATGATCAGTCCAATTCTAGAGGTGGTTGGCCTCTAAAGAAACAAAGCACTTTAGTTGTATAATGTAAATAATTATTTGAAAAAATAACTTGCATGCAACAAAAGTTTAAAATTATATTGTTTGATTTTTGCTGGTTAGTGGATAAAACTAAATACATACAAGTCATGTATTTGAATCAGTTTTATGCTGTTTAATTGGAACAAAACCTTTTTTGTTTTTCCACATAATTTTGCTGAGTCATGGTCTTAAAAGTCATGTGATCATAAAACTTTTTTGGGGGGGGTTAATTTACAGTAATAACCCTGTATAATGTTCAAATGGGGAAATGCAGACACATACATGTTTTACAGGAATAACCCAATAATAGAACTGGATAGATTAATGCAAATAATAATAATATTAAATCCGTTCTTGTTTAGGTTTCCTGTAAACATGTGGCGCGCGAGCTGCTGACTCGGTCATGTGACTTTTCGCCTCAGTACTGGTTGTGCTGCGGCTTTTCACAAAGTCCATCAGTTCGTAGGTCGTCTGCGCTCACAGGTGTTCGTTTGTCCTCCGTCTGCGTGCTGGTCTGCTCGTTGGGTGAAGATGTTCGGAAAGGTAGCCGTGCTCGGTGTCCTGATTTCGGCGGTGCTGTCGTGCGCGTCCGCCGGCGTGTTTTTCAACAAGAAGCAGCCCTGCTATGTCCGCAAAGTGGGGACAAACCAGCCCGGAGTCAGGTCAGTCACACACACGGAACTGCACCTCCCAGCTACCATCCAACTACCGCAAAACAATCTGTAAAACAAATGTGGATTTATTTATCATTTATGAACTTTTTTCCCTCCTGCTGGATAGCTAGCTTAAATTGTTAGCCGATCGGCTCAGCTAATCATAAATCAGACTATCTCTGTCCAACATTCGATTTTAGTGATCACATAAATTGAAATTAACAACTCTTATTTTTTTATTTTGAGAAAAATATGAAAAGATACTATAATATGAAAAAAAGATTATTTAAGACATATTTGACAGCAGGTATTTCTAAACATTTAAAGACATTTGAACGTACTGTGACCCAAAACTCATAAATCCATACTGAGCCACTGTTTACTTTATAATTTGTGTTAAAATTGTTATTATTAATCATTTACACTATATTTTTTAATAATGAATTACACTATGCATTTATTACTTGTTAAAATAAAAAAAAATCTTAGATTTACTGTAACAGGAGTCATGTTAAAAAAAAAAAAAGAAAGAATCAGGGAAGAGGAACAAAAAGTCATCACGAGGTTTGATGAATCATACACTGAGGAGGCTGCACATGTTTTTTTGGTTAGGTTGAGGTGAACATGTTTGTGTGGTATTTCCCAAAAAAACACCCTGGAAAGGAGCAGGAAGTATCTTTATTCACATATCGCTTCAGTGTTTCTGTTGTTTTGTCAATAAAGTTATGTCAATACCTTTTGTTGTCAAAACCCCAAACTCTCTCTTTCATGTCAAGTGTTTGAATATAGCTGACCCCGCACAAGAGCAGAGAAAATTGAAAGGTTGAAAGATGTGATTCAGTGGAAAAAGAAAGTGAGACAGAAAATCCACAAAAAGCATCTTCACTCAGACAGAAGTTATTTGTACAAAATGCCTCCACAGATCACGTTTTGTCTGAGAAATTAAAGACTTATTCCAATGAAAATACTTTTTTTTGGTGTGTTTTTAACTTGTTCTTATACATTTTTTTCTGATGATTTTGTCGAGGTGATACTATTTTCTTTTAATCTAAACTCTACGCTGGATAACTCTGGTTTTGCTCACAATTTTTTTTGCTGGTGTGAGGGGCTGTAAGCTAGCAGGAGAGCATGTAAACTGATGGCTGATGGGAAGGGCAGGTGGACTTACTCCTAGAAACAGCACCTTTTTTTTTTTTTTTTTTTTTTTTTGCTAAAAACGGCATAATTATAATTAAAAGACACTGGCAATGTTTTGAAAATAGGTCAAAAGATTAAATTTCAACTTGAATGGATTCAAACTGAGATGTGTTGAATGATGTGTTGACAGGACTGCTCCTCGACCTCATGAATATTTAAACATTTCCGATCTGCCCAAGACCTGGGACTGGAGGAACATCAATGGTACCAACTTTGTCAGCACAACGCGGAACCAGCACATTCCCCAGTACTGTGGCTCCTGCTGGGCTCATGGCAGCACCAGTGCTATGGCCGGTATGATCTTTGCGTCACAACACTGTATCTAGACGTCGTGTTTCTTCCACAGATGTTACAGTTCCTCTTTTTTTTTCCCTCTTTTTCAGATCGCATCAATATCAAGCGGAAAGCAGTCTGGCCGTCTGCGTATCTGTCTGTCCAGCATGTGATCGACTGTGGCGACGCCGGCTCCTGCCACGGCGGAGATCACAGTGGGGTGTGGGAGTTTGCCAACACTCACGGCATTCCAGATGAGACCTGCAACAACTACCAGGCCAAAGATCAGGGTGGGTTTTCTACTGTTCAGATTCTGGATCCTCCAGGCGTGAATCTGAGCCGTGCGTGTTTTCTGTTCACCTCCAGACTGCAAACCGTTCAACCAATGTGGTACCTGCACCACTTTCGGTGTATGCAACGTCGTGAAGAACTACACCCTGTGGAAGGTCGGGGATTTCGGCTCTGTGAGTGGAAGAGAGAAGATGATGGCTGAAATCTATGCTAACGGGCCCATCAGGTTCGTCAGAGCTTGAATATGAAGTTTATTTATAATTTTACAGCATTCTTTATGGCACTGATTGCAAATGTATCACAAGAACTGTCAGAGGGGTTCTCAACCATCCAGAGGATGTCTTGAAGTTGAGTCATGGCAAAGAAGTCCAAATGCCATGACTTAACTTTAACATCCGAAGATCTGGTTACAACATTTTTTTTTGAAGGATCCGATCATCTTTTGATGTATTTTCAAAGCATTCCCAGTTGTCTTCTAGTTATAATTTAGCCGTTTTTAGCCCAAATCAAAAAAGTTTTTATCGTTTTCTAGGACAAAGTTAATGCCGAGCGACAGTTATTCATTAGAAATTCATTTCTGAGTTGTGGGCGGGACTGTTGGTTTGGAGTAACCCCGCCCACTCTTCCCCTCCCCATTTTCCGAGTAGGGAGCTCTTTTCCCTCTCTGTACATTTTTTACTCTTTTTCAAACAACATTTTTTCGTTTGCTCTTGATTCCCACTGATATGACTAGAGAAATACTAAGACATTAAATTTTCGGATGAATTTTCCCAATATATGTTCTCCATCATGAGAAAAATGCTCCAAAAAGATGCTAAAAAGACTTCTTATCAGAGTGGGTCATTAATAATTTGAACTCGCCTTTAAAAAGAGCGCTTTAGATTCTAATATCTACTTTTTGTGGTAGATTTTAAAGCTGAAAATTTAATTAAATTTTTTGTCTACTGTTCTCAACTTTTTTTATTCTTGACATTGTGTCCTTTTATTTTTTTTAATGTAGCTTTATTGATCGGACTTTGCGTCCAGAATAAATTGTATCCATCTATCTTTAAATGTTTGAATCTGATAGTTACAGCATATCACTAAAGATTGCTGTTTGAAACTCAAACTCTCAAGTTCAGTTTTTTCATCTCATTATTTCGTCTTTAGGATTTTACTTTTCTGTTTCTTTGTGTGAGAATTGGATTGTTTTTTTGCAGACTGGATAGTAATGAATTTGACTTTTGTGTTTATCTGTTTTCATTCATGTGTGTTGTTGTGTTTTAGTCTGTTCTCTGTCTTCTTCTTGACAAATGAACATCCTCGCTGTGGTGCTTCATCCGCAGCTGTGGGATAATGGCCACAGATATGCTGGACGCTTACACGGGCGGTCTGTACTCGGAGTACCAGGATGAGGCTTTCATCAACCACATCGTGTCGGTGGCGGGATGGGGGGTGGAAAACGGCGTGGAGTACTGGATCGTCCGCAACTCCTGGGGGGAGCCCTGGGTGAGTCTATGGACATGGAGAATTCAGTCTTTTGTTCTGTAAATTAACAAAAGAATTAATGGTTTGAATTGGAAATATTGCATTAAAGTTTAGAAATCTGATATTTGGTTGTGAAACAACCTTAAGATTTTGAAGAGATTCACATATCCTCTTATGTCAATCACTCAGGTGTAGCCTTGGTTTCTAAAACAAAACCCACAAAAATGCACAATATACCACATCAACACCCCCCCCCCGCAGCGAGTGGACAAAGTGTCAACTAAGATCTCAACTTTATGAGGAACATAATTACTGGCAAGATTGACTCCTCAAACCTGTTAGTCTGCTTTTGACTCCCATGTGCTGCAACAAACCACATGACAAGCCGTTTTATATCATGTTAAATGAACACGTTTCATTTTCAAATAGGGAATTTCTCTGTTTTATTTTATTTGTATCTTTTGTATTATATTTATTTAGTATATTTTCTATGGAGAGAAAATATAAACTCTGGATTTGAGTGTGCGTAATTATTGATTTGTAATTCGTACACACGAAACCGCATTTAGGCACAAATCAGATGTGAGAATAGGGAAAATGTAGTGTTTTAAGAGTTTTTTATATTAATTATCTGTTAAATAAAGTGGAAAATTGTCAAGTTTTCACCAGATAATATTCACAATCTATCATTTCAAAGTGGATATTAAACTCTTATGACAGAGTATTCTAGCAGCTTTTAAATGCTTAATTTACACACAGAACTTTAAAACATGATGTCTCACGTGTGATTTGTGCATAAATGTGATTTTGTGTGTGTCCGGCAATTTTAAAGATTTGTATGTGTAGTCAATTTTAGGCTGCTGTGATTTAAAGTTGTGCATTTGTAAATTAACTTTTTTTAAATTTTGCACATGTGAACACACAGTTGCAAGTACATAAAGTTACACTCAAAATGTGTTATATGAGTTACAAATCAACAAATAAGCACACACAATTCCAAAAAGTCTATTTTTTCTCCTTAATTTGGTAACACTTGAGATGAGGTGCTGCAAAACACTAAATATAATGTTGGGAAAAATAGTTAATAGATTTGTTAAGCTTGTAAGCAGTTTATTAATTTGGCCTTTGTAGACAATTGTGTCCCTTTAGATATGAATGAATTTTACTATGTAAATCAACCTTATTCGGCTTATTGTGCTAATAAATGTCTTATTAACACCCTGTTAACACATTAATATTTTTTGTTAATTTGTTAAAGCTTATTGAGGAATTTTATTATAAAGTGTTACCTTTCATTTTATGTGGAAACTGTGATTTTAGTGTGTGAACTCACCTATAAATAAATAAAGTATTTGATTTCAACACTAAGATCTATTTCTTTTCCTTAGGGAGAGAAGGGCTGGCTCCGGATTGTGACAAGCGCCTACAAAGGAGGAAGTGGCAGCAAGTACAACCTGGCGGTGGAGGAAGACTGCATGTACGGAGATCCGATTGTTCCCAAAAACTACGCGTAGATCCGCCTTTTGTCAGCTTTCTGCTGTAATCCTTTTTAAATCAGGGAAAGAGGAAACTTTATAGAAAAAAGGGAAGTTTCTCTTTTTGTGATAGTTTTTTGTAAATTTGATGCCACATTTTTAAATTCAGTTGTTTTTAGGAGCCCTCGTTTATATTAGTTACTCGTTTCTTGATTTTCCAGTAAATATCAACTGGATTAAAGCTTTGAATTTATGTGTAAATGACAGACATGGGGGGGAACTTCCCATGATGCACTACACTCTAATGAAAACTCACTTAAATGTGCCTTGTATGCCTCAGCATAAAGCTCTGATGTTTGCTGTTTTTATGCTCATTTTGCACTTGAAATGATTCAAAGACATCAAACTATGCCAATAAACATTTATTTTTGCTCAAAGGTCATCATTTAAATCCTCAGTTATGATGCGTTGGGATGAAGCCACACGTGGGTCCAACTTTAAATAAGGGTTTTATTAAAATTTCTTTAACCTAAAGGAGGAGGAACATAAAAAAAATGATTTCAAGGAAATAAATCCAATCCTCTTACTCAAGATAACAGTACAAAAAATATATTTAAATCAAATATACAACAGGAGAAAAAGAACTTCTGGGTCTGTTTTTTTTCTTCCACAGAAACATCGTCGCTCTTCCAGGTCAGTTGATCATGATGAAGTTTGACTTGCAGTGAGCTGGAAAAAAAAAAAAAAAATAATTCTAACGACAGAGCTTTAGAAGATGTGAACGTGTCAAACCACTTCCTCTTTCTCAGAACTTTCGAGGACACACGCTTCAGAGCTGATGCGGTTTCTTACCGATGAACTCTGCTACAGGGTCGTGCTCTCCTTCTGTTCGGATGGTTCCTGCGATGCTGTCGTTCTCCAGGATGGGCAAGAAGAGCTGAACGAAGTCTGAGGTGTAGGGAGGCGCGATCACATCCAATACCTAGAAAGAATATAAACCAGAAAATGTGCTTAACACAACAAAGAAGTCCAAGAGATTCCTGAAAATGAAAAATTCAAAGGAAAAAAATATAAAATGCAACATTTTAGATTTTTATGTGGAGATTTAGAAAAAAAATATTTAAAATATTTTTTCACAAAACCGTTTTCTTGGTTTTCAGCATGTAAAGCAGCTTTTACCTCAGTGACGAAGTATCTAATGAGGGAGATGTCTGTGTTGAGCTTCTCCAGACACTTCCGGATGTATCCCACCACGGGCAGGACGTATCCTCGGCTCAGCAGGTGCACCATCCTGTCCAGAAGAGTTTTCTTCAGCTCCATCTGGGGTGAAGAGAACACCAACATGTTACCCTAAATTTAAACTGGTCCGTCTGTGGTGCGTCTCCGCTGTGGAAATGGACGGATGCAAGACGCAGACGTATGTGGAACTGAAGGAGGGCACATCCGTCTGAGATAAAGATCTTTGCAAACATTACAACAATGTCCCAAAAAAGCCTCTTACATTCTAAAAATAATTTTCTTCTTGCTCTGACATGTCACCACGGCCATGGTGCAGCAGTAGGGCGGTCGACTCCTGATCGGAAGATTTCAAGTTTAATTCTCACCTTCCTGCAAATGTGTCAAAGTCTGCAGCTCCTGATACGTCATATAGTTTGTTAAAACTGAGCACCCAAAGTTTCCCTCACACTGTCCCCGAGCGCACATGACCGTGCTCACTGACATTCTGCTGCACGCAAGCATCACTCGTGCCCGAGAGAGCCTCTCATGCACTCGTATGTAGACGGTCTCTCTCACGTGTGCTCGAGGACTTTTTCTGCTCGCGAGAGGATTAAATACAAGCGCGCAGGAGTAGAAAGCGCTCACAATGCTCAGAATGTGTAATGTGTGATACGTGCGTGGAGAGGAATTATTTCTGTGTGAAGTTTTGACTTAGAATAAACACCTTAATCAGCAGAACTGCAACATGGAAATGCGGCAGAAGAGCACAGCAGCATAATTGCTCTGAAAGAATCAGCGAGAGGTGAACTGAGATGTAGGAAGAAAACACAATATTCTGTTCTATTTAACATAGTTTAGGGGTTCAGATAGGGAGAAGGGAGAATAAAAAACATGTTTTACGTGGGTCTTGATCTGTGTGGCCAGATGGGGGGAAAAAAAAAAAAATCATCCCTTTCTGATATTGTTCAGCGGGGCGGGCCGGATCTGGCCCACGGGCTATGTTAGATCGCTCAGACTTTGATCTGAGGGTTCAGGTGGAGGCATACCTGCTCCATGACGTCCAGCTGAGAGTGCTCTGTCTCAAAGAGCTTGATGAGGAGCTGGAGGACTTGTGGGTGCAGTAACTGATGACACGTACAAATCTGCATAGAAGAAAAGGTCTTAAATGTTACTGCACTTCTCACCAGGAACATCCCTTAGCCTTGCACTAATGCTATACCTCATCCAGTAGGGCTAAATGAACCGGCGTGTGGTCCGTCTGCAGCTGAAAGTAGCGTGGCTCCGACACCGTCCAGTCCACCCACTTTAGAACTCCCATCGCAACCACAGGAAACCTGAAAACAACCCCAACAGTGAACTTTGGGACAGACATTTAACAAACTCTATTTAAATAATTATGATTTTATGCTGAACTGAGACTTGTAAGTTTTGGAAAATTAAAAATAAACATTCATGAGAGCAAAAGTATTTGAAGCAATTCCATCTTCCATCAAGCTTTTTTTTTCTGTATATTTTACTGATTTGAATGCATCTCACCTGATGCACTGGTACAAAGTACCCAGCTCAGCCACCAGTTCTGTGGCTCCTTTGTTCTCGTTGCAGCACAGGTTGTGAACGGTCTCTATGGCTTTGGACGTCGACTTCAGCTCATCTTTGTTGATGTTGACCCGTTTATTCTAGAATGACAGGAAAGCGTTGGGTTAAAAGAACTATTGGAGGTGAATCAAAGCCAAAAAAAAAAAAAAATCTACCATTCTTGAATAAAACTATCAGCTGCCAACTATTTATCAGTAACAGTTTCAAATGATGTCAGCAAACTCTGTACCTTCTTCCACGTCTCCACCACACTGGCAGCATAAGCCAGAATATGGATGTACTTGTGTTTGTGGTCCTGGTTGATTTTCGATCCGGGTTTAAAAAGAGATTGCATGAAAAGGTCTAAAAACGCAGGCACTCGGATCTACAGACAAAAGCAGAGATTGTTGTAAATGACAGCACTTCATTGACATTAAATTATATAAAAAGAAGAGAGCAGATTCTTTACCAGTTCAACAGGAGGAGGGTCCATGCTGCTGAACATCTTGAAAAGAACTGTGATGTCTGCAGGATTCAGAGCTCCTTTGGACAGCATGGCACCTAAAGCTTGGCAGGCTCGAGGGTAGGCTGCTGCGGTTCCTAGTGCAAGGGTAATCTGGCTGGCATCATGGCCTCTGCCATAAAAAACAGTCAGAGTTAGCATTGTTATTCCCTGTTTGTCCAGACAGCATGTCAGGGAGTAATACCTGAAACATTCCATCTTATTGAATGGATTTATTCATTTCTAGATGTGAACTAAATACATATTTCCCTTCCTTGAATCATGTTATAATATTCACTTCTGAGCAGCACCAAAAAATTTCATGCCAACTGAAACCTGAGGCTCCGGAGCCACATGTGGCTCTTTAACCCCATCAAATGTGGTTCTCTGATTAAAGAAAAATAAAGGTTTTCATTTTAAAAACAAATTGTAATGTAAAAAGTACGTAAAGCTTTAAAAATAAAAGTCAACGTGTTTGTTTTTGTGGGAGAAACGCAGCAGACGAGTTGCAGAGGCCGGCTTTAGGATGACATCATGAAATAGATCTGATTTAATTTTACTTTGTTAGATTTACACATTTTTAGCCGACATGTACAACAAATGGTAAAAATTCTACAACAGCTCCACTGAGATGGTCTATGTGAAGAAGGGTGTCTTTTATTTTGAAAGAAAGTCATGTGAACTACTGTCAAAAGCCAACTATTTATTATCTTGAAAAAAATCATATTTTCTCCTATGTTTATGCTTCTATGATGCCAAAAACAACAGTTTATTTAATTTATCATAACAGTAACAGTTTTTAAAGGTTAAAGTAAGACTTCATGGTTCCTACTGGATTGTTGTTTAATGATACAGAAAGGCTGCAGACCCCTGAGCTTAGCGAAGAGGTTAAGGACGTACCTCTCGTGTGCAGCCCTCTGCACCTCCTGCCCGATCCTGCGAACAGCCGAACCGCCTTGTTCCTCCTGAGCGAGGATAGACATCATCGCCTGGGCGAAGAGGTAAGTGTGTTCTCCGTGACACACCATTTTCTGTAAAGGAAAATAGAAATGGGTGAAGCACAAAACACACAGTGCTAAGAACAATTAGCAGAATTAGCATTTGGTCATTTAGAGGTTTTAATCACCAAGGCGTGAAGGGAATCTAACCTTTTCTTTCTTTATTACACAATGAGAAACATATTTATGACTTTTTGGCAAAATGTCTTCTAGAAGACCCAAAAAAATATTTTTTGGTGTTTTCCAACAAGTTCCTGTGTCAGTTTTCTGTTGGTGGGGGACATATAAAAAAGAAAAATTAAGCTTAAAATGTAAATTTTGAGTATTTTTTATAGAATCGTTGGGAATCAGGAGCAATTGAAAAAATGTTGTTTGATAAAGATTGTATTTGTGATAGAAAATAAAAGCTTCCTGCTCCGCTCCATTCTGATGCATCTGCTTGCAGACGACTAGATCCATGAACGTCTTTGTTTTCCTCGTCTGAGCTGGAATCTGATTTAAAACTATACAACTGGATATCTCCAATATTGCTCGGCATTATTGTTGTTGTGAGAGCATGTAAACAGATGGATGACAGGAAGTGGGGACAGGCTCTCTTCATGCCAACAGTTCGGCCCACAACTCAGAAGCAAATTTATATTAAATCAATGTTGCTCTGCAGAAAGTATGTCCTACAAAACAATACCAGATTTTTAATTTTGACTAAAAATGCATAATCATAATTTAAAAACCACTGGGGATGCTTTTACAATAGATCAAAAGATGATCGGAGTGGATATTTAAGGTTTAATTCTTTAATTCCTAGTGTCTAGAAAATCACATCCGATTCAGATTTAGTTTCCCATAAAAACCAAATATGCAGCCAGAAAAAAAAAAAAAGAAAAAACCTAATCAAAATTTCTACTCTGACAGAACTCCTGGGACGGATCAGTTCGACCCTAAAGGCTGAACTGCAGGATACAAGGAAGCAGGTCGAGGTTTAGAACACTCAACAAAAGGGAAAATGTCAAATGCAGAGTTCATAGAGCAACGTGGAAGGAAACATGTTTTTTTTTTTTTTAAGAGATAAACGCATAAGAAAACTAAAAGAAAAACTCTACAAGGATGGACAATGCTAAATGTGAGATTCTGCAGGATTTCTAGATCTTGACCGATAAATAAAATGTGACGAAGTGAGAGATAACAAACTTTAGCTAAAAAAGAAAATGTGAAAACCTGGATCAGATTTTTTTTTTCAATAGGTCAAACAAAACAAACTACACTTTAGGAACACAAAAGAGGAATGAAGGGATTTAACTATTTTAAACATTAATTTAGTTATAACATTTAAAGATTTATTCCTAGAGCAGGTGTGATAATATAAGGTTGGAGTGTGTTTGTTTTTTGTCCCCCTGCTGGTCTGTCTGAGAATGACAGGACAGAACATCTGACAACAAAACTTCCAAAGCAACTGTTAGCTTGGGGTTGAGAGGTGCTATAAACTAATGCGAGTGTAAACATAAGGCTGATGGGATATTAGCTCAGGCTAACTTCTGTGCCAACAGTCCCGCCCACAACGTAGAGGCGAATTTCTAATGAGAGCCTACTGATCTGCAGAAAACATGTCTTTAAAAATGTACTTTGAATTCAGCCAAAAACTGCTTAATCATAATTAAGACACTACTGGGAACGATTTTGCTATAGAAAAAGATATAGTTGGATTGGGATGTCAAACACATACAACAACAAAAAAATAAGACTTTCACAAAGTGTTACATCTCCTACAACTACAACCAAACAAAAAGAAGAAAACACTGCTTTAGTCAACACAAATGCATAAAAGCCTCACAGCAAATTCTGGCAGGGTCTTCTCCAGGTTTTCTTCTCCTCCATCAAGCAACGTGGCTAAAGACGTCCTCAGCACTCGCGAGAAAACCTCAAGCTGCTGACACGCTGTGGACACGCTGGTGATCTCTCCTTGGTAGCCAGCGTCAGAAATAAGCTATACATTTGAGAGGAAAAACAGAAAACTGGACATGAAACTGTTCTTGGTTGAGTAAAACAGAAATTCACAAAAACAATTAAAGAGACAGTTAATTCAGTTTATCTGAATATTTTTAAAAAACGTTGTAATTAATCATTTCAGGTCAGTAAAAAGTACATTTTAATTCACCTTAACTGTGAAGTTGAGCATCAGACAGTCAGGGTGAGCCTCAGCCAGTTTATAGAAAAGATCCCTCCAGGTTGTGTGAGCGATCATCTGCTCAAGCCAAGCTGGAGTCTAAAGACAGACCAAAGCATCATGGGAACTTTCTTTTCGGTTCAATTTTAAATGCCGTAAATTCAATTTTTTTTTAAAGCTCACCTCTCCTTCAACAGTAAAAATAGAGTCTGCTTTCTGGGGGTCAAAATGTTTAATGAGGAGACTCTTGAGATGATTTTCCACTCGCTCTTGGACCTGAGCGGGCTCTACACCTGCAACCAGGAAAACGACATTCATAATCTAGAACACTACGACAAGAATAGATGAAACAGGAAATGAATGAATCTGTTACCCATCTGGATTAACCACTCAGCGAGCAGATTCACAGTCTGAGCCACAGCAGAGTAGTTCTCAGACAGAAGCTGGATCACGTGTTCTGGAGAGCCACCTGCCTGAAAATACCTGCAACACCAAAACAGACATCAGTTTTCCAGATAGCATGCAAATCTAGAGCTCCATAAGGGAAAATATGCAAAGAGAGATTTAAATTGTTGGATTTAGCCACAGCGGCATACATTTTGAGGGTACTGAAGATAGCTGGCTCCATGATGTAATCCCTGCTGGAAAACTTCTGCAGACAGGCCTCCTGGATTGCGCCGTCGGTTTCTCCTTCCACGTGACCATCTTCCTGTAACAGAAAAGCTTAAGCTCAGATATTCGAATCTACGCAAACGTCTCTATTTGCATTGGATTAATAACCAGCGATTTTTTCTCCTTCACACTGTAGAATTTTTGTATGGCACAACCCTAGACAATAATAACAAAACCAGACAAATTCAGTTAAAAAAAAGGCCTTTCTGAAACTCTTAGTTTAGGAAAAATTCAAGTTTTATTTATTTGAGTAATTTAAATGCTTTGAGCTGCTCAAAGCGTTTTACAGGCAAAAACAAATCGACAAATTAAAATTAAAAATGAATTTCAGACCAACTCACCTCTTTCCGCTCAAATACACACATTAACTCCATAACACCACACACAACAAAAACTGGCACAAAACTATGACTAATAATAACAAAAGCCTAAAAAGAACAAGTTGTTCTTTTTTTGTAGTATGGTTATTTTAACATTGCATTTGAATGTTTAAAAACCCAATTATCCTTAGGTTCATTAGGTTTTTTAGTCATTATTTTTACTGCCATTTTTAACCTTTCATTTCAATTTCTAACAACCCAAAAACCTTGCAATGAAGGCTTTTTTGGTTGCTATTTTAACATTTAATTTCTATATTTAAAAACCCAATTAACCTTAAAATAAATATGTTTTTCCTCTATTTTAACAATTTATTTCAATATCTTAAATCTTTTATTAAATATTTTTTTTGCTAGTGTAGCATTTCATTTCAATATGTAACAACATAATTAACCTTGCATTAATTTATTTATTTTTGATATTTTACATTTAACATCATCTTAACAAAAAATGTTAATTAAATTTAAGCTAAGATATATTTTATAAGATTTGTCATTGTTTTCTTTTTTTTGTTTTTTGCAATTAACCTTACATTAAAAGTATTTTTTGCAGCCCTTTTAAAATTTCATTTCTATATCTAAAAACCCAATAGGTTTACATTGATTTAAAATATGTCCTTGTTGTTCTTTTAACGTTCAATGTCCGTATCTAAAAACCAAAATAATCTTACGTTATTATATTTTATTTTTTTCTAGACATTTTTTCTCATTATCCCAAAAAAAACCAAGTAGACTAAATTAAATTTTTGTTTTGTTGTTATTTCAATTTGTCCTTTCATTTTAACTCAATTTCTAAATTGAACTTTACACTGATTAGATATTTTTCTGCTTCTTATGTTAACATTTAATTTCAATATCTAAACACTCACTAAACCTTTCATGCTTTTGTTATATTAAAAAGTAATCTCATTATCTAAAAGTCCAATAAACCTTACGCTAATTCTGGCTTCTTTTTTTTTTTAAGTGTGTGTATATAGCTGAGCCAATTATGGACCAGGAAAGCATGATTATTACATTTTTGTTTAAATTGTCATTTTGGTGACAGTCTTTTTCTAGTGCTTATTTTGAAGTGAGGCTATGTCGTAGAAAAAGCTACGTATATTTTGGTGCTAGAAACACTCGTATTGTACAAGCCAAAAAACGAAGTAAACTATCAAAAGAGGGTTTTAATGAGCAGAGTCGTTCTCTATGATTGTCCAACCTCATCATTTAGCTAAAAGCTCCCTGTCTTCCTGTCGCTAAGAGCGCGCGCGCACAGCAACAAGTCCCAGTTTCTCACCACGTTCACGTCCGAGCTCTCCCAGTCGCCGGCGCCGGTGTAGAAGTCCTCGTCCATGACTGCAGGGACGACAGTCACGGTGAACTCACTGCAGCAGCCAAGCTATGAGGAGTAAATGCGGCGAAAATCCGCTTTTCTCGTTGCAAATGCAGATTCTTTAGCTAACAGGCTAACAACAACAGCAGGAAGATGGCGAGGATGTGACGTTAGAACCACGCCCCCCAAATATGCTAGAGATTTACCCCGAGTTTAGACTTAAAGGCTCCAAATTTCTTTAAAATTAAGGTTTTGAAACAGTTCATTCAGACACCATTTTATCTGTTGTTGTACATTCATGCATTTATTACTATATTTGAAATAAATAACTAAAGAAACAAAAGCCATGAAAGGCCTGAGCAGTAATAAACTGGTAACCCTTTTATTTTGGGGGTCAAAATGAAAAATTTTAGATGTGAAACTCCTGTTATTCATTTTTCGACTAAATTTGCCTCCAGTATGTGTAATGCATAAAGTAACAAAAAAAATCCAATTATGGTACATATGTGTTCACAAGCACACATATATAGTAGTCCTCATATATCTTATTTTAATGTAAATACCTTTAGATATATAATGCATTACACATCCCCCTTAGTTTTTTAGACATTTTGTCATTTATTTATGAACAACAGACAAAAAAAAAAGCTTTCTTAAATAAATAAATTCTCCTCTCATTTCTTTTTTTTTTAATTTATAACAATGATCATTTATAACACTGTCCCAATAATCCACATCAATACTTTTCAGTTAAATAAAAAAAAGCTTTGTTGTAAGCTAAAAAAAAGAAAAATGTATCTATATAAAGCTCTCCTCAAGATGATCAAATTTCTTTGATTCTAGGGGAAAAAATTAAAGCCATAATACAAAAGTTACATGAAAGATCTGCAAAATATTTTATTATATTTTCTAAAGTATTAAATGAGAAACATAAAAAGAGATGGGCTATTATTAAAGTCTGGGAATCAATTTGCATACACACTACTGAAACTGTAGGAAAATAATTTGTTACATAACGTTTGTGCTCTACGTCCGTAGAGTTTTTGTGATGCAGCAGGCATTTTTGCCTTATCACTCACACCTTCCGTATCACAGCTTATACTTCTGTAGATTTTATGTTTAATATTTGCAAACTAAGAAAAAGAAAAAAAGAACATTAATTTTCAAGGTCAATGATTCTAAAAATGAACATTTCTTAATGAGAATCCTAAAACTTTGCTCTTCTTTAACAAGACAATTAACCCTAACACTACCTTTCTTTAGGAAAACCATGCTTTCCTCTAGATTGAATGATTTCAAAGCAACAAATAAAACTGATCAATGGTTTCTGGGACCACTATTGCTTTTTTTTTTTTTCATTCACATGTTCAGTTCTGGGTCATGGAGGTTACCAGGTCCTGTGACATTTTTCAGAGGAGTCAAAGGTCTTACCTCTGCAGCAAGATTGAAAAAAAATGTCAAGCCACCTCTTTTCTGTCATTAAGTACCGTACTGGAATGTACGGTAATTTCATGCATGTTAAGTTCATGGAATGACAGATTTTGAGGACCAACCTTCAAGTTCTATGAAAACCAGCTTTATGAGGATTTAAATAAAAACCTTTATTAATATTTCCTTGTTTTTTACATCCTAAAGAATTCCATCTTAAGAATTTATAAACTGCTTTTAAGATTAAGTGTCATATTTATACTCAAAACAGTGATGTTTTCATCTGAAATCAATGCACTGCATAGTAAAATTTCATAAATCCAGACCCATATACTCTTCCTGAAAAGATTTAATTCCTGCTTCTACAAAACATTTGTAGATGCAGTTCTTAAAAAAACTATTTTTAAGAACAAAAAAAATTAAGTAGATACACATCAAAAGTGACTTATTTTATGTCCTATAATGGACCTACAGTGTACAGCTTAGGTTACAATCAACTTACAAGACAAAAATGATGTGTGGAGTCAGAGGTCATCAGCCTACTACAACACAAAATGAGACAAAACAAAAAAAAAGGAAAAAGCTAAAGCAAACTGTAAACAAATGCTAAAAGATTTCAAGCACAAAGATATGGGAACAAACATTTTATTTTAGAATGCAAACTGCAACATATGAATTATATTATTTATCCAAAGGAGCAAGAAAAAAAAAAAAAAAATTGTATATACCCGTGGCAAATAATTCACACAGTCTGAGTCTTATCCAACATAATATTTTCAACCTCAACCATAAAGGGGAAAATTCACCCAAAAACTAAATGTACATTCCTTTAATGTCGGACATTTCATTCTCACTTTCTGAACGTAATCAAGTGTCTTCCACCTCTAGGAACAAGGGGGTCTGGGACCTGCATCGTCCCCCGCGAACAAGCGCAAAGGAAATACTGACTACACATAAGCCAGTGAAAACATTAAGGGGTAATGGTAGATAACCAGGTGCAAACTTTAGTAGTTCAGAACCGTACAGGTCCATTTCTATTTTTAGGTGCACACAATTGTTGACTAAATCACAAGATATTAAAAGGACTTATAAAGTGAATTCTTGAGGGTTTTTGCTTTAGGAAGGCATCTAATCAAAGTATCTGTACACACAAATATAGTTCAGGTGAAAACTGAACCTGAATTAATCTGTTCAGCTATTGCTCAGATAAATAAGATTTATTCTACAACAAAAAGATAAGTTTCACATTGCTCAGATGCATGTCAAAAAAAAAAAAAAAAAAAGAATCTGAAATGTCAATTGACATTTTTTGGTTGAAAGATCCCTGCGGTGCTTTTTTTTTTTTTTTTTTTTTTTTTGAAACCACATCTGCATCAACTCTTAAAAGTTTAGAGAAAATATTAGTTGATTAGCTGGAAAAACCAGCCAAAAGACAAAAACAGTGACAGAAGTCTTTAGTAACTCATGGAAGGAAAAAAAAAAAAAAAGGAAGTAGCACCATGTTCACTGAGGGCAAGCCAGAAGGTAAAGGGGAGGAGCCACAAGACACACAGGAGTTCAAGTGTGCGCTCATGTGCTGCGGCTTTCAAAAAGACTGCTCATCCTTCAATGTGACGCTTCCGTTTTTTGGTCTTCAGTCTCCTCTTTCATAGTCAGGTTGTGTGCAGCTTATGCAAATGTAGTCCTCCTTCTCTGCTCGCTCTGCAGAGAGTCCCACACACACCTGATGGAACCACTGGTTACAGTTGCCGTCACACTGGACCCAGTTCACCTGAAACCACACAGACCAGAATGGATTGAGCTGCCACTGTGAGCACAAGGGATTTAAAAAAATGTCGGGAGATGTACGTTTTGGACATTACCTCGTCTCCCTCTGGCTCTCTGCACCACGGTGCAGCACAGAGTGAAAAGTCCTCCTCTGAATCTGAAGGGGCGGGGTCAGACGATGTGTGCTCCGGCGAGCAGACCTTCTTCACGTCCTCGCTCCGTTCTTTGCTCTTTTTGGGCTTCTTCTTGCGGGATTTCTTCGCTTTGTCGCTGTGCTGAGAGTCGGAGCTGTCTTTACGCCTCTTGGTCCTTTTGCTCTGACTGCTCAGCGACTCCTTTTTGGAAACTCCGTTCTGAACAGTTAAAACAAATAAATATTCGTACGTCCAGAACACGCGCCTAAGCTATACATATACAATTTCTTACAAATGTAAATGTCAGATATGTGATTTTTAAAGCTTCAAACTGGATTCACCTTATTGTGTTGAGGACTCCTCCTCGGAGACTGCTCCGCGTCCCTCCCACTGGGACTGCAGTGTGAGGGCGGCGGTGTGAGCTTGTATGTCAAGTATCTGTACAACTGCTCGGTCTCGGGGAGAGTGACCTGCAGCAGGAATCCCTCCAGCATGAGCTCCTCCACATCTGGACTGAGTGCTGTGACAAGCATGACCCGGATTATTAGTTCACAGATCTAAAGGGAGGACAATCACCATTTTTATAGCTAAATCTTAAACTGACCCTGAGGTGGGAGCGACTGATGCTCTATGTAAAAAGAGCCACCGTTTATTTCCTGAGACAGATATGTTGCCTTTCTGGGCCACGTGTTTCCCTGGAATATGAACACAAAGTTCAGTCAGATGCTCAGTTTTATTTAGAGGAAGAAAAAAAAACTCTCTACGCACCGTAATGGACAGCAGTCCAGCTGTGCATGCCTGCTGGACTCTGTGCTGCCATCGCACCGTCCTCTCAATGAGGAAGCGCAGGGCGTCTCCTTCCGGCAGGCGAACCCGAATCCTCTGCAGCGAGGCCAACAGAGGCAAGACCTTGTCCAGAGGAGGTTTCCTCGACCGCTTGCAAAGCGGGCAAAGCCAGGCTTGACCAAACTCGAGGTCTGCGGGCATGGCGACGCAGCCGCAGTGAAAGAGGTCCCGACAGAGCTCACACTGCACCATGTCCCCCAGAGGAGCCTTTTGGCACGCACAAACATTAAGTGCACTACAGTTTTCAGCAGGTAGAAGCTTGGCTTCGTTTGAATCTCTCAGAGCTAGCAGGATGGCCATCTCCCTCTGTTGGACCTCAGCAAGCGTGTTCATCTGTGGGGACAGAAAGGCAGGAGTTTGTAAGCTCTTACAATAGTAGAAAAAGAACTGCTGAACTTAAAGCAAATGGACTTTAGTGTTACCAACAGCTCTAAAATAAGGCCAAGATTTTTAACCTTAAAGACTCACAACCAAAATTGTGTTTTTGGTGTTTTTTTTCTCATGATAGATGATATTTAATAAGAAAATTAAGCTAACAATTACATGTCTGATTATTTCTTTATTCAGTTGTTGTGAATCGGAAGCAGACAAAACAAGAAATAAACGTTTGAAAGAGATGTAGAAAACACTTGTTTTTCCTCATCTGAGCTGACATCTGGCTCAAAACAGTGCAGTTGAATAGCGCCAGTATTGCTCGCCATTATTGTTGCTGATATTAGGTTGTATGAGGCTGTAAGCTAGCAGGACAGTGTGTCAACAGAGAGCTCTCAGTTCTGAGTGACTTGCTCCAACAGTTCAGGGATGAATTCTACCTTCATCTCTCTTTCAGTATGATTGAATTCTACTGCTGCTCTTCAAAAAACTATGTTCAAGACACCGTTTTAATTTTTTTTTTTTTTTAAAATTTTATAATCATAATTAAAAGACTACTGAAAACGGTTCAGAAGAGGATCAGAGTGGGTCTTTCAAGGAATGTTGTACACCGTATTTTCTGGAGTGCAAGTCAGTGTTTTTCATAGTTTAGCCAGGGACGCGACTTCTACTTAAGTGCGATCTATTTGTGATTTTTATTTCTTTTAAATAAAATTAAAAAAAAGGCTCATATATTTGTTAATTTTCCTTGTTAGTTGCCCTTTAGCAGTCGTTTCCACTAACTACCACTTGAGGTCGTTGTATGTGTATAAATTTGCAACCGACTGTCCCAGAAGAAGTGTCAAACAAACATGGAGGAGAATCTGATCGTTTTCCTTTTAAACTTTGATATCGAAACACTATTATTCTTGTTTTTATTTTTTGCGCCTTTGGACTGATTCAGAACAGAAAGTCATCAGACGGGGTTGAAGAGAGATGGAAGAACAGGTAAAAGTGCAGTCATTTGGACACAGATCCTGGAGTATAGACGGTAACAATAGATGCAAGAGAAAAAAGAATGAAAGATCCTATAGACCAGACAAAATATGATAACCGATGATTTTGTAGAACTTTTTAAAATAAATTAACCTGATCTTTCAGTATCATCTGTGCATTATAAATAAAGATATAAGTCGATGCTTCCAAGTAGCGATGAGACAAAAAAAACTTGATGGTAGCTAATCCCACACAACAGGAGTGTCTAGTTTATAAAAACATTTTTGGACAAGCATTGAGCATCCAATTTGACCCGCGTCAAAAGAGGCAGTGATGCAAGTTTGATGAGTGAATCCTGTTCGGTGTGAACGCAGCATTAAGCTGGGCTTGGCAGATTTCCTCTGAAACCAAACATTCTCCCAAAAGAGCAAGTTATACTCCAGAGTGACTTATCTATGTTCTTCTTCTTGATTCGACATTTTTTGTTTCTGCGACTTATACCCCGGAAAATACGGTATTCATACATGTACAACATCCTTCTTAAAAGTGGCTTTCATGAAATAAAGAACAGATCAAGATGTTTGGGGGTCAGAGTAGAGCTTAGAGCATCTCGGCCCTGGCCACAGTCCTCACGCTATGAAAGGGTCATGGAGACAAACTCACGGCAGAAGCAGAGTCTTTGCTTTCTGAGAGAGCTCTCTCGATCTCACAAACCGACTCCAGTTTTGTTGAAGATTTTTTAACAAGCTGGGAAATCTCTTTCAGTTTTTTAGACTTTAACTTCTGATTCCCAGAGCCCACGTCACATCTTGGGCAGAGGACCTGAAATAGAAGGACAAAAGCTTTGTTATTTGGAGTAACATTTAGAAAGCAGGCTTGTAGAACTCTTATCTCTTCACCTCAAGGAGAGTGAAGGGTGTGTTTTTCAGTAGGAATGTCTTCGCGGCGCTCTCCCTCCAGTTCTGAACGTCACTGATGAGGGCTTCCAGTCGACTAAGAGGCTCCAGTCTCACTGGAATGCCTTCTGCTATGAGAACCAGCTCAGAGAGACTCTCCAGGACAGGAATACGCCCCCCCAGCTGCAAACAAAACATTTTTTATTGAATCCATCACACTTAAACCTGTACAAATCAAATGCAAAAATGATTGGGTTTTACCTGCAGCGCTTCCGCTTCATGGAGCCACTTCTTGGCTTTGGTGACAATGTCCTTCAGCTGCAGACAGTTGGGCAGATATGCTGGGATGTTTTCGACTTCTTGTAAGGCAGCCTCAAGGGTGTCGATGCTGTGGCATGGCCTGTGAAGAAAGAGTCATGGCGCTGTTGAACCTTAAGAATATCCACTCTAAAAAAAAAATACTGTCTGATTTATTTAAACAGATTTAAGTCTGTTCTCAGCAAAGACATCCGGATCCTCTTTATTCACTAAAATCCAGCTCTGCATTTCATTCCCTGGAGTCTAAAGTTTGAGCTGATCATCTGCATTTGTTATTAGATGCCAATGGTTGTGATTTCTGTCAAGAGTTTCATATAAATGATGAACTATCGTCTCTTTAAATTCCTTCAAATGCAACACAAACTTTTACTATTTGAAACATTAAAAGAAATCTGTGTTTATTAGAAAAATATTTCAAGAGGGACTTCTCACCTGGCCTCCATGAGGCCGAGAACCTTCTCCTCCCACTGCTCTGATACAGTTAGGAGCTCCTGCAGACGAGCCATGGCTTTTTCCACGGAGCTGTGAGGAGCCAGACCCACGCCCTGGTCAATCAGCCTCCTCATGGTGTCCAGGCACAGGCTGTCGGGTCTGTTGCTGGCCTGCTGCACGGCCTCCAGCCATCGGGCCTGCTCCAGCCTCTCTCTTAGCAAGGGTAACTGTGGCAACTCCACGTCCAAGCCCAGACTCACGTCCAGCAGGTCCTGCAGCTCCTGCGGGCTGGGCGACTCATCGGAGAGGAGGCGCTCGCTGCACTTATGGAAGTCGTCCACTCGGGCCAACAGATCCTGGTCATCACAACAAAAGCGTTATACAACTCCAGACGCATTGAACGTTTGTTATTGAAGGCTGGTGGGACTTAATGTTATGTGCTAATAACATTTTTTAAGGAAACAAACATCTTTTCATCGCTTCACTATTAGATTTATGAATAAAAGGGCAAATACCTTAAGTAAGGGCGCCTGTCGGATGTTACATGGCAGGTTGTCCAGCTGCTGCACAAAGGACCTCAGCTCCTCTACAGTCAGTTCATTGTGGTTTTGAGACTTTCCTCCTCCTGAGCGATATCTATAACACAACCCCACAAAATGATGACAAGCAACGACTTAAATAAGCTAAAGAAGCTGCTTTCTGTAAATTAATACCATCATAGTTTTAGTTTCTTTCTACACAACAAACACTGTTTTTTTATA
Organism: Oryzias javanicus; assembly: GCA_003999625.1. Classification (NCBI taxonomy): domain Eukaryota; kingdom Metazoa; phylum Chordata; class Actinopteri; order Beloniformes; family Adrianichthyidae; genus Oryzias; species Oryzias javanicus. Next base: position 8,725,956 of record CM012441.1, on the reverse strand, counting down.
AAGATCTTTTTTCTTTTAAATGAAAGTACCTAGTCTGCCTCTTCCCATTGAGAAGCTGCTGCGCCATCACAGCAACTTTGTCAGCCTCGGTTGTGATGGAACGAAGCTGATCCAGGAGGCTGCTTTTAGGGAATGCCTTTGTTTCTCCCTGCTCCACCAAACTGTGAAGTTCTTCCAAACCTGAACAGAAAAAAAAAGGTTTGCCACAAAACATTCAACCAACTTGTGTTTCAAAAACTTGAGGCTGGATATTAGACATCTTTTTATCTTTTGCACCTTTTTTCTTGGTTCCTTTGTTCTCCACTATGTCCTGAACAGAGGAAAGCCACTCTTTATACGATTCTGAACGCAGCTTCACCGACTCCATCAGAGGTACAGCTCATCCATAGTAAATTTGTAACTGCAGGAATAGATATCAATGTTTGATATTTGAGGATACCGTTATGAATTAAAGTTTTCAATAAAAAGTCAAATCAAGTGGCAAAAAGATTAATTTAAAACTTTTGAAAAATAAAACATCTTGCTAATTGGGCGATTTCTACAGAGCCCTTAAAGGTTTATCAAAACATTTTAAAAAAAAAGAAGCAAAAAAAATATATATTCTGGTTAGTAACTGGTGCACACCAGATGGTAACTGAATTTATTTTTTTCCCAAAAAGTTGATGTAAAACATTCTAGTGACCAGTCAGTAACTGGATTTTTTTTTTTTTTACTTTAACTTTTTTGGGGGAAAAAATGTTTTTCCTTTTTTTTTTTTTTTTTTTACTTCAATGTCCCTTCAGGGAAAAAAGATTTCTGACTGTAATTTGCAGGAAAAAAAAATGATTGCAGTTGCTTAGTCTTGTTTGTTTACTACATACTCACTTGAGTGTTAGATTACTAATAGGACAAATGCAGAGGCTTTGGGCGTGGTACAGGCAAACCATCTTGTCAGAGCTGCAGGCGCAGGTGACACCAGACAGGTAGCAGGTGGTCCGACACTTGAAACACTGCCGCCCCTCATCTGGGAGCTCCTCATAATCAACTTGGCGAGACAGCACCACACCCTGGAGATACGAATTCAGTCATTAGAAAGCACCAAAGAGAACTGTGCAGTCAAAAGAAACCTAGCAGAAAAAAAAATATCTTCAAGATTGTTTTTAGATTTTCAGAAAGAATTAGTTAACTCTGAACAGCTGCTTACCAGTTTGCTGGCCCATTCTCTTAGTTTCTTTTCCTCTTGAACCATGACTTTCATGTCTTCAAGCACGGCAGATGCCAGCTCAACATCCATGGTGTTTGCTTTGAGGGCCATGTTACAAACCATCTCATCGTGAGAGAAGACACAGTATCTGCTTAGCTGCCGATAGTGATCCACACAGCTACGCCCAATAGGCATCTGTCGAAAAAAACACACTCTTCTCAGTAAATTCTTAAATGAAACATTTCATTCTATGAAATGCACTGTGGTCCAGAGCAAAAGGCTCGTCTTACCCAGTCCATGGTGCAGAAGTTGACAGCCTCAGCAAAGTTGAAACCCTGGTTGAATCCGCTGTGGTACGCTCTGGGGAAGGTGATGACGAACTCACCAGCACACTGGTTGGTGCGATAGATCTGTGGTTGATAAAAAACAACTAGTTAATAAAAACATGTCAGAAGCGCAGAAAGTACAACAAGTTAATGAGATACAAGAAAAGAACAGTTTGGTGGATTTATTTTAAAATGAAAGAAACACAGATGGCAGCAAACTGTTTTCTGTTTATCAGTATGATGAAAATGTGTGAAAGTGACAGTGTACACAGAGCAGATACCGGGATGCCGTTGTTCATCAGCGTGTTGGGATTCATGATGGTGACCAGCTGGTGAAGGAGATCTGGCTGGGACTCAAACAGCTCAGGAGCCAATTTCTTCATGACTGATTCCAGGTGCTCTGCAGCATAACCGGGAGCGCCGTACCATGTCTTTGGCTCCCCCCTGCATTTGAGACCAAGCAAGATTAGAGAAATAACAGACTAAAAGAACTACAATAAGTTATCACAAAAAAACTTTTGGTGATTTTAACATCAGTTCATATACATTCATTAACATTTTTGTTTCATAAAGTTCAACCCACTGTTGTTTTTTCACATCAAAATAATACAAGCGTCCTACCACATTGTGTGGTCACATCTTTGCAAAATTCAAAGTGTTTTTCATTCACAGCACTGTAATGATGGTGATGAAAATAAACCTGCAGTACCTCAATCCAAATTATATTTTGCAATATTAATATTTAATTTCGTGACAATTTTTTAATGGTTTTGATCGGTTCAATTAGATTTGATTATTATCTTGTCTCAGACGGATCGATCTGATCTAGGAATAAAAAATGATTCATCGCTGCACCCGTAATTTAAAATGAATAATGAAGCAGAAAAATGTAGGGGACCTGATGGCAGATAAGATGGTGGCTGAAAATCATTAGCTGGAAGGAAGGCCAGAACTCCAGAACTGGAACATCAAATACTTGTTTTTGGTTGAAAAAGACTAATATAACCAGCGATGATAACAGTTGTGTTTTTTTGGTGTTTTAAGCTTTGAACCTTTAAAACTTGAGGTGCCTCTATCAAAACCTACACTACTTTTTGACATACTACAACTCCATACACGATCAACATGAATTAGCTGATCTGCAGAGAAAAGTGGTTTTACACTGGTAAGCAACATTATAAATCGGCTTTTCACCGATGTGCAATACATTGCTAATATAAAATGCTATATTCCGGCGCAAAGCTGCTTTTTTCTGAAAACAGATCAAGCTGATTCACGTTGCAGTCAGATCTATGCTCTTGTCTGAAGCTAAATCTCCAATGTAAAAGTCCTAACACCTTTACAAATCTGAACACTTTTGTTAATATCTTTTAATAGAGCATTTAACCTCTTGACACATTTTAAGATAATCCGGAACACTTAAACCGTTTATTAAGGTTTTAATAAAAGTGGCTACAACTCTAAAATCTTGTGGAATTTCTGCTTCTTGCTAATCATTTTCAGCAGTTATCTTATCTGCCACCAGGTCCTCTTGGAAAAATGTGCAAAACTGAGAGTCAAACTGCAGAAAAACTTGATTTTTCAACATAAAGCTGACAGGAGTCACTCTACCAGTGAAGATAGTTTATGGAGTAGCTCCAGTGGTCCTCAATGTGCCAGCAGAAAGAGGAGAAGCACATCCCCACATAGAGCCAGGGAACCTTCATCCCACAGATGTCTGCTGTAATATGGGTCAGCACGGAGGCATCGAGCACCGGCATGTTGTTCAGGTTCCAGCCACTGCTCAGGTAATGCTGCAGGTCAGAGACAGGTCTCAACACTGAATCCAATCTCACTCAGAAACATCCCTGTAAATCCTTAATTTCTTCACATGAATAAACACAGAAATAGATTCACTTTTTATTGCAGGAAGGGAAGGTTGTGTTTAACAGAAAAGATAACTACCAGCTGATGATAATCATGTGTTATTAATGACATTTTTATACTATTAAAAATCAAGTAAACCTCAATAATCATTCATGGTGGAGACGCTGTACCTCATCATCAGGAGACACTTCAAAATGGCTGTTTTTCACAGGGAAGCCACTCCCAAACTCCTTGGAGGCGATGTCTGCTCCGTATTCCACGGTGACATCATCCTCGATGGTGCTGACGAGACGCCAGAACTCCTTCTCTACAAGCTCAGTAGGAACCATCTAAAAAGAATATAAACATAAAAACTTAATGTCAAATCTAAAATTTGCTGTTTTCATTAGGCTTTGAAGATATGTTCCCTTCAGAATACAGTATCATCCAATAACTCCTGAACAGATCTTAGTCTTATTTTGTTTTCTATTGATGCCATAAGTAATTACTGTATTCATGTTCACACTGGAGTCTATAAGTGTTTATGAAGCTAAAGCTTCCCAAATCAGAAGAGAGTTGTCGCAAACTCACATGAACTGGCATGTTAAAATAATCAGACTTGAAGGAATCGGCCATGTCTCCAAAAGCTTGGAGGGTGTAGCTCCTGCTGGCCTGCTCAAAACCAAATGCAACGGGAGGTTTGCCACATTCCTGCAAAACAAAGAGACCGTGAAGAACAAAGGCAGGGCACCAAACAAAGGCACTGGTTCCTAATTATGAGCAAACTTCGGCTCCCTGGAGGGAGGGGGTGCAGCGGTTCACCTGAGCCAAGCACTTGGGACACCTCCAGTCACCTTTGGGGACATCATGTAGGGGTGGGATCAGACAGAAGATGTGATAGCTGTCATCACAACCATCACACAAGAGCAGGCGGTCCTCTGCACTTCCACTGCCGCATACCAGACACATGTACTGGTCCACCTAGGAAAGAAGCAGTTTGGTTTGAATGGAGGTTTGACACACACTTTATATTTACATTATTAGACTGACTTCCAAAAATGTTTTCCATAGGTTAAAAAAAATCCATTTACTTTATTCCCTGCTGGTTTGTTTATATTATTAATTTTAGATTCTTCATAATTGGTTGGGTCTGTGTGTTCAGTGGGCTCCTGTTTCACCACAGTGACTGCCATTCTCACTGAAACACAAGGATGAACATTCAGTACAGACCAAGAGGCTCCAGAAACAATCTTCCCATGAAAAGGAAAAAAAGAAAAGACTTTCATTTTCTGCAGGCTTCATTTTTCTTACCTGGTTCAGGTTTGACGCTACACATTCCCATTCTCCTTCTCAGATTGGGACGATTATCACAAATTTCCTCAGGTTCTATTTTGAAACTTCCTCTCTGCAACCATGGGAAAAAATGCTTGTTAGAAGCTGTTTAATGGTAAAAACTTGTGTTAAACTATTTTAAGAATTAAAAATAATCATAGAACTTAACAAAAAAGCTTTGGAAATGATCCAGGATGACAAACATTTGGTCATTTAATCCACAAAAGTACAATAAAAAAAAATGTTTCTGTCCTCCAAGTCTACAATATTAATTTAATTTCAGATCTTGATGTTTTTTAATGATATATAGTTTTTTCTTCTGATGAAGCATTTTGTATCCAGTATCTTCCTAAAAACCTCTGTTCAGTCAGCAACCCCCCCTGCCTCTTTCTGACAAATTGAAGTCCAATTTTCATTTGCTCTTATTGATATTTTAACTTGTACAAACTGAAAAGTGACTAAAGTTCTTTAAATGATCTTCAAACACAGGAGAACAAAGACGAGTCACTCACTTCAGATCTCATTCGTTTAGCACGGCGAGCGATGCTGCAGGTCTCCTGGGGCTGCACAGACTGGCGCTGCGGCAGGTCGTGAGGGGTGTACTCTTTGTCTTTAGTGTCATTAGTCAGAGTTGCCTTCTGCAGAAAAAACAGCAGAAGAAAAATCAAAAAATCAACAGTATTTAATTTGTCAAAGGTTTTTACCTCCTTATGAACAATGAGTGTTAACAAAATGCATCTATCATCTGCAGTTTAGTGATCTTGCTTTGCAAATTTGAATCCTACCCACTTAAATTTTGGGCTGCTTAAGTTTCCTACATGTTTTTAAATTAATCTTAAAAATGAAAGAAATCTTCATTTTCTGACTTCTGAAATCTTTTCATTTCTGACAGGGTCATCCTCACTGTTGCTGGAAAACATGGGAATAAAGTTTTGTCTGAGTAAGCATGACTTGTTTAAGTGCACTGCCAGGTATCACTAAACAAAAAATTACTTTCCTAAATTGTTAAAACAAAAAGAAAAAAGACAAACTCTGCTAATATTTACTTAATTATAACACTTTAAAATATATACACATAAATTCAAAATACAGAATGCTTGGAAAATACCTGAATTGGACAAAAAATATAGTTGATTAGACTTCTGACACTAAAGTAAAGTAAAACAACAATCAGGTGTTGTAAAAAGTAATTGGGCATACGGGTAGATTAGCTCCAGTCTGGAAAAGGTTGTACGGGTAAAGGATCCGCTCATAATGTGCACGCAGATGAGAGCCGATGGCCTTGCCAGGAGCAAAACCCATCTTCACTGAGATCTTTGTCCAGCGCCGCTCTCTGCAGACGGCATCAAAGCCTCCCTCTTCATTCACCAACTGTTAGAAAAGGTTTTTTTTTAATTAATTTATTTTTTGGGGGGGGTGGGGGTGAACAATGAGTTGCTGTGTACATATAAAAGTAAAGATTCTGTTTCCATTGTAAAATGCTGATAATAAAAGAGTAAAAACCTTATTCAGCTGGTATAGGTCCAAAATTTTTCTCTCCACATGAGGAATTTTCAGAGTGCATCCTTGGAGCTCCCAGAACTTTGCAATTTGATCCAAGAAGTTGAGCTTAACTCTGGTTTGAGCCTGGGTGATAAAACAAAGATTGGTTGATGCAATAAAAACTATATTAACATAAAAAAAATGTATTTGATCAAAATACGTTTTTTTAGAAGATGGCAAAAATACATTTAACTATACTCTTTTAAAATTTATATACAGTATATTTTCACAAAGCACTTAATTACAGTTATATTCATTTATTTAATCCAAACTATGTAGCTATAGACATTTAAAGAGGCAAATCCTTTAAATAAACACACAAAAGTCTAATATTGTAAACAAAAGTTTTTTAAAAGACTTGTTTTTTTCTGTTACATGCATGAATATAATAACAAAAATACCTCCAACTCATTGAGTCTTTGTATTCGGGGTGTAAATTTTAATCTGTCGACATCACAGGCAAAAGGGGGCTGCCATTCCTAAAAAATAAACATCAAGTTTAAGGTTTCAAACAGTTAAGAAACAAAAGTACACATATTTCAATTTTAAAAACAGTATATTCTAACCCAAGGTACATAAAACGATTTAAAAACATTAAAAACATGCAAGAATCCAAATTAATTAAATATTCATTCATTCATCTTCTTGGCCGCTTTGGCCCTTTCGGGGTCACTGGTGCCTTACCCGGCTACTGATGGGCAAAGGCAGGGTTCACCCTGGACAGGTCGCCAGTCTGTTGTTGTAATTAATTAATTAAATATTGTAGCTCAGAATAATTCGATAATATAGCAAATGTTTTAAGTGAGTTGATTTATTTTTAGTTTGCAGCAGGACCCAAACATTCATTATAAAAACAGACCGCATATTATTTCTATCAGAAGAGTAAAGTAATGTTTTTGCTGCATTTTTTCCTGACGATATAAAAAAAGAAGAAAACTGCTTGCTTTGTTTAGGAGAATGCGTGCTAATAATGATTTAGTTTTATTTATGGTTGGCCTAGTAAACTAGACATGATAAAACATCAAGACAGCTTAAGATGATTATGACGATGAAGATGTGAAAAATAAAACAACTATGATAAATTTCTGGTTACTATGGCAACAATAAAATCAAAAATAGGTTAAGAAATTTGAGGGAAAAAGTAACAACATGTTGAAATATGAATCCTCACAATTGGGCAATTATGAATGTTAATAACAAACAGATGCAATGTCAAATGTTAAGTTTTTAAAACCATTATAACACTAGATTTCTATTTAAATTGTGTATGTAGACCAACCAAATGACTTACTAAAAGTTTTTCCATAAAGAATTAATATCAGTTGTACACTAAAGATGTCATATTTTTTTTCTGATAAATAGAAAATGTAAAGAAGGTGACAATGTCTTTTAGTTCAACCTTTACTCATACACTACAGATAGTCTAAGTGTCTAAACGCAAGTTTAAAGGATGAGGCTTAAGAAATTCTACAGAAAATTATAAATTAGAAAATTATACTATTTATTAAAAAATAAATATATTAGTGTGATTAAAGACACAGATTTGTCAAACATGTAAGCCTCATCTGAACTAACATTTACAGTCAAAATGAGACCCGTTTAAAAAAACCAAGCAGGAAACTCTAACCACGTGTGCACACAGAAATCAATAATCAAAAACAGGTTGTGGTGTAATGTTTACTTCCGCTGAAGGGGAAAAAAAGATCAAAGAAAGTAAGCAGTTGTGAGAAAAAAAAAAATCAAGATTTCAAAACCGAACAACTCCCAGTGAGAAAAAGATATCCTTCCACGTGAGAGACTTTATAAGTTAGTTAGCTCCTAGTGACAAAACTGCCCTACATCCATGATGGATGTTAAAATTGTAAAAATTGTTCAAAGAGAATACAAACATTAGCACAATTGTAGCCTAAAGTGGCATGCCCAGACAAACAAACAACAACAGATGTAATAAATGGGTTGTGACGTAATGTAATTACTCGCAGGGAATGATAAATGAACTGCGCAGGCGTCTTTTTCTTGACCATTCCGCTTCAGGACAACCTTTTTCGAATCCTACTTTTGTTTACATCATTTTTTTTTTAACCAACAAACACTGAAGGTAGCCACCCCACCCTCCGCTATTTGTTATCAATCCAGTCCCTTGTCTCCCCGTCCAACGGGTTCTGCGGTGCCAGCTGGCCTTCCGCGGATCCTTGGTTGTACGAGAGGCGACTGCTACGTTCTCTGAACGCTTCCAGGTAGAACAAAAGCACTTTCAGTCGGGCCAGGCTGTCAACAAAGGAACAGCTTCCAGAAATATAAATGTCATTTGTGAATTTATGTCAGTCGATTCTGCCCTTTATCATCCAAGAATGCAAGATCTACCCACTCCCATCTAGGAAATAAGGTCATTGTGTTCAATCAAGAGGACCCATTGGGCTCTCTGTGCAATATTTGTTTATTTTTGCTATTCTGTGGGTCGTTATATAAGTAAGGTATCGATTACATCCGATAAACCATCAAAGGAATAAAACAAAAGTGTATTGAAAACAAACAAAAGAGGCCTCTCGTCCTATCTGGTGTTTTAAAGCAAATTTATAAAATAAACTTTAAAAAATCAGTTGTGGGGATTTGTGGATTTATAACTACTGAGCAAAAAGACCCCAGCGGAGTCCGTTAAGCGTCGTGTTTGAGAGGCCGCTGTCTCCATAAACAGTTGGTCACCGAGCACGTACGATGGCCGGCGTTGGGTGTCAGGAAACTGTGGCTTTAAAAGGGCCTCGGTCACCTCCCGCACACCAAATCCGTCAAATCCTGCTCACAAAGTTACCATTTAAATGCAACTGACTGGACACGTTTGGTAGTGGACAAGATACACGCAAACACTGGTTGATCATTTCCGCGTCCGAACTAGAGGAAGCACTTCAGTCGGTGTTGATGTTTGGAGGAAAAAAAATGGTCAAACTTGAACGTTTCAATTAGTTTTAAAAATAGTCGATATAGACCAACAAGGGAGGATTCAAACCACGTGGGTGTCTTATAACTTAAATTTATTTCAATAAAAATAAGCCAATATTCGTGTAAAAGAGAGTTGCGCGGAGCGTCGCACCGTTACGAGCTGAACACACTCCAGCTCCGACGGGCTCACTGTTCTACTCGGAGCCGCAATCCGCCATGTTGAAAGCTGTCTAAAAACACAACTTTGCTAGCTGAATTATTCACAACGGTCGACTCCAGCACTCTGCAAAAACACCTTAAATCATTTTTAATGTGACAAAATGCTCACCTGTGGCGGTCGGATTTTGCAGATGCCCGTTTTTTCTGCAATTGGTCGTATTTTGTTGATGTACGCAAAAGGGTCAGCAAATTCCTCCCAGCTGGGCTCAAAAACAGGGCACTCTGGGGGAGGAATGAATTCATTCAGCGGCGGTTGACTCATCGTTGCATCCACGGCTGGCTGAAATGTGTCCAAAAGTCTTCCTCACGCCGAATGCAGTATTTGTTTTCTAATCTTTTTTTAAATCTTTCAGTTCATGTCCACAGTCCACTCATTCAACTCAAAGACGGATTCAGTAGTTGGGGGTGAGTTGATGACAGTAGAACGTATACATCCGCCTTGGAAAATAGACACCCATTACCTATCACACAAAAGGAAATGGACTCATCGTGATTTATTCTCAAACAGTAACAAATAAATACTTTTAATTTAGAAATAAAATATAGAATGAAATTTTGTTTTTTTTCAATTGTAAATTTAAGACTAAAAAAATTCATAGAGTAACAAAGAGGTTGAATAATGATCTGAAATCCTTAATAATCCCTCTGGGATTTAGATATAGGTTATTCTTTGTTTCAAATATAACAATCATTAATCTTGCGTTTTATACAAACAATCAGGGACAGAAAAATAGCTAAAACACGCAAAAAAGAAAAAAAAAAGTCTATACATAAAAAAAAAATCAACTTACTACTTCTAATTTACCACAAATCATTCCTACCCTAAATGAAATGAAAACAAACTAAAAGCCATGTGTTAACGTGTGTGTAGGTGTGTGTGTGTGTGTATATATATATATATATATATATATTATATATATATATATATATATATATATATATATATATATATATATATATATATATATATATATATATATAATTTGTATAAATGTGCTTGATTTGCTTACTCTTTGGCAAAACGCGGTACAAAGTTCTGGCAAGAGTAACTAGCTGGCTTTAAAAATAAATATAGAAAAATTTGTACTTCCTGTCTAATCCGCCCGGCTGCACTGAATGAATAGATATTAGAAGATGCTCTGGGTTTTCTATTCGAACACACCCACCATATCGTTGCGCGCCGACCGGGACTTTGTTTTTAAAAGGTCTAGAGGCGTTCGCCGATTGGTCGAAAGCTGTCATGTGTTCAGACCAACTGTTTTTGTTATGGCAAATATTTCTTCCTTTTTTTTCTTGAATTATTTCAAAATAAAGATCCGTAGTTTCTCCGTTTAGGTAATTTTCTTTATACTGATGTGAATATATACAAAAAACATGAAATATAACAATATTGTATTGCAGTTCCGGATTCTTTTTAAGTGAAAAAAGTATTGATAGAACATAATGCACTTGATCAGCAGAAATACTTTTTTAGAATATGTAGGTGTCTAAAAAAATCTAAAATTAGCAAAGCTTTCGTTTGTCCGCAGACTAACATGCCACCTGTGCAGTGTTGGAGTTTTACATAAATCTATTCATAACAAATTTTTAAACTATCCTCCAGGCTGCTTTGAATTTCCCTGTTCTCAGTTTCGCTTAACTTCCTTATTGTCGATTATAAAAAGCAATATGTGATCAACAGCTATTATTATTAGTATTTTTACAAGAAACACAAATTCAATAAATTGATACATTTTTTAAATTTATTGTAAGAACAACGATCAGAATTTAATATTTTTAAAGCTTTAATTTGATTTTTTTTAATCTACTTTTACTCCCCTTTTTCACTCTCAGGCTACTTTTAGTAGTAGTGAGGCTAGAACTTGCACAGCTGCAAAATAAAGACAATTCTGCATCATGTACAAAAAATGCAATATAACGCATTTAAGTAAAATATAAAAATTCCCAGCAGCTGTATTGCTGTTCTTTTATTATGGCAGTTTCTCCACATTTGTGAAAATAAATCTTTAAAAGACCACAGAGAGCATTAAAACTGGGAAAAAAAATGTAGACTTTAACTTATTGTTGTGCAGAGACGAAGATTAGGATCTGTCCTTCAGTCACAAAAATGACGGACGCCATCATGCAGAAAATTGACAGGCTTTCAGAAAAGAATAATGTTTAGAATTTCATCCTTGAAAACTATTTAGAAGCAGTGAGAATTTATTCTAAGGGTATTTAATACATTCATTAAAACAAGGTCATGACAGGATGACTGCAACAAAATGAGTACCTGTAAGAAGCGGGAAAGAAGAGTCATGTAATAATATAAATGGAGGATTAGGTCATAGTACACTGATGCAATGGTCGGCTGGAAACATTGCAAAATAAGTCACACACTATAAAGAAGTTTCTCATGTCAGATTTAGCTCATCTAGTTTTTAAATAACATAATATTAAGTTTTTTTTACCACAAATATTAGCAGTTTTTCGCACTGAATATGAGGTTTTTAACGTGACAGTGATTATCTCAATTATTTTATTATTACTATATGCCTTTACTATTTTATTTATTTACACATCTGCATTTTGAATCTGTTAAAACACAATTTTTCTCAACTTACACCAAAAATATATATATTTTTTTATTTTAAGGGTATTTAGTTTCATTTTTCTTATTAACAATTCTAACTTGAACTTAATGTTTTATATATATCAATTTGAAATATTTTATTATTTATTAAGTGTTTATTACTATTGAGTAAAAGGTTAAATGAGCCACTTAAGGTGATCTTGATCAGAAATATAAAAACCTAAAGTCTTTCTGTAAGCTTGTGAATAATCCATACATACAATATTTATTTTAATGACTCAGACAGATAACCTAAAAAACATTATTGTTTATTTTTAATGCTTCTTCAAAATTTTTAGGATAAGAAATTGTGAAAGAATTAAAAAAATGTTCAGTTAAAAAAAAAAAAAAAAACTCCACAGCTGTCAAGTGTCTTGCAACATAAAATGACCTAAACTGATTTTTTCAGAGATTAAAAAACAAAGTTAAGGAAAGTTAAATAATAACCAAGAAAATTCAACAGCAAAAATAATGATTAGGAATAACTGTAGAAACTTTTATTAAGACAGAATGATCTGAATATTGTCAGTGTGAGTGATAAGAATAAACACTGGTACAGTTCTGAGACAAAGTACACACAAATCTGTAAACACACAGATATCTGAAGGATTTAATCAAGTTAAATCCACAAATAATGTGTAGTCTGCAAACACTTTGTATAAGTCTTTAGGGCTCACATATTCATCACCATTATGCGTGATTTACTCTTTCCAAAGCAACGTAAAAACATTTCTTGTCATCCAAACAGTGCCAGCCGATGGGTCCAATCTCGCAGTCGGCACAGATGAGATATTTGATTCTTCCTACGTCTTTTGTGAAGCCCACATTCTCAAAAGTGTACATGTCGTCCACCAACCAGTGAGAAGTCAGAGTGTCACCATCAACAGAGTCTTCTGTGGAGTTGAGGCTGCGCTTTTTTTGCATGGCTGGTAGAAAAAGCTAGTGAGAGATTTTGAGAAAGAACACAAACTGTTTGTGATAACATGTATTAACTTCGTAGTAATGCATCCCTGCAACTATTCTGGACAACATGTAAAAGACTATTATACGCATGTGTATGACTCAATTCATTTTTTCCTATCTAGCACCATTACTTTAGAGCTAAGATTTGTAAATATATTTTAATAAATCTTTGTTATCATTTACAGTAATAATGGGGTTTGTGTAAAACCAAGTAGGAAACTAACCACATGTGTAACCAAAAATCAATAATTTAAAAAAACAGCATGTTGTGTTTTGATTATTTCTGCTGGAAAACAAAAAGAACTAAAGAAAATGAGAAAAAGAAATGTCTCAAGACCGAATAATAAAATATATATATCCTTACACATAAGATACAGCAAGTTAGTTAGCTCCCAGAGAAAAAAAAAATCCTAGTGCATGCCTACAATTTAAAATTCTTCAAAGAAAATACAAAAATTAACAATTTTTTATTCTGTCATGTGTTCAGACAAACAATTACAGATTAAAGAAACAGGTTGTGTGATGTAACGCATTTATTTGCATATAGTAATAAATGAACTGCTAAGACATAAGTACTCTACTTTAGGACAACCTTTTCCAAGTTCTACTTTTGTTTACATGAATTAAATTTTTGCTTTTCAACTAATGAACCAACAAACACTGAGGGTACAGTATTCAAGCTACCCTCATTATTTGGAAATACTATGCTCGCATTGTTTGTCCTTAATTTACAAAACTATATGTTCAGGTCACAAACATCCTTAGAGACTTATGTATCCCTTGTCAGAATTTGTATTCCGGTATTGCGGTATGACTTAGAGCATCATTGATTTGCATTTTAACACTCATATTTTGTCTCAAAAAGCAGAAAAAGAAGGTGGATGTTTATTATATAGTTTATTCTGAAGCTTTTCTTCCCTCACACATTCTCCGTGAAACAAAAACAGCTATTAGTGTAAAATGAAAAAAGAAAAAAAAAAACAACCCTTAACTTTGGCAAATTTAGGATTGAAAAGCGACTTATAAAAGTGACTATAATTAAAGAGCTTAAAAAAAATAGCTGTTGCCCCTACTGCAAGTTATTGGGGGACACAGATTCTGGCAGGCTGGATCTGACAGAATCTGTGCTTCCTGTTGCTGTTTTGTGTAAAATATTTGGGGAAAAAATTGTAATAAACTCCAAAAGCCCCAGAATAAACTATATCATTTACATCCACCTTATGTTTTTTTTTTTTGTACACTTTTTGGGAAAAAGTATGATGCCAGAAGTTGTGCCGTGTGGGATACAAATTCTGGCAGGAGATAAATATCTTAGCAAAACTTCAGCCCTGAGTCTGAATGACATGAAACATCAAACACACAAACAAGCAGTTTGTGTGTTGAACAACAACACTAAACACAAGACCATAATAGTAAAGTCAGACAAAAATCTGAGTCAGATAATTTACCTAAACTGTCCTCACTTCAGAACAAAAACACCACAAGAAATAACATTTTTTAACATGTCAAAACTTTGTCTTCAAAAATAAAATATTTATTAAAAGTATTTTTAAAGATGGAAACAAATTGTCGAATGAACTATCTAATGTTAGTAGGAGGCTTTTAGAGATCATATAGTATTAAATACATACCAGGCACAAAAATTCATATTTATGCTTAAAGTCATTTCAAAAAGGTAAAAGGAATTTGAGAAAGGTAGCTTACACACTTCTATTCTGTATTTTGGATTGTCCGGTGATTCAATAAATCACGTGTTTATGAACCTGAGAACAAATAGGTTTATGCAATTGAATAAGATAACTATTAGCTTGAGATAGATAGACAATGTTAAATAAAACAACAAAAACAAAACAAAACAAAAAACTAATGTGTTATAATAATGCTGTAATACAGTAAATGTAGATTGCTACATTGCTTTTCATCCTGTGGCAAAAAATGTAATTGTTAGAAAAATGTGTAGAAGTATTAAATATAATTACCTCCTTTTCTGCAAATACAGCCATGCCAGGGCATAACACTTTGCATCCGCAGCGTTGGCACAAGACGGACTTGGTATTTTTGCCGTCTTCAGACACGAGTTCTGGTCGGTCTGAGCCGTCTTTGGACTCCTGATTGCTGTCCATCTCCAAGCCTAAAAAAACGTTAACAGTCGCTCCCGTTCATCAAATACTCAAAATGTAGATTTAAACCAATAGTATAAAACCATTTAAAGACTTTGGGATCGAGACAAATTTGTTACTGAGTAAATTAAAGCAATTCTTAACAAAAACAAGGGACGACACTGGACCGGAAGTAACCGTCTTTGGAATTTGTAGTGCGGAAGTAAACCTATACATTAATTTTAACTCCATAGCACACACAACTTATGCAATTGAGAAACAACACCTGCAACACATGATAGCCAAAAAATACATAAGCACCTAAAAAGCCACACCAAATCGGGTAGATAAAACCAAATCAAACCCCGAAGAACACACACTTTAAGCATTGATGCTAAAATCTAACGTAACGAACGAAATCGACCAAAAATAATAAAATATTACGCCTCTTCGGGTATATCTTGAAACATAAGAATGAATCCATGCAAATCATACCTGAACACTAATAGAGATAAAATCTCAAATCGAAAAACCAGCGTAAAACCAAGTTAGCCAACTTGCTATGTGTGCTTGTCTACAAAGCTCCAATCTAAAAATGCTCTCGACTTGAAACAAACAAAGAAAGGTTCCGCGTCAACATCTGTCATAAAAGCCATAATGTGGACTTTATAAGGTTTAGACATTTATATATAAAAATATTTTTTTATAACTTCATATAAGCTACCTAGCAGGATTTTTATGTTCATTTTTCTTGTTTGATACATTCTTATTTAATTTGGTTCTTTTAGTAATAAGGGCAGATAATATAAGTTTTCTTCTTTCTGCCCCTTTTCATTTATTAACTATTTTATGTGTATATAGTATTTTTTGATGTTATGTATTGTTATAAAATGAAATAAAATAGAAAAAATAAAAAGCTTTTTATTTTATTACAACATAAAGCTTTGATTATGGAGTAAATGGAACAGAAAGTGTTCTTAAAAAAATCTATTTTGAATAAACATCTAACACGGAGGCATCAGTAGAAACTCATTAACAATTCCAAATTTCCATAATTATATAAAAATGTAATTTTTTCCAGCTCCTGATATTGTAATATTGTCTCTAAGACATAATTGTGACGTGAAAAAAAGATTCTTACAAATAAAAAAAACTCTTGAACATTCGGTTAACATTTGATAGTGATGGGCCATATCAAACTTTTAAGAGATAATATGATGTTGATTACTTTTGGCATCATGTATTTTATAAATATTACCTTTACCAATTATTAAAATTCTTATTGGTGAATTTATTTCTTAAACTTTTTTAAAGTTTTCCCTGAAAATAAAAAAACATTAAACTCACGCCATGTAAAACCTTTAATTTGCAAGATTTAATTTCTTGTTCATGCCATGCTGTGTTGTTCTCAAAGTTAATATGCACAACTTGCGACCCCTCTGGTCACATGACTGATGAGTCAGTTCAATACGCTGTGGGTTTTTTGGCAAAAAATAAACAAACAGCAACTCAATAATGTAACTCAATAACCCTAAAATATCTAGAAATGGCACATTAATTTTCCACTGTATTAATTAGTAATTGATACTTTAATAGAGCACTTCAATACCAGAGTTGGTGATGTAGGGGTATCAATCAAAACAGCTGAGAATCTCCACTACTTGGATGGAACCTCAATTTCACCAATTTGATGGACAATGAAAACAAATTTACTTTTAGAGAACTTAATGGTCCTAATTGGTAATTAATATTGCTTCATCGCATTGGCAGGCATGTGATACACTTATTGAACTCCTGAGTAACACTGTATAGTGATAGGAGGGGATTTTTTTTTTTTTTGTCCTCCCCCAGTTTTAACAACAAAGTGAAATTCAAATGGAAGACAACATAAAGAGAAAAAAAATTTTATTAGAATATTTTTTAAGATTACCATTAATAAATATTCAGGTTTACATTTCAGTGAAATGCAGGTTTCATCACTTTCTACACAAGACATTACACAAAGTCAAGAATACGCATCATTTTAGTTTGTAATAAAGCTTGAATATGTTCATCTAGAAAAAGGAGTCTTAAACAGCAGTTCATACAACCTATCAATGGAATTGTAACTTTAGATATGATCTGATTGTATACATAACGTATATATGGCAAGGAAAATAAGAAACGCCAATAAGAAGAGATCATTGATTCTCTCTTTTTCTCTTAAGATAGGCCATTTTATTTAAAAACATTTCCATTGGCCTAAGGCACAGGAATACTAAAAGTTTATATCAATCACACAGAACACTTTTTAAACCTCATTTGGTGATTTAAAGTTTTCAGTAAAATCATAAACACTAAGGTGCATTAGATATTTACACCTCACATTGCATCTGGAATAAAGCCACAGAAGAAAAATTTCTAGCAGACAAAAATGAATCTAAACCAACCCTGTTCTGTACATTGTGCATACCCCATGAACCGCTGCTCTGGAAATTTATTAGAGCAGTTTTAACCATCCCACACACCACATACCGCACGAGTCAGCCAAAACTTAGACAGAAGTTGTTTTTTATGGGAGTTATGTCACTACAATGCAATGCCACTGATATAAATTTAAATAGTAATTAATTTCCCCAGAATTTCTGATTATTTTTGATCCCTGTGCTTTTCAAAATAAAAGATTTAAAGGTTTGATCATTTGCTGCGTTTAGCCTTCTTTGTTGTTTTTAGAAAGTCCATATTCAGCCATAAACAGTATCATAGTATAAGATTGTTTTTCTATTTGAATAAGATTGTTGAAGTACTTAAGATTTATTGCTGAATGGTCAAATGTGAGTTTGTGGCGGTTCTTCATGTTTGAAAGAACAGATAAACAAGTAACGTCAGTACAAATAAATAATGTAAAAAAAAAAAAAAAACTGCAGCTGGTGACTTTTGTGCAAATTTACCTCTTCTTCTTTTAGAAATTTCTTAAAGTTTTTACTTCTCTGAAGTTATGTCGAAACGAGTATTCTCTAATCTGATTTCTGCTACAGCACAAAAAAAAAAATCTGCATCGGAATTCTTTGTAAATTTGAATAGACCATGAAGAGGTTGGGATTGTAGTGAGTTTCTAAGAATGGCAGGAACACATGGAACACGTTGGTACAAATTAATACTTATACCTTATTTAAAAAACACCCTGCCCAAGATAGACAGTCATAGAAATAAGTAGGGCCTGTTCCATCCACAGTACATTGGCTAGTTTATGCTACAGTACTGGAGCAAAAAGAGCCAAAGGCAAAAAGGAAACCACAGAAAACCCAAACAAAATGGAAGCAAATCAGAATTACAGAAGAAGCAGAAAGGGACTATATTGAATTCCAGCAGCATTGTGTGAATGCGTGTGTGTTTGTGGAACTGCAAAGAGAAATAATTCACAGTCGAGCCTTTTAAAGTAGAGAGTCATCTGTGCATCCTCCTTCCAGGCCGTAGCGGAACTCCTGCAAGTTGGAAACTCCATAAAAGTGGACAAATGCAGCTGCCACGACCAGAACATGGAAAATCTGATGAGAATGGAACTAAGAAAGGAAAAGAAATGAAAGGGTGTGTCAGAAAAATCAAGCTTTGATGCTTGTATTTAATAAATACCAGGACAACTTGACGAAACCACAGATTTTCATGAAAATAGTCACTAATTTTTGAGCTTACTAGAAAGTATAGGTTTGTTTTTTTTTTTTATCTGTATCTATGTAGTTTCAGTTAAGGATTGAAATCACTAATTCAATAAGTAACGGATTTACATGAGTATGCTAAATACAGAATTTCTGAAAAGATGTGTACGTTTGTCAAAAGTAAAAATGTCCCGATCAAGGAGACCAGATATTTATTTTATTTTAAATTATGATCATTGCTAGATATTTTAAGCTTATTATCACAGACAAATACTCTACTAAAAGTCATAAACGGATCTTGACATTTTATTGCCATAAAATATAGAAAAATTCAGCAGCAGTTTGAGCACATAAGCAGTTCAGTTCAATTTAAAAAGTATTCACAGATTCAGACCTCAGGGTTTAACAACTCTTTTAAAGAACGTTTAAAACTAACAAAGTGTCATTTAAACTTTGTCTTAACTCAAACAATGACCTACCGTATTTTCCGGAATCAAATTTTTTTCATAGATTTGCCAGGGGTGCGACTTGTACTTAGGTGCGACTTATTTGTGATTTTTTCTTTAGAAATAAGTAGGCTCATATATTCGTTATTTTCCCCACCTACTACCGGTTGCCTTTTAGCGATTGTTTCCCACTAACAACCACTAGAGGGTGCTGTAGGTTTGTCTATCAGTATTTGCTGCTGACAAACACAGAAGAAGTAGTTCTGTTCAAAACAAATGTTGCTAATAATCTAATCCTTCTTCAAATGGATGTTATGATGTTTTTCTTACTTGCATCAAGACGCTACAATAATTGTTTTTATTTTTCTGTCCTTGGACTAATGCGGGAGAACAAGCCATAAAACTGGGTTATAAACAAGACAGAAGAGCAGCTAAAAACGCAAACTAAAAATAAGGGGAAACCTAGATTGGTTTATTAAATTTGTTCATTTTTAAAATTTGTTCACAAAGTATCGGAATCAGTAGTCAACAACCCTCGGGGCATGGACCGGTACAGAGCTATAGATAGAAACAAAGAAATAACATAACATGTACTAACTTAGATCATTTTCGTTTAGTTAATTTTCTCATCCTGAAGAAAGTTTTATTTTGGAAAACTGCTGGATTCTGTTCACAACATTCATTTTGGTCGTGTGACTTCAAGCAGCTACCGGCATGGCTACCTGGATTGTTAAATTAGCTCTGTCTAATATGTAGGGACAGACTATTGACCGTTTCACACACCCAAATAATAAAGTTGGAGACATGGTGAATTTACATCTATATTTAAAAAATACCAGTTTTAAAACGGTTTTGTCATTTAATTATGCTTTATTTACTTCTAAAAAGTCTGACGTAGCTAAAGCTAGTGTCCGGATGTTATACTCCACTTTGAAGTTAAAGGGAAAGTCTTCATCACAAAGTTCAAACCAACCGAATACATTTAACAGAGAATGAAGATTCAATCAAATAAAGTTGCTGATTTGTGGAAACTTCTCAAAAGGTAGATTTCAGAATTTTCCTGCAGGAAGGCTGAATTAAGTAGACATCCGTTCAAAAACTTTAGTACAGAAAATGTTCCTTTGTGTTGAAAAATACCAAATGAATGAGGATTTATGTAAAAACATCAAACGACCAATCTATTTGCACTGAAAGATAATCAGAGCCCAGCATTCTATGGGAAAAAAATCATGTCATGTTTCCTTTATGGAATTTATTAAAACAGAAATGACTTCTACAACTTTGTTTTATTGAATCTACATCATCTGTATACAAAAAAAATCTACTGATATTTTTAGACTTTTTTAAACTAAATTTATTGTAATAGCATTTTATTTTGATTTTTTTTTTTTTTTAGAAAACTGGAAGCTTAAAAATGTCAGCTGGTCCATGAAAATATTGTCGAATAAAACCGGTCCATGGCCTCAAAACGGTTGGAGACCACTGCTTAAAATCATTCGGAATAAGATCAGAGCCAAAAGAACCTGATCAGGACATCCCTAGTCAAAAGTATCATCATTTCAGTCCAGCTATGTATGACACATGAACCTACTTACCCAGATGTCGCACTTCCCAGGGAAAAAGCGTTCCGGGATCCTGGCAGCATAGAGCCCCGCACCAGTAATGTACATGGCACCCATTAAATAAAACCAACCCATTTGTCCCACTGTAGTCGCCTTAACAAAGCCCTCTTCAATGGTGAAGTGCATTGTGGGGACAATGCCACTCAGTCCAAGACCCATGAAAACTCCTGATGGAGAGATTGTATGGGTCACTCCTACTTTATGGAAACACTGAGTTACATGAGCTAAAAGCAAACATTTACTGACCTGCTCTTGTTGGTCTGTGACGGGGCGTGGCAAAGCGGTCCCACTGGGCAACTATGATGGCAGCAATCCCCAGGACACAAACAATGGTGAGGTAGATAAGGCGAGGCTGGGGGGAACAGTAGAAGGAGTAGTACAGCCAGGGCACAAAGGAACCCATGATTAAGAGGGCAATGCCCGAGTAGTCTAACCTGAGGAGAAAAGAGGATGCAGACACATTCAGAAAGTTTTCCAACATCAATTCATTTATGTGCTCCCTCCTTTATTGTAGGAGTTATGTTCTAAAAATTACCCGTGCTAGGTGAAATCTGAGAAATAGAATGTTTTAAGGATGTAAAAGCTTAAATGTTTACACATTTATACACCTTTTTCTCCTCTTTGAACTGTCAAAGTTCAAGCTTTTATAGAAAAATAAGCCCAGTATTACAGAATAAAAATAGTAATCTTATAATCTTACAGCGATCTAAGAGTTATGCACATTCAGCAAACTGAATGCAAATTTAAAAAATACCCAAACAGGAGACAAGGCACGGAAGAGATTGATTGACAAGGTCAACGGTCAATCAGGATGCAGAACACAATGCGCCATAAAACAAAATAAAAATATCTTAACAGTGAGAATGTGAAATTTGTGATTGTAGTGAGGGACCACTGTATTCCACAGTAAAGCACACAAATAACAGAAAACACAAAAACACATTTTAAAATGGACAAAGTAGCAAATCTAACAGAAAAACCTTTCGAGTCTTGAGGACAAAGACGTATATGACAAATAATTCTGACAAAATTGACACTCACTTGGAGAATGTGCGAGACACTTTTTCTGAGTGACAGTAGACTGTATGAAAAAGCCAGGAGAAGCTGAGGCAGAGCACAGCTCCCAGGAAGAACATCCCAAAAACCACTTTCTCCTGCAATGGTGCCATAAAGTAAATGTTGGGACGCAGCATGGTTAAGGTGCCCAGACAAACAAATAAGATCCACCCTGGAGAGACAACAACAAAAAAAAAAAAGAATCACCGCCTTTGTCTTCTATTCGGTATTAATAATGCTGAACAAACAGCAATTACTTAAAGAATGATTAAAAAAAAGTCACCTAAAAGATGAGTCCAGATGTTTCCTGTTTCGGTGTGAATTCTGAAGATGCTTCCAAAACAGGCCCTAAAGGAGGGCATGGGGGGTCGATGTCCATGCAAGAGGTAATCATTGTCCTTCAACCACTCAGGCAGGACATGGAAAGGAATTACCCTCCATCGCCCCTCCCACACCTGCAAAGCAACAGCATCATTCACAAGAGATTTAAAATATAAAGATACTTCTGCATAAAATCGTTTGAGCACTGGGAGTAATTCAAATTTATAAAGCACCTTTAATGTAACAAAAAAACATTTTTTAAGATGCTCTACATAAAAACACCACTCCTCACACATACAATAACATAAAAAGATAAACCCCTCATAATAATAAACAGAAACAAACAAATAAATTTGAAATTAGGATAAGAAAAGCTAAAGCAAGAAGTACCCTCAAGGGCCTGTCCTACAGTTGGCTGGGATGTCAGCAACACGAGCACGTCCCGCTCATTCCCAGCACCTCCTGTCCCAAAAATCCCCGACCCCCGGGCCCAATGTGCTCAACTGGGCACACAAGGCCAGACAGCTCAGAGGACCCAGAACAAGAGGCCAGAGGACGAGCAGGGCCATCACCCCAGAAGCCCGAACACAAACACCCCAGCCAAGAGTGAGAAGACATTCGTGTACGAATGTAAAATGTAGAAAATAAAATAGATGAAATATAAAGCAGCTAAAATATAAAATTACAAATTAAAATAAGTTAATTAAGCATAAAAGCAGCTGCAAAGTAAAATTATAAAATAGAATAAGGTAATACAGAAAAAGTAAGACTTGAGTAACAAGCATAAAACAAATAAATACGTGACCTAATAGAAAATAAAATACAAGAATAAAATACTAGATCCCAAATACGGGATCTACTTAAAAGCTGAATTAACCCTTGAGTTATATTTGGCATGTTTACATTAAAAGTGGGGTCATCTGGACCCCACAAGACAGTGCGCTGAACTTTTTTTTTCCAATTATTTTTTTATCTTCACTGGTGTCTGTGGCAGACATAAAATCCTGTCCATCTTTGTCATGTGAGGGATCACACGTCAATGTAATGGTGAGATCATCTGGACCCCATAAGAGAGCACAAGAATTAAATAAATGTTTCTTTTGTTTTTTGTTTTTAAACCTCGACTGTAGATGAGGCCCTCATGTTGTCGGGCAGGCTGATAGCAGTATTGGTTAAAAATCACAGAAATGCTAACAAGATTGTGTTGGTAAAAAGGTATGAAATCGATTGGAAAGCAGTTTTGGGCCAACTTTGCTAGTTTTTCTTCCTGGTGTGCTTCTACTGTCTGCCTTTAAATGTACGTGTGATGTCAGAATAAAGAAGTCGGATCACAAGCTTGCTTTCACCAAGCTGGGTCAATTACAATCAGCTGAAGGTGAACCACTACAAGGTATGAGTGTTTAGTGTTCACTAAACATTTGATAACACTTTTTTATTTTACAGCACTTCAAACAATAACCAGATGAATAAATATGATGCTGTTTTTTTTAAACAAAAAGTATGAAACAGTCTAAGAAACCCCGAATGCCACATTTTATGAAGCTGTTATGTCAAAGATACTTAAAGTAAAAAGTACCACTAAGGAAAAAAAAAAAATCTGTTATATGATATGTTCTTTTATAGTTTTAAATGCCAAACTATCATTTAAATGAAAGAACTGTGTACAAAATCAGTTGAATCTTTTATGTATTGATCTGTGGACCATCTATTAATATGCATATCATATTAAGTAAAAGGGAAAGACACACACCCCTATCCTTCACACAAAAAGGACTAAATTAGAATCTAAACATCTAAAATAAACATGTCTGAATATCACAATTTATCTTAAATATTTAGAGTCTTATGAATCTGTAACTGAAAGAGATTGGGGTCTTTTGAGGGTCAACAAGTGTTTATTTCTGTAATTATCCCTGTGATAAGTATTTTAGCTTCTAATAATGTTAGATGCAAACTTTTAGGGCAACCACACAGCAGTTAATTATCATTAAATGCAGCTGATCAGCTCTACTCATGTTCAAAATCGGGAGAGGTCATCCTGAGGGTGAACGCAGCAAATGAAGAGGATTTGTAAAAAATTAGAGAAGAATAATTTATGTTGGGTCAAACTCAGTCATAGGATGCTGACTCTTTGTTTGAAACTAAACTAATATTTTTACTAGCTACTTCCCGTTGCTTCCTTCTGTTGGAAAAAAGTTTTTGTGCATTGTCTGTGGCAGGGGGAGGGGCGGGAGCTATTTCTGGATGCTGAAGGGGGTCATTTTTGAGACTCATTGAAGGTAGAACAACCAGGATTTCAGCTCCAGACAAACTGGGGGCCTTTACTGTTGTAGCCTATTTTTTTCATTAAATGAAATGACCATTATATGCTAGAAAAAATATATATTTGTAATTTTTAAGGAAAAACATTTACAGCAATTTACATTCATCTTGCTAATATTTCTGTCCTGAATTTAAATGTAAGTATTTGTACGCCCTACTTCTGTTATTACCTTATGTACAAATTCCTCCATCTTCTCCATGGCATGGTGAGCCTGAAGAGGTAAGGTGAGAACCTCTTCCACCTCATCATCTTCCTCATCCTCATCCGTAAGCATTGCAGCTCCCTTCAAAGAGACAGCGAGTTGTCAATTGTTTGAAACAAAACAAGTTTTATAAAGAGCTTTGCGAAAGAGTCCTACCTCTGAATGAATTCCGTTTAACGCCACCTGCTGCCCACCTCCTTCCTCCAGCAGGGGCCCAAGCTCTATCAGCTCAACATCTGGGACGTGGTCGTCCTCAGAGATCTGGCAGTCTGCATCACCAGCAGACCCGTTTCGGACTGACATAGGGAGACTGCCTGAAAAAGCGCTTACAGTCTCACTAGTCTGCTTCAGGTGGTACAATGGAGTTTCTCCCTGTGAAAACCAGACTGTCAGTCAACTTTGATGCTATTGTCAATGTAAAAGGTGCTTACTTAGATCAAACTAAAGATGTACAGACACCTACACCTATCAAAACACGCGACATGTACAAGGAATGCCCTAATATGTGTAAAATGTCTTAATTGTAGGCTAACTAGCTTAACCTATATAATTTTAGGAATAGCCAGGAGATACAATCACGTAAAAAGCTGCCTCGCATTTAATAGCCAAACAAAAAAGGAAGCCAGATCGCTATTTACAGCAAATATGTAACTCTATGTGACCTATATAACAGCTGAGAGCAAAGAGTAGTGCAGTCACACTTCATTGCAGGGTTACTATTAAAAATATTGATTGTACGTTTACAGAATATGATGATAATAAGCAGGAAACGTTCGAAATTGACTAAATGCGTTCATTATTTCACTCAACAAATAATGTTTATGATATTTTGACTGAAGACAACTATTAAAAAAACAGGGATCCCAATGAAGCGTTTGACAAAGTTGGTGCCCCATAAGGGTTGTTGGATAAACAACGCTAGCACTGCATCAGGCGGAACACGGAGTACAAAATGTAAACAACTGCAGAGGACAACCGATTCCCCCATGAACGAATTCATTGTGGTTATTTGTTTTTTATTAAAATACGTCGGGTCGGGTACAACGAGCTGAGAGGAAAAACGAAAGATCGGATAGTGACCGATATCAGATTGCTAGCATTACCTGTTAGCTAACACTGAGCTGTCGCTCAACACACAGCCAGGAGTTTTATTTTTAAAATGAACTTACTGTCAACACAAACCACCTAGTTTCGATATTAATATACAAAAATGACACAAAACCATGGGAATACACGTTTGTGAATCAAAATTGAATTTAGAAGTTACCTGGTAAGGAAGAATCTTGACCAGGAAGATGAATTATTTATCGTTATGCGAAACCCACTTATTTCCGGAAGAAGTCCCTTCCACAAAGACCCAACATCCTGTACATTTTCAAAATAAAACTCACTTTTCATTCATTTAATTGAAAATGGCATTACTTTTTATTTGTCTATTACAAATATATTAGTTTGTCACTGTTGTGGTTATTATTACGATTATCATTGTTATCTCTTATTACTATCTATTATTATTAGGGCTACCAATGCTTAAGGGGATTCGATGTTGGTTTAGCTTTTCAACTAATTCAAATAATTTTACATCACTTTAACTAATAATTAGGGGTGTAACGGATCACAAAACTCACAGGTCAGATCTCGTCACGGTTCGGATCAGTAAAAAGTTAAAAAAAAAAAAAAAAACAGCGAAAAACAAAGTAAAAGCCTAAAATTATTTTTGGGAAAAGCTTCAAAACATATACATATACATTTGCTCATTGAGACCTATTTATTAAAACATCTTTAAACTTTGAACAAAAACCAAATGCTAATGTTAGGTATTAGAAATAAACATAGGAGGATTTTCTTTTTTTTCACAAGAAAGCTCTAAAAAATGTTGAAATATTTGAACATGCTTAACATAACTTATGGATGTAATACATCAAGCATCTTGTTTTTATGCATCTTGATTATATCAAAATATGTCAAATGATCATTTTAATAAAAATATTGTAAGGTGCTTTTGTTTTGAAGTTATTTGCAGAATGATGGCACATTTGCAACTTGCTGTGCTTCTTAAATCAATTAAACTCATGAAAATCATATTTTAAACCAAGAGTCACAAAATAATGACAATAATCTTTATTTAATAAAATGTTAAAGGCATAAAACTGAAAATTGCTAAATGATTGTCTTAGTCTCCTTAATTTGAGAAACAAATATTGATTAAAAAAAAAAAAAACAATCTTGTCCCATGCACAAAAATGAATGCGAACCTATCAAAATATAATGAATGTTTTCTATGTCTGTCAGGTTTTAAAATTATTGCATTAAAAAAAGAGAAAGAAAAACAGCATTGTTTTGACTCTAGAAAAAAGAAGAAAATATATATATATATATAATATATCACCTCCAAAACACAAAAAAAAATGTTTAATACAGTTCATAGAAGTAATGAGACCAACGTATATTCAAGCAGTTTATTTACTTTCTTCCAGCACAAAAATGTTTAAAAATACTTTCTTAAACAGGCAACTACTAAAATGGATAAATAAAGAAAGAATAAAAATAATTCACAATATTCATATATATTTGTGTTAACTTTTAATAACTGTAATCAGAAACTACACATGTTTAGCCTATTTTTTCAATGTTTATTTCAAGTCTTGCTTAATGCAAATCCAGTGGTGTAATATGTGAATGTGCAGTTAGATTACTGTGACACTAGTAAAACTAGAAAAGGTAAATAAATTGGAACATCTAATGACTGTTTAGAGCTGCTATCAGTGGTCACAAAAAAGGCCAATGTGTAGGGATCTGTTCAATTGCAATTCATAAACTGCTGTTAAAAGAGGGCTATACAAAAATACAGAGCAAAAAAAAAAAAAACACTACTACATTAAAAAAAAGTAAATAGAAGACCAGCCATGATAAAGTTACAAAACTAAACTAAACTTTTCAGTTTGTCTTAATAGCTGCCAAGCACTAACACTCTGCCACAAACAGTTAGTCCGTAAATCCTTTGTTAGTACCTTGTTTCAATTTGCTGATAGGGTTGGTTAGTTTTATTTACCTGACATAACATAAAACAGAAAAAAATAGTACAAGATACAGATAAAACATAAGGATGTTGCAAAGAACAGAATGAAAAGAAGATTTTGTAGTTTATTAAAAGTAATCTAATTAAAAAATGTGCCATTCCTAATTGATTTCTGATCAAGTATTTTAGTGGTTGTACTTGTGTTACGTGTAAAAGCATCTGTTTTCATCATTCTACCAACTAACATTTACTGATAGTTGGATATCCAATAATGAATATTTCATTACACAATAAAGGTGTCTGTAATTGAACCACAAATCAGCCAATTCAGATAGGCAACTCAGTTTGACATGTAGTGTGATACAGAAAGTTCTGTCCTTCTCAAAGTGGAATCAAATAATATGCAACTTAACTTACTATGGAATTCTTAAATTAGTAACCACACGGCATTACATTGTGTTTGTTAATTCTGCCACCATCTTTGATCAGCTCACAAAAACATTTCTATTCCTTTGAGGCAAATTTTTAAAACCAGCAGTCTGCTAACACTTCCACCATGGCAGACATAATCTTCTCTTTAGACTTGGCTCATAAAGTAGGAGCCAACGTCCACAATCCAAGGGCCGGCAGCATCATCAGCACCTCTTTGGACGGAACTCCTTTGAATCATCTAGAAAAAAAGAATTAGAGACAAAAAGAATTAACAGTAATAGAAAAAATTACCTGCACTTTTATACTTTTTTAACACTTTTAATAGGAATTTAATCATAGTTGTATTATTCGGCTTCTATTAACAAGCAGAAAAGGGACTACGGAGAATATTAAAATTATAGAGGACAAAAAAAAGTCTAGGACCAAGTGTTTTAACAGCCAGATTAAAATTACATATTTAAAAAATTTACACTAACTCGCCACTTTAGGAACACCTGTCCAATTACTCATTAACACATATTTCTAATCAGCCAATCACAGGCAGCAACTAAATGCATTTAGCCATGCAGACATAGTAAAGATGATCTACTGCAGTTCAAATCGAGAATCAGCATGGGGAAGAAATACAATCGAAGTGACTTTGCACGTAGCATGGTTGTTGGTGCCAGACAGGCTGATCTTATTATTTCAGAAACTGCTGATCTACTGGGATTTTCACCCACAACCATCTCTAGGGTTTACAGAGAATGGCCCAACAAAGAGAAAATATCCAGTAAGCAGCAGTTCTGTAGCCAGAAATGCCTTGTTGATGGCAGAGGTCAGAGGAGAATGGCATGACAATAAGTTTACCATACTTTAGTGACCTCCACAGCCATCTCAACCCAATAGAGTACTTTTGGAATGTGGTTGAACGGCAGATTGGCATCAAGGATGTGCCGCTGAAAAATCTGCAGCAACTGTGTGATGCTATCATGTCAGTAACTCTCTGAGGAATGTTTCCAGTACTTGTTAAAACAATGCCACTAAAGATTACAACAGTTAATCAGCACCTCTTAATCTTGATTAACAGGGGGGAACTCAATACTAGCAAGGTGTACCTAATAAAGTTGCTAGTGAGTGTTGATTATATTAATGCTTCCACAATAATAATAAAAAACAAATTTTCATCTAAAAACTGCTAAAAATGTTGGTAAAGTCTGTCAAACAAACAAAAAACAAAACAAATGCTGACTTTAAAACACAGGCTTTTGGACTGGAAGGCTGTGAGTTCTAATCCAGGCAGTCATAAAAAAAAGGCTAAAAATCAGATCCCATGCCTCCTTTCTTGACCATCAGCATTCAGGTGTTTGATTGGGGGGGTTAAGCAACCACATGGTTCCAGAGTGCGACTGTGTCTGCAGCTCACCGCTTCCCCAGGGGATGAGTGAAATGCGAGAAAAAACGACAGCTGATTGAACTTTAAAGTTAGTTTAAATTAGAACAACAAAATTATAGTTATCATGACAATAAATATTAACAGGATATCTGAGTCCAGCTTAATAGCAAACAATGGCTGCAAGTCAGCATCTAAAAATGGAAAAATAAGAAAAAAAAAAACTATTTTTATGTAATATTTGTTACCGTTTCAGGGTCCTTACAACTATGTTTTTATTAGTGACATAAAAGGTAGTTTGTGCTTACTTGGTCACAGTACATGTGACTCTGGTTGCAGGGTTTCTCTGTCATGCTCTTCATCAAGGCTGCTTGCTGTCGATCCAGAGAGCGAGACCGTGGAGCTCTGAGCTGGCTCCTCTGGTGCCACGATTTCAGGTGTTCATTCACTTTTTGTTGCGAAAGATGGTTGGGGTTGTGGTAGTGGTGTAAGTTTGTTAGTGGTGCGAGTCTGACACCAGGAGGTAGATGCCTTTGCGGTCTCTGTTGGGGTAAAACATACTCTTTCTGCCAACAGTTGAAAGGAGGGGGATTAGCTTGCTGCAGGAATCGGCTTTGAGCCACGTCTGAATCAGATAGGTAGGTCACTTCTTCTCTGTAACAAGGTCTTTGAAAATCTGGACCCAACATGTGTCTGTTGGAGTGAAAACTCGGAGATGGAATGATGTGCTGTCCAAAGCTGCCGACCGGAAGACCAAGCGAATATCCAGTTTGATAGTCTTTGGGTAAATCGGCAGCAGGTAGATCCTGACACGGGGAGCTGCTGTGAGAAGAGTAGGACTTCTCAGAGTTGCTATCCTCAGAGCTAGTATGGATTCCATAGTTGGGTTGAGGGGAAGGAGTCTCTGCAAACGTTATTCCAAAATCTGTCAGTCGCCTCCGTGGACCTCTGGTTCGACCGCGCTCCTTATAAAATGATGAAGATTCAGGGCTGGACAGCCTGCAGGAATCCCAAACAAAAAGACAATTTATTTAAAGAGTTTGCATCACATATTTGGAACAAATAAGTGTTCATGTGTCGCTGCAACCATAACCTCCTCTTTGGTTTTCTGACTTCAATGTCAGTGGCAGATGGGGGGTAATGAAGTTTTTATCAAATGGAAACTTTTACAGACGAGCACCTCCTTCAAATACTTTCAGTTACCTGAGGGAGAGCTGTCTGTGCACCCGCATCTCGGGTGTGGAGGGGGCACTGTTTGACTGGGTTTGGCTCAGCCTCAGATGAGAAAGCTGCTGTGGTAACGGCGATGGTATTAAACAAGGATCCAGTGGAGGTAACACGTCAGATTTGGCTGGACTGCTGAAGACAAACAAACAAACAAACAAACAAAAAGAGTCTTAACATGAACATCTCCTGTGGATTTATTCTTTCGTTTAAACAATTAAAAAATATATCAAACTGTGTTGCAAGGGTGTATTTAAACATTGCAAAACCTAAAGGCTTTTCTATGGAGCAAGCGGGTTACTTCACTTTCTATACTAAAGAGGAAAATCAAAAGTGTGTTAAAAATTAAAATGATCAGAGATTAAACCATGTGATTTTAATGAAATTCACCTCATTTGTTGTTCTGACTCCTACACATTAAATTTAAACAAATTCCTCTTTTTGTGTTCAAAATGTGGATGCAACACATGCTAATCCTCTAAAGTTATAAAGCAAGACAATGATCAATAATCTGCCCTTGAAAAAAAAAATATTAATAACATGAAAAAGGAAACTATGTTAAAAACAAGTGAAGTAAATCATAATGGGAGTGGGATTACATTAAAATTGCTTCTTCCCACTTCCTTTCAGCTAATTAATTAAACTCTAGTACTGGTGATTCAAAGATTCATTCTTTTTAATGGATTTGGTGTGTCGTGCTTGTTCTCAATATATGCTAGTATGTATATTTATGATTAGGAGCTATTTTGATGTCAAGATTTTCTTTTATTTTCTGTATGGTAAATTAACTGCAAAGCTTTAGCTGACATTATAGAAAAAAACACAAATCACAGTCTGGTTATCACAATCTACATCAGTCAAAACTGACAGTGAACTAAAGTCATATTAATGCATCACCTGTAAAAGACGTAGATCTGTGCTGGTTCTGTCTACTCTCTGTTATAGCATCGCATCTAAAGCAGATGGCAGTATTGCACTTTTACAGAGGAACAGTGTCTCCACTTTAGTTAAACTCAGTACTTGTATGGGAAATTACAAAACTAACATAAAAACTTTTGATTCATCACTGTAGAAATTGAACTCTCACTCCCAGATATAGTCAAAGACACCTCTGAGAGAGGACAGTGGATCGGGTACAGGGAGGAAACATTCATGATGTATAAATAGGAATATACTTATTTAAATGCTTTGGTTTAGTAGATTAGATGTTGGTAGAGGAATGATACTTTAACTTTCATAACAATTGAATTTCACCCTTTAAAGGAACCCAAGCAAACCATTGAATATTATCAAAACAGCATTTTACTTTCAAAAATGGAATACAGTGCTCCCTCAATCTGGTCCACTTTTTATGGTTTTGCTGCTTCTGGAATTTTGTTTATTTTTTTAAATATTTTTATAATTTTACAGCGCATTGTGATTTGAATCCTGATTGGCTGTAGAGTACTGTTAATCTCCTAAATGCTATATCTCATGTATGTATCTTTAGTTTTACCTTGTTTTCATTCTAAAACAACTGGACTTATTTTTCTACAAAGTTTTGAACTTTGCGAGCTTAAATGAGAGAGAAACATGCATAAAGTGTGTAATGAAGGGTTTTAAAGCCTTAAACATCTGTAATTATTGTAAAACTAAAGTTGACTACTTAGCAGATTTTCCCAATTACAAGTTATTTTTAGATCGCAACTCCTGCAATAAATGAAGGAACACGGTAACAGGAAACACGTCAGGAGGGGATGATCTGAGTTACCTCATCTTGCTGGAAGAGCGTGACTTTTTGGTCTTCTGATAAGGCTGGTCAAGACTAGACTCTGACCAAGGAGAGTTCTGGATGGGAGGCAACTCGCTAACATGGGTGGAAGTCGAACTCAAATTAGAGTCAAGGCTTGGAGAGGGAGACTGACAGAAGTTCACCAGCGGGGACCCTGGAGCCACAAATGGAGACATCTGGGATCTGTCTGTATAGGAACGTACGGACACAGGGGAGGACTGCACAGAATCAGTTTCCACCGAATAAGGGAGTCCTGAGAATGGCTGCGAGGAATGAATCGTGACATCTAAAAAAAGAAAAATAAAGGTTTTAAATGAAAAATAGCTAGCAAAATCTATGAACGAATATATCATCACAAAAGTATAGAGACTTGATCAACACTAAAATGTTGATTCTGACAAAAAAAAAAATTGAAAAATGAGCTGTACCTTCATCTTGTACTACAGAATCAGACAAAGAGCTGTCATCGGATGTGCCGAGATCTAGACAAAACAAACAACAAAAACAGATTAATGCGTGCTTTAACAAATGATAATCAAAGTCAGAATCTGAGAAAACCTCAAAGATTTGACATCCAGTGCTTTGCTTGGACAGGCGCCCTCACCTTGTTGCGTACTGATGAAAACAGGGCGCGGCGATGACCGACCGTGCTCCAGTTGCAACTTGAAGGCTGTCTCTTGCAGCTGCTTCAGCTTCTTTTCCTCTTTTTTGCATTGCTGCAATCGGTTCTTCTTCACAGCCTTGCTGAGGTGATCCTCTTCGCAGAGCTTGCGTGCGGCTTCATAAATCTTAGTCTGAATAGCGAGGTCAGCATGACTTAAATTCAAAACAGAGTCCTGAAAAGATCATTCAGGGGGACAGAGAAAGAACTTCAGGGTTGAGATACTTCCACAGTTAGGCCTAAAAGTCTGTGCCGTGTACCTGTGATCCCTGAGGGATGATTTGTTTATCCAGTTTAAAGGAGGCTCCGATGCGTCTGAAGACCCGAGGAGGCTTCTCTCCCAACTGGAGAGGGTAATCTTTAGACAGCTGACCTGTCAACTCCTTAAAAACAGCAAAAAAAAGGTCACAATCCAACAGCATTCAAGTTTTCCCTCACAATTTTAGACATTTCAGGCCCCACTGATGACTCAAAGAGGATTTTCTAAATAATAATCAGAGCAATTGTTGTAAATCAAAACTGGAAGAACATCTGTTTGGTTTCTTTTTTAAAAGATCTAATGCAACAATCTCCATGACGGTTAGGAAACAATATGCAAGAATCACAATGTAGTCTCCTGACATGTTCAGACTTATAGTTTCAGGAA
Organism: Oryzias javanicus; assembly: GCA_003999625.1. Lineage (NCBI taxonomy): Eukaryota > Metazoa > Chordata > Actinopteri > Beloniformes > Adrianichthyidae > Oryzias > Oryzias javanicus. Next base: position 8,692,169 of record CM012441.1, on the reverse strand, counting down.
ACTTGTTGCACAATTCTGTTAGTGGGGATATGTTTTCCCAGCACATTCCTTCCATTTCACTTTTTCACTGAATTAATGTCCGATTAAACCAATAGACCAACCTATTAACAGCTTTATTAATCACTTGAAAAAAATTTTTTTTTTAAGTGATTCAGAGACAGGTACATTTACACAATACAGTGATCAGAAAGATGACTTAATACTTTGTCAATAAGAGGGGGGAGAAGGGATTGTGCCTGCGACTAGTTCATCCGAGCGTGTTTCAACAGGCTTGCCCAGCCCAAGAGGAAACAAGCAAGAATGATCCGTCCTGGGACTTTACCCCGGAGCAGCAACACGTCAGATGCAGTCTGAGTGTCCGGCTTGAAGATTACAACTTTTTCTCTTTAAATGATTACAAAAGATGGAAATATTTGAGCAACAGAAAGTGTCCCGAGTCTCATGCTGGATTCAGACAGAGATGATCTGAGTCACAGGAAGGGAAAGAATCATAACCTTGAAAGTATTTAAACATTTTATCTCAGGACACACAAATTGTTTTTGTTTGTTTTTCACTCATATTAATCAAATGTTATAAAGTTAAATGTCTTTAACTTTTTTTCAATTACATGCCCCCTTTTGAACAGAGGAACCTTTCTTGGCAGCATGGCTAAATCAGTTTGTCACTTCTTAACAGTTATTCACACATGAAGAGGGAGATTCCAGACAACAAATGTGCAGCTGAAACTGTGAGCTGTGGGAGTTTTGGTAGAGGACACAAGTATTTATTTATCCTGGTTATTTTTATCTGTTTTCATTTTTTAAGGAACACAAATAATAACAGGTGTGTGTGTAACAGTTCATCTTCTGATAAGTTGAAGTCACGCATAACAAAGTCGTTGAGTTTCCAATGAACTTAAAGCAGTAATTTTAAGGAAAAGACTTTCCATGCAGGACCTGTTCCATAAACAGGTTCTCTCCATGTGGTCCTACATAGATGCTAACAGGGAAATTGTTGAAAAAAATCAGCAAAAAGGTTGTAAACATTTGCATTTACATTAGCAGGCACTTCTCTCTGGAAGACTGCGTGTGACCGTTGTCTTTACATATGTTGGAGAATGCGTCATCAAAACCCTGCGTAAAACTGCCACACCAATCTAATCCTCCCTGAGAAGATGCTGAACAACGACCAGTGTTGTTTTGTGCACTCTCACAGCTGGATTAATGACACATCCTTTCCCTTCAGTTAAAATGTTGGCTGTTAACAAAAACATTTGTTGTCACACACTTGGGTGTGTGAAATGTGTTCTTCGCATTTGACCCATCCCCTGGGGGACCTGCAGAGACAGTCATACTTGGTAACCATTTGACGTTTTAACCCCCAATCCTATCCCTTACGTGTTAAAAGACCCACCCCAATGAAAACTGTGTTTTGGGGGTTTTTAACATGTACTTGTATCATTTTTTTTCACAATAGAGGACATATGTAAGAAAAAATTAAGATTAAAACTGTGTCTATGAGTATGTCTTTATTTAAATCGTGTTGGAAATGAAAACTGGATGTTTGAAAAAGCTCGGCAGTCACTGCCATGGGGCGGGCCAAAGTCTTCTTTCTCCTTTCCAATTCTAAATCCTCCACTTGAATACAAATACATACATTAACGTCCTTATTTTTCTGGCTCAAAACTTCACAGCTGATAGCTTCAATATTGCTCACCTTTCTTTGTTGCTAGGCTAACATTAGCTTGGGCTTATGAGGTGATTGTTGCTAATGGGAGAGAATGTTAACAAAAGACATGCAGGGAAATTAGCAAGGGCAACTCCCGCGAGCAAGGCTAACAGTCTCACCCACGACCCAAAAGTGAATTTTCTTGCTCTGCAGAAAATGTGTCTTAAAAAACAGCACAAGTTTTTTTCTTTTTTATTTTAGCTAAAAACTGTATAATCACACCTGAAAGACCACTGGGAACGATTTTACAAAAGAAAAAATATAGTTGAAGTGGGACTTAAACATGTTCTAGTGGAAGGGTGACCAACCCTGCTGCTCAAAAGCCTTAACCCTGCCTGTTTTCCAGCTCTCCCTAGACCGCTTGATGTTGACTACCTGGATCAGGTGTGTTCAGTCGATCAGAGTGTGGAATCACTTAAGTCAGCCAATCGGCAGCAAACAGACTGGCCTCAAGAGCCTCAGGCAGGGTTGAGGCTCTTAAAGGGTTGGTCACCCCTGCGCTAGAATATGTTAAAGTCCTATTTTACCCGAATTGTTCTGATTATGAAAGACATATAAAGAATATTAGATGCATTAAATTGCATGTCTGAGTATTTTTTTTAAATTCAAGTTGTTGAGAATCAGGAGCATCCAACCTTCTGGAACCTGGAGCCTAGAAAGTAGTTTTTGTGTCCTTCTGATATTACCTCAGTATTTTCAATTTAAAGACTACCTGCTTGCTTATTTGGTATCAGTTTAATCAGTATAACCTCTCCTTTGTGACACTACCTTTATTTTGTAATTTTCCCATGTTATATTCACACACTAGACATTAAAGTCATGCAAAAACAGAAATTTCCATCTGGAAAAATGGGATTCATTTTGCTGTGGAAACCTGAAAAATCTCCAACGAACTGTTTTTACAACATAGAATGAAGGTTTTAGGTGTAATTTCATAAAAAAATAATACATTTGGTCAACAAACTAATCAACACATTTTTTGCATGAAACCCCAAAAAATTTTCAGGCGATATTCTCAGATTCCTTATTTGGGCCACATATAAACAGTTTCTGTTGACAGAAGAGCCTCACAGACCTCACAGGTCAGTGATGTGACCACTCGTATGCTGTTGTACAGTCAGTGATCAGTCTGCCTGTGTGGCTTCAGCTACCAGGCAGCCCAAAAACATAAAATTATTTGACATTTTTTGACAATGCCAGTGGTTGTTGCAGTAAATTCATGTCAGACCCCATCCCAAAATAAAATTATGATTGGTTTCCTCCTTGCGGGATTTCTAATAGCGGACAGCTCCGTTTTGCCCCGCCCCTCTACTGTGGGCGGGCTGTCCTGCCTTGCAGCTGTTGAAGTTCGTCTTCCCCCTCATTTATTAAAATAAAAATATATTTTGTCCAAAAACTACAAATAAGGGACATATTCTCCCTTTAATTCAATAAAATATCAGTTACAGAAAATAAAATATAAAGCTCATTTTAGACGGAGTTTATCACGTTGATCTCACTGCTGCACAGCGGGACGCCTGAGGGCGTCCGTCGGTTCCAGAGGGTTAAAAAGATCATATTTGTTATGTGAAAAAATACACTGGGAGGGCTACAAGCTCCCTGCTCCTTTCGATGCATCCACTTAAAGACGACTAGATCCATGCACGTCTTGGCTTTCCTTGTCTGAGCTGGATCTTGTTGGAGTTGGTATTTAAACAAGGAGGCATCGGATCCCCTTTTCAGAGTATTGAATCAACTGTGGATTTGTACCATGGATCTACCAGCTTTAGAGCAGACTCTTCCTAGCAAGTTGTATAAATTGCTTAAGCTGACTTATTAGGATTTTCCATATTAAACTGTTGGTGTATGTGGTTCATGAGTTCACTCACGGCTTCTCGGATGCACAGCCCCCTCAGCTCCAGTAAGCATCTCTCTAGGTGATCTTGGAGTTCCTGCTGTTTCAGCTTTATGGCTCGAGTGTGTGTTACATCCTTCGTATGCGTTGTTGGGCTGTCAGATCCTGTTAAAAAAACAGTGGAAAATAAAGAAGATTCATGTAACACGTGTCATTTTAGTGTCATCGTCACCATTGTGCACCCTTGTGCTACCTCAGGCACGTTTACATTAAAAGTAGGGTCATTTATTTTTTGGTACGAAGTTGTTTTCAACGCTGTGTTTGTGCCTGTTCGACTGCATTGCCAACAGCTTAGTGTGTTATCTGTATGTCATGCACACTTGTCATTCAAAGGTCAAGAGTGAAACCAAAGATAAGCAAAATTTTAAACCTGCTAGGAGACAAAATGCTCATTGAAACTGAACAAATGGAGCAGGTACCGTCAGTTTCTGTTGTCTTGAGCCGTCTGGAAGGATAAGATAATATGTAACAACAAGGCTACAAAGCTAATTCTTACACACTTTAAAACCATTCTAATGTCTAAAAGAAGAATATACTTTTAGCCTTTCATTGAATTTCACTTTAGAGACACAAAATGTACTTTCTTGGTTTTTGTGGACACATGAGTCTTTGACCATGAGTCTCTGACCATCGCCGTGGTGACTGATGGCATTCAGATGAGTCTCAGGAAGAGGGAGTGGCTCACAGCAGAATGCATTGTGCTTGCATACCTTTAAAGATTACTAGAGGAATCCCTGCAGGTACTGACAAACAACTGAGGCGTGACAGGAAACAAATGTGGCTCCATTACAATAAGCTAAAGAATTCCTCTTTTTCCAAGTAGCAATCCTCCTGTGTTTTGTAGACTGATTGTCTCATTGTACACAGCAGGAACCACAAAGCTCAAGTTAGATAGGAGGAATGCCAGATAGAACAAAATAGTGAACAGGATTCAACAATTAAACTATAACATTACGTTGGCTTGATGTTTGTATTCTAATGTTGCTATGTTCCACCTAAGCTAACGTGACTGGGCAACCCTGGAAAACCCTAAAAAAAAAAGATCATTTCAAAAAAAGTACACAAATAGAGACTATATGCTGCAGAATTGTGCTCAAACTGACTATTTTCCATGTTTTTATTAAAGATCCTCTACAATGAAAATCATGTTTATAACATGTTCTTGTAGCATTTTTCTCATAATGGAGGGCATATATTAAAAAAATGAAGACTAAAATAGTCTTTCTGAGTAATTGAATGCATCAGGAGTAAACTAAAGCCTGCAGTTCGAAAAAGTTCAAGTTTGTGACACAGCTCCTGCTATGACCAGGCCAAAGCCTCCCTGCTAAGTTACAATTCTGAAGCATCCACTTGCAGACAAATAAATCCATGAATGTCTTAATTTTTCTTGCCTGAGCTGCGATCCTGCTCAAAAATGTGAGAGGGGATAGTGCCGATATTGATAGCAATTTTTTTTTCTTTTGCAGCATGAAGATTAGTTTAGACTTGTGAGGTTCTATAATCTAGCGGGAGAGAGTATAAACGGAGGGTTGATGGGAAATTAGCAGCTAACTGCTGTGCCAACAGCCCTGCCAGCAACCCAGATAATGGTTTCTGAAGAGCTCCTGCCACGCTGCAGAAAATATGTCTTAAAAAATGACAGGCTTTTTGATTTTGGCTAAAAACTGCATAATCATGATTAAAAGAACCCACATGTTCCAGGGATTTTGTGTTCATTCATCTGTTCCTATTGCTGCAGTTCCTCACCAGCCTTTTAGTCTGACTGCAGATGTTCCAGTACTTTTGGTTTCTGTTTTCTCTTTCCTTTTCTCCCAGAGGTCAGCCAATCACAGCAGGTGATTGTTCAAACTGAGTTTGATTCTCATCTTACCTCTCAACGATGTAGTTTAGTTTTGGACAAGGATTTTCACCAAAAACCCTTCAATGTAATCTGTCACATTTACGTATATCAACATCATGCATTTTTTGGGGAATTAACAGGATTGAATTTTACATTTAAAACTGATGTTTTCTGATTTTGGTGAAGCGCTCTGATGGTAGCTTGACCTTTTTAGGTAAATTTAATTTAATTTATATAATTTTCCAATTGCATTTTCCGGTTGAAAACTTTCAAAACCAAGCCTAAATGACCAGGATGGTTTGCTCAAACGGCTGTGCAATGTTTTGCCCCACTGATCAAATTTAAATGACCTAAACTTGATTTAAATGGGAAAAAAGGTTGCATGTCACCTGCTGACAATGTGGTATAATTGAAGGTTTTAGGAAAAGTAAAAAAAAAAAAATCAATATTTATTTAGTGTACAAATGATTGAAAATTATTATTTATAACATAGAAGTTAAATATGTTTCAACTATTTTGCCACTTACATTTTTTTACATTTCCAGTGAAAAGACAAAGAAAAATGTAAACAATGTGAGCATCATTTAAGATCAATCAGTTCTGTTTAAACTAAAACTGTGATTTTAAATCACGTGGATGGAAAAAAGTGAATAAATCCATTGGTTCCAAATCTTTCAAGAAATTCCAGAGAAGGTTCAAAACAAAATCAAAACTTGCTGACATAAACTTCAATTTGATCGTCTCGTGTCACAAACCACAACCGAAACCTTTATCAGGATTTCTACAACAATTGAAGGATACATTTTTGTTTGTTTCTCATTTTTTTAAAAGCAATATAACGTTTTAAAAAGAGGTAAACAAATTAATGTGTATACCAAGCCCTAGAAAATTACAAAAAAAACCCTAAGATTAAATCACTTCACTTTACAATTTACTAAACAGCAAAATTAAAAACTTCATGGCAAATTCTTTAAGTCAAGAACTTTGACATGTGATCAATAGGTCTGGAATAAATTCCTTAAAAGACCAAAAAGCCTCTTACCTGAGTGAAGGATGATGCCGCTGTCCGTGTCGCTGATCTCCCCAGTGCCCTCCATGTCAGTGGCGTTACTTCCTGTTGCTGTCCTTCAGTGGAGGAAGAGGAGAACCTAAAGCCACATCATGTCCTGTGAGGGAAGTTTTTTTGAATTAGGAACCAAGCATTGTGGTCTAACTGTTTTCTACCAGAATTTCAGGTAAGCAAACTAGAGATCCACAAAGTTAGAAACATCAGCTCCACAACGTAACTCAAACGTACAATCGAGACCTGTTAGTTCAGTGATTCAGGTGTGACTTGCCTCTTTGACCTCACAGACAGGTGTAGTCATTGTCTCGAACAGCTTGAGCACACATATGGTTCTGTGTCTCAGGTGCTTCCTACCCATAAAAAAAATGATGTCATGGTGACCATTTCTTGTGATAATTAGTGTTTTGGACGTCCAGCTGATCTTAAATATAAATACAGTCAGTTTGATTATTAACTAGTTAAATATGGGGACGTGGAACTAAGAGCATTCCAGTGCACAGCTGAGGGTCTGTTTAGTTAAAACAACATTGTGTCAGCAGCACCAACAGAAGGTGAAGCAACGAGATAATTTACTGCACACTGAGGCTCAGAGTAAAAATGAGGAAGAACAAATAAAAAATGAATCACTGTATCATACCAAATATGACATGAACATGAGACATATCCGTTCCGCAACTCATATGACAATGAGTGAAATCTGACAAATAGTAGATAAGTAATGGAAGTTTGCAGAGCAAAGACAAAACTACTTGAGCTTCATGGGAAAAGCTAAAGTTTTAAAGTTATTTAAAATATTCCTGCAGCTATGAGGCGCCTTAAACTGACAGAAGTGATAAAGCAGATTAAGTGCAGCTAGATCAGTATTTTAGCAGAATGACATTCAACTGCAGCCTAAAAATTAAAATTCAAACATCTAACTGTTCCTAGAAACAAAACTGAAACTTCTAAAGCTATTCTATAAAATATTAAACTAAATTTTAAAGAGATGAAAAATACAACATCGGAAAAAAAAACAATTCAAAAAGACAGTCTACAATAATATAAACTTTTTAAAGACCCAGCCGTACACATAACTGTTTCACCAATGGTTTTTATCATAAAATACTAAAGAACTTTATGCTTTTCTATGTTATAGGATTTGTGATTTTATTTGTTTATTGGATTTTTTTTAGTTATTCTTGTTTCATATCTTAAGAGTATTTCATAACATCTTTTCCATGAAGCACTTCGATCCGGCAGTAAATATTATAACGTGCTCCATAAATAAATAAAGATTAATTAACTGATTAGCTGTCAACAATCATTGTAAGGAGAAAGAAACTGTCACATACCGAAACAAGACACTACAAGTAGAATATTTCCTTTAAGGTTAACACATTTAGAAATTTTAGAAGTTGGAAAGATTCTAAAAGTTTTTGCAAAACAAAACCAAACTCTACATAATTTAACAAAACGCTCAATTAATGCACATCAGCAGGGCACGAGCTGCTGCCTGATAAATAAAAAAAAACTTGAGATAAGTACTTACATAGATTAATTTAAAAATAAGTCAGAAAATCCAAGAGGGGGACTCTCCAGAGAAGAAGCCTCGACACTACTTAACTAAAAGTGAGTAAAGTGAAGTCCACAGAGGAATAAGAGACTCGCCCACTGAAAAAGCGCCGCCTGTTGAAGAGGAGTGGCTGTGAACAGAGGCCTCAACACTTTAAACAGTGTCATGTAACGCTCCTGACAGAGCTCTGATACTGTCAACAACAACGACCCAAATATAGGGAAATGATAGCTCTGGTCAGCCATTTTCTGACTTTTCTGGAAAAAAAACCCAAAAAAAACTGAATTGGAAAGCATTAATTCAAATGTGCTTGATTTCATAGGAACTACTATAGTAATTATTCACATAGAATAAGCTCTGAAATAAGAATCTGCCTGGTGCTTTTTTTTCACATTTATACTAGAAATATCAGCAAAGTTTGACAGATTTAAAAAAAAAAAAACAAATTCAACCCAACACTAAAAACCAACAAAGTTTAGCAGTAAAAGGGCATTATATCTACTGTATTTAACTTTACAATGCAGCTTAAGGCTATAATGTACAAGAAGGATAGGAAGTCGAAATTATAGAAAATACAAAAAATATTCAATCATTTAAAGTGATGCATCTGCTGCCCTCTTCTGTTTTTTTATCTTAAAAAGAAAATGTTTAACATAATTATATGGAACTTTGATTGTCACATGGACCTTAAAGAGTCTTCCCACTAAACCTAATTACAGAGCTGTTTTTGGATGATGCTTCGACCATTAAAAATATAAAAACATATGGCGGCAAAACATTCTTCTCGACTTAGACGGACTCATGACACCTGCTTGGTTTCTGCGTGGCTCGCATTCATTCTAAATCTCTATATTAACTCTGGCTTTCCAGGAATGCTGGTGCTCCAACACTCAGTCAAAGGTCTGGCAATTCCCAGACACCCAATGATTAGCTCTCACATGGCATTTGGAGGAAGCAGCAACCGCTCTGTCAGAGGCTGGGAGGTCTTGGTGGAGGAGCTACATCTACATTTAGACTTCATAATGTATGGACACATTTCATAGTCACCAAGCACGAGCGGCATTGGTTCAGGCATTTTTCTCACGTGCCTTCGAAAGTTAAAATAGAAGATGTTTATGCTCCATGAAGGAAGCAGAGGAGGAACCAATAAAATGATTGGAGTTTTGCAGAAGTGAAAATTACCGTATTTTCTGGACTATAAGACGCACCTGTATGTAAGCCGCACCTGCTCAGTTTAATAAAAGAAGAAAAAAAAAAGAAATACAAGCCGCACTGGGCTATAAGCCGCAGATATCCATGTTGAAAAATAAGATAATTACTTAACAATTTTGTACTTTAAATGTACATGTATGTACTTGCTGTCTCCAGCGTCTCACCATAGATTCATTGATGCTAAGCTTGTGTGCAGCAGTGCGGTTTCCTTCCTAGATAGCAAACTCCATATCTTTTAACTTAAAATGTCCACCACACAAACGCCTTTGTGTGATTTCTACGATGAAGAAGGATTTTAAAAATAATTACCAGTTAGTCATTTGTCACGAGTGTTCTATCTGCTAAAGAACAAGCAGTGTTGGCTTTTCTGATTTGCATTGATTTTTTGTCTATCTTGTTTTTGATTCAAATTCCGGTTGGAGCTCCCCCTGCAGGGGAAGAAAAATCCACAGAATAGCCGCACCTTTGTATAAGCCGCATGATTCAAAACCTAGGGAAAAAGTAGCGGCTTATAGTCCAGAAAATACGGTACATCTCTTTAATGGGAAACAAAAACGTTTGGTGTTTTATCTGCACATCATAAAGCATAGGTTGTAATTCCTGTGTTATGCAGCTACATTGATGGGGTGGACTTGAAGGGTTTATGAACTTGCAAAAATCATTTCACTGGCAAAATGTGGAAAACAGACTTGTTGTTCTTCAAGAAATGTTTTGGGTATTAAAAACACAAATTAAAAGCAGACAAATCTATCAACTTTTATTATTTAAGCCTGGTATAAACTTATTAATGTAAGAACAATGACACCTTGGAAAAAATTTGTGTAGCCAGTTTGAGAATGAAGCATCAACTAAAAAATACCTTTCAATTTCAATTTTTTAATTCATTTTCAGTAGCAACAAAGACTCTGTTATTCAAGTCCTACAGTACTCCTCTCTACTATGAACATCTCTGGTCTAACTATACAGCAGCAAACATGCAGAAGCTGCAGGTGGACTACAATGATGCCTTTAGGATTTTATTAAAATGATCCAGATGAAAGCTACAGAAATGTTTGCTGGTCCAGGAGTCAACACTCTAGACGGGGTTTTAAGAAATGTAATTTTTTGTTCAGCGTATAAATGCTTCTAAAACAAAATAATATTAGCGCTCACCAACATTAGATATAGATGCCATCCCTAATTTGGAAATACTGGTACAGATGTCTTTTGTAAAGGGGCTATACTATGATTTTCTTAAGCCTTTCAGAATGAACTACATCCATTTATATGATCATATATAACCTTCGGAACACTAAAAAACTAATTATTTATGAAATACGAGTAATTTTTGTGGACCGTTTTAATACACTGACTGAAGTAAAACAACTCGATCTTTGAGGCCCCGCCTTTTGCTCCTTGTCCCGCCCATTTCACAACATCATCCTTGAGCCTGCCCATAGACTGTCAATGAGCCTCCCCGAGCCTCCTTACTGCTTTCTGTTTCTAACCACACTTTGTAAACAAAACCATGTGATCTCTTCAGTCATTGGCCAGCAGCTATGGGGGTGTGTCAAAACAGAAGAGAACGATGGATGCGCTGCCGTCTGCAAATGCTTGGCAGGATTTTTCACTCAATTCATTCCACCTTTGTATTTTGCTGATGGATTTTGATCGTCCATACGAAGGCCAGGATGAACACTTTTTGGCTTTGGTAACACGGAGGAATCCTGCATGGCGGTTACTGGGGACGATACGGCTACACACGCTAATAAACGTTTGTGACCTATTGTCGGTAGAATCAATGTGGATCACGTTAACAGTGGTTTTATTGAGCATGAATTCATCCGACCACAATTTAATGAGTTGGCGTTTCTCATCAATATGGTGTTATTGGTTGTTTTTAAGAGAATTCTGTTGGAACTATAATAGAGCTTTTAAGATGACATCACGGCAGCTTCCTGCGTGTGTTTCATGTAACGAGAGACAGAAAACCAAGTTATACATTTTATAGTGGTGTTACAATAAACGTTCTGAGAAGTTAACAGTTGGACCAATTATTTTCTTTTGGCTAACATGACAATCAGGGTTTTACATTTGTCCGCAATTGACCGATCGCCTAACTTCTAACTTGTCACCTGACTGTCGGGTACGGTGGTCGTTTTGGTTCAGATGTTCGTTTCATATTCAGACTAAGTAATCTCACAACAAACCGAAGTTCAGTCTGATTGAAAAAGAACCGAGTCTACCTTGAAAGATGGGTCAGAGAGCTACATGTGTAGTGTCTAGATAGTTATCCCTGCCAGGATACACATTCTGGCAGGGGATAAGTTTCTTGGTACCACAGCTGCGCAGAGATAGTGCGTGTGTGTTCGTTGCAGTCTGGGGGCGGAGCTTACAGCACAGATTTTTCCTGGAGGGGGCGGTTCACATCGTGCTGATGCCAGCACGTGTTTATTACATGAAAAGGAGCAATCCAGCTGCATGAGGAAGAAATGTATGAAAAATGATTATTTAGTTAAAAATATAAGACAAGGTCAATGTTAGTGAATGTTCGTGAACAAGATCATTTGAGTTGCTGACTGTACATGCTCTGTCTTGGATGATTATTAAAAAAAATAGTTATATGTAAACTGAATTTTAAAAAATACATAATTGTATTAATAAATACGGCTGAAGCACGGCAAAGAGGAACATTACTGTCGTCTCCCATCATTTGTCCCTTGTGTTTTACAGGGAGCATTTAATCTGTTTTACAGGCCCAAAACCTGGGTCTGATACATCATAAACGTTAGAGACAAAAAAAACACATCCTAAAATAGATTTTTTGCTAAACTTACTATAAGTTCTTCCTTGAATACCTACAGTTAGATGTGAATGTTATTTAGAGTGAGAAAGGAGTCCATGGGAAAATGCAACAGAAATGCAGTGGATGTCAATACACACAGCTTAAATTATTCATCAGGAAGTGCAGTCAAACAAAATAAAAGGCACAATCTCTTCTGGTCGTGGGAAACTGCAGTTCAAGGTTGATCAAACAGGAGAGCAAAGGCAACAGATGAGTAAATGAAACACATGTAAAATAAAAAAATCACCAAGTGACAGGTTATGATTTTGCATTTACAACACATACTCCAGCAAACAGACATTTATCCAGTAGCACAAAAGCCAGCTGCTGGATGTCATGGTTAGTTTATATAAACCAAAAGCCCCAAAGAGACAAAGAGCAGCCTTGAGAGGGTAACATGGCAGCTGGCAAAACAGATTCTTGAAATACTTTAGAGTCCCTTTATAGGTGCACAGATAGATGTCTGCTGCCCATTGAGAACCACCAATGGACAATAGTCCTAACTGTCCCATTTCACACTGTAGTTAAAGCAGTTATCAGTTATTTATCAAAATAGAGGATCATGTCTGTAAAGCAGTTTCTGGCTGCATTTTCTGTTTTTTAAGGTAGGGAAATGGGATAAAGTAACAAAAAAAATAAGAACTGATAAATTAATTTTAACACTAGAATAGTCATGAACTTAGGGGAGAAGGCTTCTATTCTACACCATTTCGGGTTGTCAATAAACATTTAAATGTAATTTGTCACCGTTTTCATGCTTGTTTTATGTGTGATCCCAAATTCTAAGAATACAAATAAAAATGCAAAGCTACAACTGAAAAAAAAAAGAAAAAATTCTCAAAGCTAAACAGAAAAAGCTAATTCTGCCTGGAAAAAACACAATTTTACACATTTACCATAATGTGGAGTTCGAAAGTAGAGCCACATATTTCCATATAAATGCATACATTGGATCCTTATAAATCAAAGCCACAAACAAAATGTTGAAAAGAGATGGAGGAAAGCTTACAGCAAAATTCAACTAATTCCACTTCAGTGCCTCCAGGAACACAGATATAAGTTATAAACCAAAACTGACCCATTGCAAGATATCAATCTAAATGTTTTGATTTCAATATTGGTACAATACCCAAAAATCAATACGGTTATTCTTCAAAGTGTTAACACAGGCTTCACAGGCTTATCTCTCAAACTGTTTTACAAAAAGTTCAAGCAGGAATAAATAACTGGAAGCTGAACACCATCTGAATCCACCATGCTGCCTTTTCTTGTATTAAATAATTCCCGCAGGTGTTAAAGTTTGGCGTCAAGTGAGAATTATTCCTTTGATATTCGATAACATTGAGACAGTTCAGTCGGTGCCTAAAACGTGTATAACTTGATACGTTTACGCACAATGTGTTGTCAAAATGACACCTTGTAATTTGAAAAAATGCTATTCACTATAAAGAGCATGCTGTGGAAAGAAAAAAAAACAAGTAGAAAAACAGGAAGGAAGACTATATCTTTGATTCAAAGTCTAACAAAAAATGGGAAGAAACAGTCATGAGCTTCTCACTACACTGATGTCAGGTGAATGAACCACTAGAAATGAAAAATCTGGTTTAAAATGATCTATCTTAACAGTTCTGTCAATGATTAAATGATGTAACTCTGACCAAGCTTTATTTCTTGCATGTATGTGAATGTGACTGAAAGGCTGCAAGGGGGTGAACAACACATGCTATGCTCATGCCTCTCAGTCAGCACTACATAAGCATGGTCTAACCACAACTTAAAATTAATACAAATATTACTTTTGGTGTTTTTTACATGTTCCTGTAGCATAGAGAAAATAATTGAAGATTAAAACTGTGTTTCTGAGTATTGCCTTTTTCAAATCGTGATAGATCAGGAGCAGATAAAAACCTGTGGTTTGAAAAAGTTCAACAACCAATGGGCTGGGACAAAGTCACCCTCCTCCACAACAATTCTGATGCATCCACTTTCAGACAAATAAATCCATTAATGTTTTCATTTTCCCCATCTAAACTTCCATCAGGCTCTTAAAGGTACAGATCAATAGCTCTGACATTGCTCGTCCATTTTTTTTACTGTTACGTTAATGTTGGCTTGGACTTGTGAGGTGCTGAAAGCTAGAGGGAAAGAGTGTAAACAAAGGGCTGATGGGAAATTAGAATCAAGAATCAAGAATCTTTATTATCATTTATGCAGAGCAAAATGAAATTTCTGCCAGCAGCTCTTTGCTAAAGTTTAAAAAAGAATAAGATAAATATAAATATAAATATAAATATATACAAGGTGCATTACAGTTAAAAGGCACGGTGAGTGAAGTGGACATTGCACAACAGTTAAGGTACTGCAAGAATAAATAGATCAGTGCACAGAGACCTGAAAGTTATTGTTAAGTCTAATTCCTTAGACTTAGGGTGGGTGGGTGGATGGACTTTACAGCTCTGGGGAAGAAGCTGTGTTTCAGTCTGTTGGTGTGGGTTCTGATGTTCCTGTATCTCTTCCCAGAGGGAAGAGCTACAAACAGTTGGTGTCCAGATTAGCAGAGGCTAACTTCCGCAACATCAGTCCCGCCCACAACTCAGAGTTGAATTTCTAAAGAGCTCCTGCTGCTCTGTAGAAAATATGCTTTTTAATCTTAGGTAAAAGCTGCATAATCATTAAAAAAATAAAAATAAAAAAATAGGAACAATTTCACAAAAGTGAATAAAAGTAGAATAAACAAGAGTTAACTATTGGTTAATATTTTTTTTAAAAAATCAGTTGAAAACTCTTTTTTCTGAGTCCTCTGATAAATTTACAGACACATCCATTCAGTTTTACATCCCACTTGAGTGTTTTTCAAACTTCAATTTCATAAATTTATTTCATTTTTTTTTTTCAAGTTTAGAGTTCAATGACTTAAAATCTTTCTTTAAAAAAAAAAAGAAAAAAAATCTAGTTTCTTAGATGTCACGTAAACCACAAACTTCATGTCAAAAGCATGTTCCTCAGGCAGCTTTCTTAAAAAAACCAAGCCTTTGCATGACTCAGGCTGCTGACACAGAGCAGCTGAATGGAGTGTGATCACATCCCCTGGAGGTAGAGGATGCTGTGCATGTTAACATTTTTTTTTCCTGTAACCAGGTTTCCCAGGCAACAGAGTTACTCAAGAGCACCCAAAGTCCTTAGAAAAAACTGAGTACCCCCTTAATCGCCTATCAGGTTTTTGGTTTAAATAACATGATGATACTGAAGAACGCTGACCGTAACCTGGATACTTGGGAGAATGTAAATACAACCTTTGTTGGAAAACTATGAGATCCCCATCGAAAACGTGGGAGTGGACAGAACAGAACTGCACAGCATGACTTTTTAATGACTGTCCCAGTGGTAGGTCAGTGGAGGTGCAGGAGGGGAGGAGTTTTTGCCCCCCCAGATCGGAGCTAAGGAATGTGCCCTGAGATCCTGCAGTACCTCAATCCAAAGTAGAGATGAGGCATTGTGAGTGGATTTATTAAATGCTATCAATTTAAAAAGTAGCTTAGACAAAAAGAAACACAATTAATTGTACCAATTACATAAATTTTTTTAAATTGTTGTTTATTTCTAACCAAAGAAGGATCTTGCACAAGATAACTTCCTTATATATATATTTACCTTTAATAATGGCGGATGTTTAAACTTCCCTTTTTCAACAAAATACTTACCATTCATAACTAGCCCATAATCTTTTTTTTTTTTTTTTTAATCACAGCAGGATGTGAGATGTAACTGCACCCACTGTAACCTATGGCAACAGAACTCTTTGAAGTGCCAATTATTAATTTATCCCATATTAATGCTCAAAATATATTTTAAAAAAGAGATTTAGGGGAATATTTATTTAAAAATTAACCTGACCGTTATTTATTTATTTATTATTATTTCTAAATAAAATACAGTAGGTTTGTGCAGCTGCAAAAACAGCTGCTGGGCCTCCGCTTGGAAGAGTTAGCCAAAAGTTTGGATGGGCCAAAAATATAATTACGCTAAAGTTTCAAACTTTTAGATTTACTGTGATTTTTTTAGTAAACAAATTCGACAACGTCTACACTCAGCGAACAAACGCTGTCAAGCACATTTTGCCACTCCTTCAGCTCTTACCTCGTTAGCTTGCTAGCATGATGTTCCCGTTTGAATCCATACAATTTTCGCTCCGCTGGCTCCACGCATCAATCCCCGTTCGACTGTGTGTTTAGGACTCTTTAGCAGTCCCAAAAGCTGCGAGCAGGACGTTTTTAAAGTTTACGTCACACATATAACAAAAATTAAACGTAACATCTTGGATTTATACGCAAAAAAGGCAGCTGGTTTTGTACAAACTTCTCTGCGAACTTAGTAAAGTAAAGCAATGCTGTGATGCATTCAGGTGAAGTTGTAAAATAGAGTTGTCATAATCACATGATAAATGAAAAACTTTTCACTCTCCAATCCTTAAACATCGTGCCAACAAACTAAGCAATACACAATGTTATTATCAAGCAAATATATGTTATACAATGTTCTTACCCCTATTTATAGAAAATCATTTTTAATACGGTGTAAACATGTTCATTTCCACTTGCACTTAGAGTTTTTTTTTTTTTTTTTTTTTTTTTTTTTTTTTAAGACATAAAACCCAAAAATGTATTGAAATGTCATGCTGATAACTTTGTTACCCTGTGCCACTTCGGGGTGTTTTCAGCTATAACATGAATTATTCTACTGGTAAAGAGAGAATTTGCGATTTTTAAGTGTTCCATGAACGCATCTTCTCTGTGTTTTGCCAGATCAAAATACACAGATTTATCACATTTCACACTAATATAATTTAGCTGTAGTATAAGCAAAATACTTTGAAAATATGTGGGATATATGTTGATTTTAAGTCTTTGGGAAGAACACGTTAAAGCTGAAAAAAGTTGCAATTCCCACATACATTCACTGGAGGTCAGCAGAGCATTATATTGCGTGCAGGTCCCGGATATTTTTTTTTTTTTTTGGTGCCGAAAGTGTATTACTATTTTTTTGATAACATTAAAAATGGACAACTACAGATGTACTTTAAAACCTAAATTGCGCAAACTAAGTACAATGTATAAAGTAATCATCAGTGCAAGTATATTCTGACAATAACATAAAAAGTTCGGCTTTCAAATTAATATTTGTAATATATACTTTTTTAAAAACAAAATTTTAACAAGATCAAATCAAAGCAACAATTAAATGCTTACAAATAAGATAAAGCACTGTAAATATTAAACAAAAAATCCAGAAAGTTCAATAATTGATGACTGATACATGTGGGTGATAAATATCTTTTGGTTCAACACTTTTTTATTCAGAGTTTAGGTCAAATATTTCTGCAAATGTGAGCAAAACTGTAGCCAAGCAAGGAAGCCACAAAGATGTTGTTGAAAACTTGCATCATTGGCATGATCTCAGCATGAATGATCTCAGCATGAAAAAAATGGTTGCACTATGCCACAGTATCCTAAAATGAAGGCGACCGACAGAATAGCAAAACAACATTTCTGCACACCATTTAACATTTACCCCAGGTAAAGAACAATGTTTTTTGCTTGTGTGTGCTTTGATATTGTGCCTACATTGATTTTGTATTCATTGTTTTTAGAAACCACCAAACCAAGATTAAAAGTTGTACAAGAAGAAAGATTTTTTAAAAATTCAGATAACTTTGCTGCACACAAAAATGAGTGGTTTTTAGGTTGGTTTTAAAACTCTTACTCACACCATATATTTGTTTTCTTTTTTTTTTTTAAAGTCCACATGATTGAGACTTGAGAAAAAAACCATAAAAAGAAGAATAAAGGGGTTTTGCTTTCCATGAGAAGTTTACCTTGTGCGTGGCTGTTCTTTCACTCCTCTCTTCTCCTCGATCATTTGACAAAGTTAGTCAAGCTCTGAACAAAAGAAAAAGCTTTGCTGGCAAAATAATTAAAGTGTCAATTTGGTAAATATTGTGTGTTATTTCCACATTAACGTACATTTCAACAAGTATTGACACAATTCTTCTGTTGTGTCAAAATGTACCTAAATAATAATTTAATTTAAGCTCTATTTAACTCTCTTAAAATTAGGCCAATTGAAAAAAAATATTGAGAAGAAATGGAACCAAATGACATTAGATTCGATTCGTTTATGCCCTTTTTTAAAAGTTATTTTTCATCATAAACAAACTAAAAAAAAAAGATTAAAAAGATGCAACATCTTGTGTAAATTGCATAATTATTCTTAAACTTTTTAGGCATTTTATATTGTCATTCTATTTTCAATAGGGAAATTAAACTTTGCAATATAAATAAAATTGAATTGAATTGAATATAAAAACTAATCAAAAAGGATTTGGGAATTTTAGATAAAACAGCCATTTAACAACATACAGCATTTTTTGTTTTTGCTTTTTTCGCTGGAATAATTTGGAAAGAAAGTAAAACATAACCCAAGTAGCAAGAAGAATGGTAAATTTTGTTTGTTGAATTTTGAAGTGTTTACTTTTTTAAAACCTTTTTTCCTTAAGAACATACCCGTACTTACATGTCACTGCAACAGAAACAAAAAAATAAACAGAGAGAAAGTCAGAGAAGTTGAAGGTGTCCCATGTTGCTCAGCAGTGCAGCTCACCACCATTCCTTAAATAGAGCACCAGTGAAGGAACCTGAAGCAAGAGGCCACAGTCATGAAACTTTAAGGAACCTTTTCTGTTGATATTTCAGCATTTCCTTTACAAAAGATAAGAAAAAAGAGGCCCAATAGCTGTTTTTTACTTCAGAAACGGTTTCCTATGATACCATTTAAAATCTTTTGGATTGTTTTTCTCGGAATCCACCGTCACACACACATCTGCTCTCATTAAAGACAGCTCTCTCATATCGCCCAATCTTAGATGCCGTGTCAAAAAGACGATGACTAATTCAGAAGGTTTAGATTTTAATTTTGAAAATCCTTCCACCCTTGAGAATAATTATAAATCTGTGAGAACGCTGCTTTTCTTTTATCTCACCACTGCTGAAAACTGAAACTTGCAGAGTTGTTAGAGCTGCCAAGGTCTCACCTTTCATTTTGTGTGTGCGCGCCAGACTGGCAGAACCCTGTTCGGCTGTCTCGCAAGTTCTTTCTGAAGTTAGTTCAGATGATATGTGATGTCTGTCTGTCTTTCAATCTGTACCTTCCATGGCACTCAAATGATGACTCATTTAGATGATCAATATTTGAGTTCTGAGGGGCTTGCAACCAGGAAGAATTGTAACACTTCTGTGAGAACATTGCCAGCCGACTCACCAATGACAAGAAAAGAAAGAAGCAGTTTGTCGGGACGGCCGAGGTCTCACCTTTCATTTTGTGTATGTGAGACTGGCACAACATATTGTTTAATCCTCATGAAAGACCCTGTTTTTTAAAGATACCTTTTTCTAAAATTAACTAAACATTTTCTCTCTCAGTTTTTTTTTTTTTTAATTAGCTAATTGTAAAGTTTGTTACAAATTATAAGTATTTATACAAATATCAGGAATTGAAAAAAAATGGAGGTAAATCATTTTTAACACTTTTCCTGCACCTTTTTCTGTTTCACTTTTGTACTTTGCAATTAGAATGAGAATGACTGACATTACTAGTAAAATAAGGTAAAAAATTCTGTGTAATTTGGTGTTTGCCTTCAAAGACAAAGAAATAAAAATTTCTGTCAGCATTTTCCTGATGAAAAATGAGTATGATCAAAGCAGTATGGAAAGCAGTAAAACTGTTATTTATTTATTTTTATCGTATATATTTATTTAAGACCGTTTTGCACTAAAAAGGGACACACAAATAAAAGATCAATTAAAAGGATGTGCCTGACTGCTTCTAAGTTCTTTGTCCCTGAAAAAAATAATTTCAGTATGACCATCTCTTTGAAACAATTAGACATTTTGGTTACTTTTACTTGAAAAGTAAATAGTTGTAGAACTTCAAACTTTCACAGCAGTTGAACGATGGAAGTTGAAATGCAGAAGTGACACGACAAGTGAGCATAGCGCACCAAAACAGGAAATCGACCCATAAGAACAAACACAGAGGAAATAATAAGAAGCTAATCCCTCAGTAAATGTGGCTGCTGTGGGAAAAACTGCCAAACATGTTTTCTAGGGGTTGATGGGAAAGTCCTGACCTGCTGCACCCCGCTGTGCGCCATCTAACCTGTCTGGGTTTTGAAACCATGTGATTCATAACACATGTCACACCGAAAGACAAGCTGGCACACTTGAACGTTTGAACTTTCCGCTGACCTGACCCCCCTTACATTTGTGGAAATATTTGAATTTGAAGAAATGAGACTTCAGAAGTTGCACTTTACTGAAGGCATGAAAATCCCAAAAAGTTTGAGTCACTCACTTTCTAAGTAACAAACTTCCTCTCAGTCTCAAGAGACAACAAACTGACAAATGTTTCACTCAAAGTACCTGAAGAAGTTGTTGAGACAATGTGTTTTATACTCTTGCAAATTAAAAAGAAAATGTGTTAACATTTATGTGTCACACACATTTCTTTCTTTTTTAATACAAATCTTGCATAAGATTTTATAAATGCAATGATTTCTAGACAATTTTAAGATGATACTAAGCAACTTCAATGTTGAGTTTTTTATTCTACATGTAAAGGTGAAACCGTTGAACATAGACATAAAAGCCAGAGGTGAAGCCACAAATGTATGTCAGACAGTTGAGCTCCTATGCGACCAACTTTTGGCACAGTGCTTTTCATTAGACAAAGGACACTTTCCATGTCTAACACACAGCTTTTGCTGTCAAAGGTCAACAGGATTTTGTTTTATAAATTTCTTACTTCGTCCACAGAAAAGCTTACAAAAACACATTTTATCATTAGTAGTCTTCAACTTTTTAGAAATCTGTAAATTTTTTTCTGCAGTATAAACTTAAACAAATCACTTCAGTATATTTTTTAAAACTGTAAAAATGGAGCAAATATAAAATTTGCTTCACAGAAAATAAAAGATAATTTTAATGCTTCCTGTAAAAAAAAAGATTGTTTTCAAGAATGTTTAAGCAATATCTCAGCTTTAATTAAAATGTTTAAATGTTTGCAATGCCAAAAATAATCAGACGTTTAGCTTAGATTCAAATACATTTATTTTTGGAGTATAAATTTATCAATTTTTTTTTTCAATTTTACATAATTTTATTTTAGGAAGGAAAACTTAAAATAGATGAAAGTACAACTTGATGTATGATGGTAAACACAGCTTAACACATAATGTTGCTCAGAGGGTAAATAACTGTTTAATACATATACACATATATTTTGATTTAAGAATATTACAACATAATTGTTAAATGGTGACTTTTAATGCTGAATAACACGTAATAAAAGAACTATATGAATGTATTTATAAAAAAAACAGTCCTTTGTCTTAGACAAAAATAATCCAACTTGACCACCAATACTGAAAATAGATCATCATTTAAACAAACTGAAGAAAAAACAGAAATATAAAAAGTCTCTGCAGACTTTTTGAGACATAAAACTTTTTTATGTCATAAAAATTAACAAAAATATTTATACAAGTCTTGTGAAATACTGACTTTGTCAT
Source organism: Oryzias javanicus (assembly GCA_003999625.1). Classification (NCBI taxonomy): domain Eukaryota; kingdom Metazoa; phylum Chordata; class Actinopteri; order Beloniformes; family Adrianichthyidae; genus Oryzias; species Oryzias javanicus. The sequence goes on along the minus strand of CM012441.1, from coordinate 8,670,451 downwards.
CTTCAGAGGTGATGATATTCTGTGGTCCTATTGGGAGATCTGAAATTGACTTCGCCCACCACTTGTTCCAAAACTCTCTGAACCGTTGGTGAAGGTAATAGAGGAGTTGAAGCTCTGCAGCATGTTAGACGTCCCTTTGCAGCTGTGATAAAGCATCCCTGCTCGCTTCCTGAAGTGATTGTCCAGGACAAAGTAGATGACCGGATTCACGCAGCTGTTGAAGAACGCCATGCAGCAGGAGACGACGAGACCATTGTCCAACACATACTGAGTTTCACACCCGAGTGTGGGCTGGAAGAGGTGTGAAATGATGCTGAAAGTTTTAAAGATGTTGTACGGGAGCCACGACACCACAAAGGCCAGTATGATGCAGAGGACCATTTTCAAAGAGTGTCTTCGACGAGCCTCCGCTCGAGGATTTCCCACAGCACTGCAGTGCTTGTTCAGGTGCATGATGATGGTGCCGTAGCAGAGCACGATGATCATAACTGGAAAGACGAAGGTCAAAAGTGTCATGATCAGGTTTGTGACCAGATAAAAAGTCGAAGAGTTGTCTTCCAGACAGCTCTGGCTCTCCTCTGGGTCCACCCCTCTGTACACCAGAGATGGGATGCCAAGCACAAGGGAGGTCATCCAGAGAGAAATGCAAGTGCCGATGATGCACCAGCTACTCCTGAGGTGCCTCGAATCCATCAGCTTCACTATCACCAGGTAGCGATCAATACTCATGCAGGTGAGAAAGAAGATGTTGGAGAAGCGATTGACAGAAATGATGTAGCTGCTCAGTTTGCACAGCAAATTACTCGCCGCTCCAAAGTTCCAGAAGTTGTTCTGGGAGGCAGAGATGGCCCAGAGGGGCAACGTGAGGACGAATATGAGGTCAGCCGCCGCCAGGTTGACAACAAAGATATCCACCAGACGACCTCCTCGTTTTCCTTTGCTCGCCACCACTGAGATGACAAAAAGGTTGCCCCAGAATCCCGTGAAGAATATAAGATAATACATCACGGGCAGGAAGATGTGGGAGCCGGGAAAACTTGAGCTGTGACAATCTTCCTGGTCTTCAAAGCTACTATCAGTATAATTAGTGCCATTATAATCATATAGAAAATAATAGTCAGTTGTGGCTTCCATGTTGAGAGATCAGTAGGAAGCTCAGCAGTGCTCTGCCAATGAGTAAATCTAACCATACCAGCTTTCTGCTACTTTATATCGCAAGTGCAAACCACAGAGAAACAAAAAAAAATCTTGGTGTTTATCTCTCTTCCTCTCAGATCTGTGGGTTATTTCCTTTGTCTGTCTGAGAAAACTTCCTCCTTTCTTGTGTGAGAGACTTTTATTTTATTACATTTACCTTTATATATTTGCATTTAAAACAAAATGCTCTGGTTTATTTACTCCTCTTTCCTGCAAAAGGAAAATTTACATGTTCAAAATTCGTCATTTTTTTTCCCATGACAGACGACATTCCCTTTTTTCAGTTACACTTTTGCATTAAAAGTTATATTTCCTTTGCAAATGTCTGCACGCAGCCAGTAGGGGGCAGGTGAGATTTACATTTTTTCCACATTAGTGACCTTAAACACAAAGTTAGACCAGCTGTGGGTTTTTTTTTTTTTTAACAAAACCTTTCACCTTATTTTGTCTTTTCTAGTTGCATCTTCACTTTTGTTCCAGATTGCTCCTAAAGTCAAACCTAAAAGAGTTTTTCATATCCTGTGCCTCTTTGAGGCTTTAATATGATATCAAAGTTGTTATTTTTAACTGCAGCTGCATGTTCACACAAAAGCAACTAATAAAAATCAATATGTAAACTAATGTTGTTACACTTGTTTGTAATTCTTTTTTGGACTTTTGTGCAGCTTCTTTTTTTTTCAAAATGTTACTTTAGATAATTAAGTTTTTTTTTTAATCTTATTGTTTATATGTTAGACTGGGACTTTTATTTTTGCAGTGAAATGATCTGAGGTTATGACTCATACACATATGGCACAAATGCATGATACTCATTTAGAAAAGTCAGCGTTTTTAAAGTCTTCTTAGATCAAAAGTTCAATAGTTATCTTGAGTTCTGTGATTGCTGAGAAATTAAATATATTTTTGGTTTGACTGGTGTTTCAACCTGAAACCATAAAAAAAGATGCAAAACCTTCACCCTTCTGTTTAAAGCAGACATTTTTTCAGCAAGAATGATAGTTCTTTATGAGGAAGTTTTTAGTAAAGAAAGCTCCATTAAGAAACTAATTCCTCTTTAGGTATCATTCAAACACTCTATTTTGCAGGTGGCGCGTGGATTTACCCATCACCGCACAGAACCTCGTCAGCGTTGTTTGCAGCTGCAGATTCTCCTTGAAAAAAAGTTTGTAATTATTTTCTGCTGCATTCTTGTTGCTCTGTCAGTGGAACGTTACATTCCTCTCCTCGAATAAGTGCTGTCTCACTCCAATTGAGCCGAGTAAATGTGAAAGCCCCTGAATGGAGCAGTCTCAATGGGAGAAAATAAACAATTGCACTGGTCCATGGGTGCAGCAGGGGAGAGCAGATGAGAGGAAGGGAGAAAGGCCTCCCAAACGCGCTAAGATTCCCATGGATACTTCCTCCTTTCTTCTTTTCAAAGGCAAGTCTTGTAAAATACAGTAGCCAGATGATTTCTTTTCTTTTTTTTTTGTGCTTGCTCACTTTTTATCGAGTGGAAAGGGGCACAGTTTTTTCCCATTCATCCCAATCAAAGCAGAAGAAAAGGGGGATGACTTTTAAGACCCATTCTATGGTGTTTTTAACATGTTTTTATGGCATTTTTCTCACGATGAAGGACATATATCATCAAAACCAAGCTTGAAATTGTGTTTCTAAATATTTATTTATTCGATTGTTGTGAAACAGGAGCAAAAAAAAGGAAACTTCTTTTTAATAGTTGAAGGTGCAACAAAGGGACTCTTCCCCACTCCACTCCATTCTGATGCGTTCACTTGTAGACAAATAGATCCATACGTCTGGCTCAAAACTGTACGGCTGGATAGCTCAAGTGTTGCTCGCCATTTTTGTTGGAGCACTAATGTTAGGTTGGGGTTGCTGTAAGCTAGCGGGAGAACTTGTATACAAACATATGATGGGAAATGAGGGCAGCATTGCCTACAACCCAGATCTCCAGAAAAAAAAACAGATTAAAAAAAAAAAAAAACAATTTTGGCTTAAAACAGTATAATCATTATAAAAATGCTTTTACAATCTGTAATATTTTTTAATTTGACCACAATTCCTCAGAGTTTGCTCCTCATTTGTTCTCATTTGATGATCTACTTGATTCAAACCTGACACGCTTAAGAGATTCATCTTGGATAGCAGTGACTGTGGAGCAACAATATTTATCTTGACCAAAAACCCTGGTGGTTAAGTGCACTTTCAAAATGACAACCAGATGTTACCTAATACTTCTGATGATGAACTTCTCCAAAGGGTCCTTGTTAAGTGGTTGCTAAGTTGTTTGAGGTGAGCAAAGTGTTTTTGTGAAATGAGCATGCAGATTACCACTCATCTAACCCCAACCAAGAGCTGGCTCTCGAAAAAGCTATGAAAGAACTTCTTCTGCCATCTCTGTTTGGAAAGTCTGTAACCTAGTCTTCTGTCTGAGCAAAAGTTAACAGTTAACAGTTAACAAAGACCTTCTTTGCCTATGAAAAAAATTAGGTGTGGCGTTGTGGTTTTCTGCCTCTCACATTGATCAAAGGTAACCATTGTTCGTTTTTAGTCCATTGTCGTTGAGTAGGTCAGAATGAGCTACACGTTGCCCAATATTTAACAGTCAGATTATACGTTTTTGATAAAGGCATAGATTTTGACACATGCAGCGGCAAAGCCCCGCAACCCTATTAATCAAGGGTTTACGGCTGAAGAATGATTGTTAGATGTAAAACATTCAATCTGTAAAATTTTCAGCCACTGCACAATGTCCCTTTTGAGTTTAGTTACATTTTTTATTTGCTTTTATTGTTTACTGTTTGTGTCTACCAGATAAGGTAATATATTTTTGTGCCTGCATGCTGGTTAGGCTGTCTGGTATTTTTATTTTTTAAGAATAGCCTTTGATGGTGCTTTTTTTTTTTTTTTTTTTTAACCTTCCCCCTACACTGTCAGTTGTGCAATGGGCCAAAAATGTCTCTGGCTTTTTTCATGAGTTGTTTAAACCGTTGCACTTGTCGAAATGACAAATGTCCGCACAATGATACTTTTTTTTCCCAGGGAGGCAGGAGGGGGGGTTTCAAAGCCTCGTTATTGCACAGGTGATGGAGTTTTGTTAAACTTGCCCCAAACATAGAGGACAACCTCCTTCTATTTGTTCAAATACTCTTTCATTCATGCATTATTTTTCATTCAGTGCATGCCTTCTATTTTTTTTTTTTTAGATTGAGGTTTAAGGTTAAACTAAACGATTATCAGTTTGATAAATAGAGCACTTGCAGGCTCGCTGCACGTTGAAAGTTTATGGTCAAAGCAGCTCCGCTCCAACTGGGGCTTATCTTTCTATCTCAGAGCATGAAGTAAACACTGTCAGACCACAAAACAGTGCTTGTGTTTCCTGTGCTCTAAACTCCACTAAGCTGTGTAACCCAAGTCTGAGAAACAGCACAGTTGTTTGCAAAGCTTGTCAGAATGCTCGAGGTGCCAAACATAGAGGTTACTGTAAAGGAAGAAAAAGAAAGAAAAAAATCAGCTAGTTTCTTATCCTTTGAAATATTCACATGCATTTTTATATGAAAAATACTTGCAGCCATACTTTAAATGTTAACAAAATGCCATGGTATTCTTATTTACTTATATTCAGTGAAAGAAATAAAAACAGAAATTGCTCATTAAATGCTTATTGGTACTGAATCTGAAGGATAAGGATTACAACCATTGACTGTATACAGAGAACTGGACATAGCGAATGTGACGTCACTAATAGAAAATGCCTCACCTCCAGTGCCAGTGAAGTGAAGCCAATTCAGTTGCCATTTTTCTGCATTACAGACGTTGCCATCTTAGAGCCAGACAACAGTAATTGCTCAGTCGGTCTGAGTCAACGTTTCTAAAGTAAGTAGTTAGTTTCATTATTAGTAGTTCGAAGTCTATGCCCCTTCCACTGAAAGCGGGCCCAGGAGAATCTGATTTTACTGAGGAATCTGATTGGCCAGTTTATAAGTTGAATAACTTGTGAAAAAGAAAAAATAAATAAAAATAGGACAAGTAATAAGATGTTTTGAAAAGGGTATCAGAATAAGAATAGTTGTACTGACTGAGTAATAGCAGTTTATTTCTTTCTAGAAGTCTATGGGGCCAGCAGGTATTTCCTGTTTGGAAGAGGAGGTGGGAGTGGTCACTCAGTCCAGTTTTTAGTCAATAAAAACAACATAAGTGGATTAATCAATACATTTGAGAAACCAAACAACAAGATGAATTAGCATTTTGTTTTAATTGACAGTGTTTTACATTCAAAATTTCATGATGATAATGATGATGGCAGCGAAATGGACATTTGACTTCTTAATCACCCAAGTTCCTGTAGCAGATAGTTGCCTCAATGGGATGCGTGCCATCCATGGACTGCATAAGAGAAGTCAAAGTCACTGTCAGTATTTCCACATCTGAGCCCTCACCTGAGTACTGACCCCGTGTATATAGTGTGCCTGTTGTCAGCACCTCAGTGCGAAGTCTTGTACTGCCCCTGCATACATTTCTGAGCGTTTTCTCTTTGTTATCTCTCCTGGTTTTGACATCAGCCTGTCTCTTCATCATGCTGCCTCCCGTCTGCCTCGAACCACGCCTGGACTCTGACTTGCCTTTGTCTTGCCCCTTTGTTTATGGTTGTTATTAAACCTTGGTTGCTGATGATCCAAACGCATCTGCCTCATCGTTACAGTCACCCTTAGAAAATGACTTGCTTCTGGTTCCAAGGATATGAAGTCAAGTCAGTCGCCATTTTTCTGAGACGCCCATTGAGACAACTGTATTGGGAAGTTGGGCTTTAAATTGAATTGAAATCAGGAATGAGCAGGCTACTTTTTTAAAGGCACCTGATTGGCCAGTTTATAAATTGAATTACGTGCGCTACAGCAAAATTATGATGAGAAAAAAATAGGGTTAAAAAAATAGCAATGCAATAATAGTTATTACAACATATATAATGGCTGTGTAATAGTTTATCATTTCTAGATAGAAGTTCATGGGATTTAACAGCAGTATTCTGTATTTGGAACCTGATGGGGCAGGGGTCACCCAGTCCAGTTCTCTTATGCATTCAATGGTGTCATTATAACATTGAATGATCTTTGCTGTAAGAAGGATAAGGGGGGAAAAAGAGTAATTGAGTGCTTATGGATGTTTTTTTTTTAAACTGATCCTCAGAATGGTTCAGGATTGGCTGTTGACATTGGACTTTTGCATTTGACTCGTAGGAGAGCATCTGCTGCTGAGGCGTTTTGATTAGGTCGAACGTGGTGTGTTCCTAGGGTGAACCCACAAAGATGAAAGTCTCAGCTGTGTCCACAATGGTGGAGCAGATCTGCAGGGGAGGAAGCGCAGGCAGGTTCCTTCTGAAGCCGCTCTCATGAGCTGAGTGTGCTCTTTTCAAGAGTAGCGGGGCCTTAATGAAAACAAGCTGAAAATATTGCAGCTCAAACATTCTGGGAAAACGTCATAATGATTTTGTTTTCGGTTTTGTTATTAGCTGTTAGGACCTGTTCGCAGTGTGAGTGTTCTAGGTCGGCGGGTCAGAGGAGAAGGTCACCATCACCTGGGGGAAACAGAATTCATTACTCAGAGAGCCATTATGGTGCCCGGACCAGAAACAGGCAGATCTATCTGGTTTTGGCGGAAGAGACGCAGTGAGAACATGCATTTGCGCGGAAGGTGTGTGGAGGTATGGCTATGTGCAAATGTCCGCTTTTGGCGACGCAGAGGGCGGGCACGTGCTCAGCATGTTGATTTTGGGGAAGAATTGTTTTTTGAGGAGAAAGAAAAAAGGCGGATTCAGAGGTGGGGTTGATGAATGTGTTGATGGTGGCATTTTGATAGGGGTAATTTTGTCCTGACAGGGCCCAGGCTCTCTCATGAATCAAAATGTGTCAGCCAGGCGCTGGAGATGGAGGGTCGCTCATTGTGGCTCTGACACCCATGTGAGGGGCTGAGGCTGCTGGGGGTCAAGTGTGACACCTCATTAGGACGATGTTGATTTAGTGTGGCCACAGCGCAACAGACCTCCTCCCATGGGGTAAGGAGAGGCGTTTGAGTGAGGGGGTGGGAAGCACTCAGCACTGGATGGAGAATGAAGGGCCACTGCTCTTCATCTGCGAGGCACTCAGCTGACAGCCTGCAAATCATGCACCTTACGTCTGGGAACAGCACCCTCCCCCTGGCTTCAGTTTTCACTCTGTCACCTTATAGCTTTTAGTTTTTTTTGGATCACGGAAAAGTCAAGAATTTTTTAGAAAGATGAAAAATCAGTCTTTGTTTTAGATTTAGGAACCGTGACTCTCGCTTAGGGAGTCCTCCCCCTCAGTGACCCCCTCCGTCCCTGACAGAATAATGCTGACCTTTCACCTTTGATCTTTTGATTTAAAAATGTTTGCAGCAATGTCAAGATTAGATCTGACAAGCTGCAGTTGTGCTCCGAGCTCAAGTACAAAGTGATGAATGATGGTTTTGTTGCTTTGCTATGGAAAGCATGTCTATTACTTTGGATTATCCTTTGATGAATATTGTGTTTTTGGTGTTTTTAGGGCATTCCTGTAGCATTTTTCTAACAATGAAGAACAGCTATAAAGAAAATTCAGATTAAAATTGCATTTTTGAGTATTTCTTGATTCAAATTGTTGTGAACCAGGAGCACAAAAATGCAGTTTGAAAAAGCCATTAGCAGTGATCTTGGTGCTACAGTCTGTGGGCCACAAGCTTCCTGCTCTGCTCTATTCTGATCCATCCACTTGTAGACAAATAGATCCATGTTTGTCTTTGCTTCCCTCATCTGAGCTCGGATCTAGCTCAAACTTTACAGCTTTACAATTTTTGTGGCACCGGTAATGTTAGGTAGGGGTTGTGAGGGAGAGAGTGTAAACAAAGGGATGATGGGAAATGAAGGAAAGCTCACAACTCATAGGAAGGTTTGAACTCCTGCTGCTCTGATTAAACTATGCTCTTGAAAATGACACACTTTTTTTTTAATTACAGCAAAAATCCACATAATTCAAAGACGACAAGGAATGCTTTAAAAACTGCTCATTAAATGACTAATGAAGAAACGTATGAGCATTACTGTTTTGCTGCTTGAGCATTACTGTTTAATCAAAGTTAGTGATTATTCAAATGTTCCAATACCTAAAAAAAACTAGAAAAACTTCATAATGTGTTAAGCATTTTCCATTTGGGCTGCATAATAAATCGACAATTTATAGTTTTTGGAAAATCCGCCTGTACGGTATCACAAAAGACGACGTAAACTGCGATAAATGGTTGCACACATGCTAAAATAAATTGTAATTCCAACTTATTTATTTAAGGAATCAAATACAGTCCTTTACCACATTTGATCAACCAGATGGAACTCTTCACAGCTTTGACAAATCGGATTGAGTCCTTTTTTGGAGTATAATTTAAAGTCTTACTCCAACATTATATTTTTTTCTATTGCAAAATCCTTCCCAGGTTTTTAGCCAAAATCAAAAAAGCTTTTGTCGTTTTTGAAGACAGTTTCTGCACAGTGGCAGTTCATTAGAAATACGATTCTAGTTTGTGGGTGGGACACAGATAAACCCACCCCTCCCTCTCCCTATTGCTGTGTACTCTTATAACCTCAAGCTAACATTAGCGCCGCAAAAATAATTACCAGCAATATCAGATCAATCCAGCTTTACAGTTTTGTGCCAGAATCGCACTTCAGTACAGCACGAATGTTGAACGCTCATCATGTCTAGCACACTTAATTGTGAGCGAGCCAAAGTGTACGTAGAGGAAGAGCAGTAGCTGTGTCATTCGTCTCAGCTTTTTCAAGCATCTGGTTTTCTGATCCAATGCAATTTGAATTAAGAAATACTCAGAAACACAGTATTGATTGTAAATTATTTTATATAGGTCCTCTATTATTACAAAAAATGCTACAAGAACACGTTTATGTTGGAGTGGGTCTTTAAGTTGTGTTCTGTTTTATTTAAAAAAAAAACTGTTGCAGTGAAATGGAAATGAATAATCAGTTTATTGTTGTCTTTTACTGCAAAATTGATCACTACACTGCAAAAACAAGCTCCATATAAATAAGTAAAAAAAATTCCTAAAATGTAAAAAATATCTTTAAATAAGCAAACAAAATCTGCCAATACGGGAAGTAAAATTGTCTTACCAAGAATTATTATTTTTAAGAAACTAATTCTAGTTGTTAAAACAAGTTTTCTCAAACAAAGTTAATCTTGCGATTGGAAAACTTTACTGATAAGAATCTTTGTTTTATTTGTCTTTTATTTTCTTTAGATTCAGTTTTTGCAGTGTAATATCTCAAGTTTTTCTCATCTTAATTTTCACACAAGAGCTGCTCAAACTTTGGTTCATGAGTTTAGAGTTTTAATCCAGCAACAATAGCAGATCTCATTTTATTATATATATATATATATATATTATATATATATATATATATATATATATATATATATATATATATATATATATATATATATATATATATATATATATATATATATATATATATATATATATATATATATATATAATATATATAAATGTTCTGAATGTTGCTAATTGTGCATTTAAACTGTTAGCTTTTCTGGGACATTGCTGAAGTCGGAAATAGATAAAAAAAATCAACTTGGTTGAAGGAGTACAGTCAATTCCCAGACTCAAACTTTTATGAAACGCTCCAGTCCTCTTATCAGTTATATTACCAACTCTTATAACATGCATGTGTTGGTAATAATCACAAAGACTGTGTTTATATAGATATGTAAAAAGTTGATGTATTGTGGAAGTTTTGTTTTTTTATTTATTTTTTTATTAAAACCGCAAAAACCTAACAATTATCTGAATATGACGCTACAATCGACATCAGTGATCTAAAAAAGATGTGGCGAGATAGATGAAGAAGCACAACCAAACAAAAACTAACCTATTTTGTTACTGCCCTCATCTGGCCATTTCTTAGAATTGCATTGAAAGTTGTGCATCTGTTTGTGTGCAGCATCTGAAGCCACATTTTTTTCCTGCCACAAGTAAAAATAAAATATGTATTTATTTTGATTTTAAGCTCATCACAGTTGAATCATGTTGCATGTGAGGTTTTAGCTGCACTATCACAGCCACATGCTGCTAGATTTTTGGTATATTTTCACAGAGAAACATCTGTCTTAATTTCTCCAACTGCTTCAGTTTGATTGCACCCGCCTCAGAGGCAATCAGCTGCTTATCACCCCCCACCACCACCACCCAGCCTTCAACAAGAAACGCCAAGGTTGTGAGCATTTTTCCCCTACCTTAATTCATCATGCATATCTAAATCCCAAATGATGAAAAGCTGTGAACTTAATTAGAATCTCGCTGAATGCCTGAATAATGAATGAATCTTAATTTACTGCTCATTTGTCATTCAGTAAGTGAAGATAATTTTCGATTTTTATTATTTTAAGAGCGCTTCATTTACATGCAGATTTAAGAGAGGGTGGGGTGTGGGGGGGGCACATTCAAATGTAAAACGATATTGTCATTAAAGCTGGCCTTTTCCTCCTTTTGTGCACAAGCGAACACGCACATACTCATACAAATGTGCAGAGGGCCATCTGTCTTCACTCACGCTGCCCATCAGATAAACCTATTGACCACCGTCCAGGAGATTTGGTTCAAGATGCATCAAACTAGCAACACCTCTGCTGTACGTGATGATTACAATTTCATAGTATAATAAAATTCTATTTGTCACCCACTTAGTGATAAATCCCTTTTACCAGGAATGAATGATTTATGAATGCTGGTGTGGCTGATGTCACAGTCTGCTTTTGTTGCCTTTTGAGATTTTACTCATTAGACTGAATAATAACTGTCACTAATTCAAGCTGTTCTCCAATGGCTTTTTGAATAGAAAGAGAGGGAGAGAGTGTGAGTGAGGCAGCAATAGAGAGGAGAGAGGCCTGAGAGATTAACTCCAGTGAGCTCACTCTGAGAGGCCCAAGAATGGCTGAATATTGTTCTGGCGGTGGGGAGATGGGGGAGTGCGAAGGGGAACAGGGGGAAGGAGAAAAAAAAGTCCCTATGCCACCAGAGAAATGAACTTGATGCTCTCAGGGGGGGAGCAGGGGGAGGAGGATCGCCGTTTCTTGCCTCTGACAATCAAAATTAGATTGGCCGGCACTGTGTCAACACTCGCCTCAGTTAAGGCATGACAGGAGGTGGACACCCCCCCCTTTCCTCCAGACCCCCCCCTCCTCGTGGCTGCTTGAGAGTTTGCCATGTGAACTATGGAGACCCCACAGGGCCTTTTACTGACTGCAATTCGGAGAAATACCCTTTTATTGTACTGTAAGCGTTGACATCTTGAGTTCTTCATTCCGTGGCGATGGTTGGAAATTAAATCAACAGGAAACATAGCAGTTCCTGGAGGGGAGTTCTGTGGGACTGCAGCAACGAGGTTCGTCTGTGCTTCCAAACAGAGAGCAGGACGCACGGTCTTTAAGGTTCTATAGATTCTCAGAAATATACAAACGGGGACAAAGCAGGAAGCAGAAAACACATAATAATGGATTTAGGGAGTCACATGTGAAGATAAAATAAAAACTGTTATGTAAGACCTTAAAAACACTTTGAAAATTAATTTATTACCAAAAAAGATGCAAAAAACAAATAAAGATGCAAAAACAGCTCCATGTAAAATAAGTCTAAAATTCTTGTCAGATTTTCTTTAAATAAACAAATAAAAGTCTAAAATCTCATTTTAAGAAAATATTTGTCAAATTTAGATTATTTAATATTGAAAAACTTTATTGATACAGCTATTTTTCTCTCAAGATTGTCGTTTTCTTGAAGCAGTAATCGGTTTACTTTCTTAAAATTCATTTTTTGCGATGCTATAAGAAAGGGGGATATGATAACTTCTCTCAGAGTGTTTGAAGCTTGAAGCCCTTCCCAAACAAACATCAGCTTTTCCTCTGTTTGTGTTTTCACCAACATCAAGTGAAAGGGGAAGTTAGGACTGAGTTGATCCCGGGTTGTGTTTTTCGATGTTTGATCAGTGACCTGGATTATTTCAGTGTATCCAGCGTTACCACACTGAAGAGGGAGAGCAGCTGTGTCCTCACACGACCCCGCTGTTTTTGTCCCATCATCCCAAAAAAGTTGTGTTCAAAACAGACCGAGAGAGCAACTCGTGTTTCTCACCACAGTTCAAAAGCAAAAAGGACATTTTATTTCTCTTATTTTATCTCAATTTTTGAAAAAAAAATGTTATCAATAGCTCCACAGCTGAGATAGAATTGTGTCGTAGTTCAGTAAATAATCCTAAAAATGTGTTACTTCATTAAAAAAAAACCTGAGTCATCAAATAAAAAGATTGCTTTTCCCTTTCAAGCTAGTTCCTTTTGCTGCCAAAAAAAAGAGACATCGGACTGACTTTCATGTCATCGCTCACAGCGTCACAGGAAAAATCAGAGGAATGTGCTTATTGTTGTTTATCATCAGAGAAAGAGTTGTTATTGAAAAGTTTTGTGAATGTTAGGGAATCAGTAAATTAAAAAAATGTACTTTTTATTGTTGTGGATGTGGTTTTTCTTTTCTTTGCTAATAAATGACTATGTTTCTGCAGAAAAGAAAAAAAACAGAGATGGGGGAAGAATTAGATATGTCTAAACCTCTTTCTACCCCCTCAGACACGATCAAAACACTTGTGTTCAGTCCACTGGCAGTCGACTCGTTTTGGCCGCAAATTTGTTATAAATAAAAAATAAAGTGAATAAATAAAGCTGTGTTTATTAAACTACAACAACAGTTAAACTGTTTAGTATCGTTAAGGGATTTGTAAATGGAACAAATGGTGTTTCATAAATTCAGCATAACAACTGAAAAATCAACACAATTTTTTTAAGCTCAATATGATCACGAATATTAAAATAATACTGAGTAAATACTTTTAAATAATTTTTCAAACTACACAAAAATCTTACATTAGCATTTTATAATGAGATGTAGAGTCAACTGTATCAAGTAGAATTTGTTGAGTTTTTTTCTCACAATGTTAGTCTGAGATGTAAAAATATTTATATGAAAGTTCTGAAAAAAAAGTACAATGTAGTATTAGGGTCAGTTTATGAGCAAAAATTGTTTTTTTAATGTACAACTTTAAATCTTGTAAATTTACGAAAAAACCCTATTAATATTTCATTTTTTTGCAGCCCTAACACCCCATTGTAAAAAAGCACTTTATTTACTCACCATTTAAAAGTTGATGCACACATATTTAATATTGTGTAATTGTATTATTAAGAATTTATTATCATCCAGTGTCTAACAATAGACAAGTTACTCTCACTAAAAAATTTTGAACATCATCAAAACTTTTTCCTGCCAAAGATTTTACGGAAGCAGCCATTTTGAAATAAGAAGGAAAAGCCCTTCTACTTCCCCTAGTGGAATAATAATGAACTATAGGGCAGAATACTTGGATCAATATTTATATACATATATACAGTATCTCACAAAAGTGAGTACACCCCTTACATTTTTGCAGATATTTATTTATACCTTTTTAATGGGACAACACTGCCAAAATGAATTTTTGACAAAATGAAAAGTAGTCAGCATCCATCTTGTATATATATATAATATATATATATATTATATATATATATATATATATATATATATAAACCCCTCATCTGGCCCGCCTAGCATGTCTAGCTCAGGATCTGAAGAAGAGAAGATGGCATCTTCAGATTGACTGCAGTCAAATGAGCCGCCATTCACATTTCTGTGGTGAAATCAGCCGTCACTGTTTTTGTGTGAGTTTCATCCAATACTTATGGTAGCAGGGCTGAGAACGCTGGAAAATCTCCACCAGACTCCACGGAGCTTCTTGATGTGACCACGGAAATATGATCGGTGGCTCATTTGACTGCAGTTGTAAAGGATCGGTGAAAATTCGGTCTGCAAAGCTCTAAACTTCCTCGTCTGAGCTGACAACTAGCTCAAAACTAAACTACTGGACATTTTTGTGGAGCAGCGGTGATGATTCATGCTAGCGAGACACAGAGCCACAATAATCAGAGAGGGGGGAGTCCAGGACAGGTCAATGCCGCTGCTCGAAAAGCCACGCCACCCCACACAATATTTTTTGGACTGAATTTTCAGATCAACATGAAAAATGTCTTTTTTTAGACATTTAGATTGTTGGATTTTGGTTAAAAAGTTCACAATCATAATTAAAACACTACTGATAAAGTTTTTAAAAAGAAAAAAAAAATGTCATAGGGGAACTTTAAAGGGTGTGAGCTGAATTTTATGTGTGAAATTCCCTTTTTACTCTTTTGAAAGTTCTTTATTACTGTATGCTACTCTGAACATTGCTGGAATTTATACACATGAATATAAAATATTTTCCTCTTTCCTATTGTTGCTATTTTATTATATATGATCTAATCTAATGATAGTTTCTAAATTGTTTAAATAAAAATAATTAAAAAACACTGTTTTTGTTATCTTTAAAGTTTTGCTTTGTCTTTAAAAATAGTATCTTTTGTTGCATACATACTATTTTCAAAGGTTATTTTTGTGCACACATTCTTTATACACATATTTCTTCTAAAGTGTACATTTTGGATAATATGCTGATGTTGTAAAAAAAACTAACTGCATCAAAATGATGCAAGCACAACGCTGAGGTTAACTGAAAAATACTGCTGATTCTTCCAACTGGGGCCTGTTTGCATGAAAAGAAAATCCCTCAGCATATGGCATGTTCATTTTGTTACTATTTTGACTTTTAGCTGTTGGGCGGTACCATGACATGCCCATGCATGGCTGCAGAGCAGCAGTTTCAGCAAATATGAGCTTTAATAAGCTTACCATGCAGACAGCTGTCGTTTGTGGAGGGTGAAGGGTGAATCTGAACCTGCGAAGTTGCAGAAGGCAAACTAGTATCCCGGTTTTCTTGAGAGGCAAACTTTTTTTACTGCTGATTTTTATCAGATAGATCCTTACATCCACTAGAAAAAGTTTTAAAGTTACAAAAATATTTAAAGGTAAAGTACAAATGTATTTGTAAATTCAGCAGATTTAATATTTTTCTAAACATATTTAGTTTGCAACTTCTCAGTTCTCCTTTAATAAACCTGCGAGAGATGTTGAAGCGTTCAAAATATCCGACTTTGGGCTTTTGTGCAGTGTTCAGCTGCTTCCACTTCATTTATAGTTTGTACAACTGTGTCTTTTGTGCCAAAACAACATCCATCAATGTCCTCCCTTGTCTATGTAGGGAGGGTTTGACTGATGACGTTTTTGGCACATTGATGCACTTGAGGGGCAGGGGACTGTAGATGTTTGTTTATGTTGAGTGGGAATTTTTCAAAAGGTTTATGTCATTACTGGCATCAGGCTCTGTGAGCTTGTACTGGGTGGTCTTTGTCTGCTTGCATGCGTAAAGAGCTTCGTTCTCACTCTCATTTGTCCTCTATTGATTCCCTAAATTAGGTTGATGAGAGGCCCACTGATCAGGTGGCATATTAATTGGGTCGGACTGGATCTTATATGAAATCCAAATAATGCCAAGCCAAACCCCAAACCTTTGTCCTCTGAGTGCTCTCTTTAACCAATTAGCCTCAATTCTGCTTCCTGCCTGCTCTCATGCTTGTTTTTGTTTTCCAGGAATAAGAATGCCACCAATAGTGTATGTAGGTATGTCTACATATGTTGCCTCTTTATAATATTTGTAAGGGAGATCATAACAGCAGATTTTCTCCTCAAAAATGTAATACTTGAATGAAAAATTGAAAAAAAGTTATGTTTTGTTTATAAGAGCACCATTTCTTCGTTTCCTGTTGATATTAAGGGGAAATTATCAAAGAATTTCCATTTTTTTTGTAAAACAAAGCAAAATCTAACTCACTTTCAAAACAAAGATTACTTTCAAATTCTAATATTAATGTTTGTATTTTGTATTTGCTCTTACTTGCAGTTTCTCAAAATAAGCAACGTTTGTTGTTATTTATAATGAAATATAGGAAATATACTTGCATTTCTGACTAATATTAACATTTTTCATTATTACTTTTTTCTGGGCTGAGCAGTTAAGAAGACATAAGCAATCAAAATGTGGTTTATAGTTTACTTCTTGTTTAAAAAAAAAAAAAAAAAAAAAACAAAACATGACACATTGCTACTAGTTCTTTTGAACAGAAAAAAGGGTGAACATCTGATTGTGGAGGAACACTAGATCTTTAAAAGAAATCAAGCTTAAAAGGAACAACAATTTTTGGCCCAGAGTTACTAAATTAATGCTTGTTGAATAAAGGGAAGAAATTAATCTCAGTCACATGTTGGGCAGTTTGTGCAGTACAACAAAGTGTACAACATTACTGAGAATTGGCATTTGCATTAAATTCTAAAGTCAAATGAAACTCCAAACACTTTAAGCTAAATAAATGATTTATTGTACAAAAAGAAAATGACAGTAAATAAACAACAAAAGAAAAAAATAATGATACAGTTATACATATGCACAACCATTAAAACTACAAAGTTGGGGTGACTTTTTCATTTTTTACTACACAAAGAACAAGGGGAATGAAGAGGAAGAGAGAGAAATGTTAGAAGCGGCGAACCTGTCCAAAACAGAATAAAAGTTAACATTTGGGTATGTATTTACATAGATATTTTTTTTTACTCTCATATATCTATATGACAAAAAACCACACATACCAGAACACAAACACTAAAATTCAAAAAGCAACTTCTCAACAACTTTAATAGTTAGGCTTCAGATCATTTTTTTATTTTTATTTTGACCACACTTGAACAAAACCGCTACCATCAGTCACTCTGTCAGTAACTCAGTCTGAACCTGAGAGCGAGGGGACCCTGTGGTTTTCATTTTTTGAGGGGATGGGAATGACTCTTATGAGCGTTTGAAATGATGAACTGCTGGCATTTTTCTTTAAAAGCAAAGTTTTTAGAAGGCTAAAGTGAGGTAGACAAACTTTGAAATACTTTGTAATTCATATTAATAAATAACAACTGACAAGTTGTAATTTTTTTTAAGCAACCACTGTCCCTAAACCAGCACTTTCCTCCCTTTGAAATGTTCTAGCATATTTCTGCGATCACAGAGGTTTCAGCATGTCATCCTCTACTTTGGCTAACAATCCCTGGATATTCCTCCCATTCCTACATGGGCTCTTTCACTTAAAATACACTCAAAGGCAAAAACATGTCAATGCAAGACAGTTGTCACACAAAAAAAAAAAAAAAAAAAAAAGAGGATACAATCAGTCTAGCCTGGTAGCAGATTGAAGTTAATGGGTGGAAGTTAAAGCATTCTATGTTCAGGATCCAATGTGTAATACAAACACGATCTCTTACCCAAAGGGGGCGTGGTGACCTCTCAGGTCGCTTTTACAGTACTTTCAGGTTCTGGATTGGAATAAAATGTGTGAATATCTGGACAGGCCCCCGCTTCAGACAAAGTCAGAAAGGTATGATGGCATGAAAAGAAGTGAAAACTTCCCTAGTTCATGGTTGATCACCAAAAGCTTGGATATTGTTTAAACCTATAACGTACAAGCTCTCTTATGCTTGGTAAAACACAAACAACACTCCTCACGCCATGAACGTCCCATAGTGCAAAATTTATTGTTGGTAAGGTAGAGTGCCCCCCAAAAAGGTTTTTGTACCTCTTTTTTAATATATACATATATCATTTATATATAATGTCAGAAGGCTCTCACTTTATCCAACAGCATAGTGCTTTCGTTTATAACAAAAGGATATCTTTGCATTGACATCCAGGAGACAAAGACAAGCTTCGAGAAAACTAATCTATTCTGTGTTCAAGCACTAAAAGTATTTTCTCCCTTTTAAGAATGATGAGGTGACTGGGGGCATTTCCCAAAATGTTTTCTAAACTTCAGACATTGTGTTTTAGATTTTGCTGCCTATCTGGTGTATTGTGGTTTCTAAAAGCGTTTAAAGACCCACTCCAATGAACATAACATGTTCTTGCAGCATTTTCTCATGAAGGGGCACACGTATAAAGTAAATTAAGCTTAATATTGGATTGCTGAGTATTTCTTTAATCAAATTGTTGTGAATCAGGAACAGAGAAAAATTAAAGCTTGTAGGTGTGGTGTATGTGCTCCATTCTGATGCATCCACTTGCAGACAAACAGATCCATGTCTGTTTTCCGCATCTGAGCTGGCATCAGGTTCAAAACTGCACAGCTGTGGAGCTCCAATATTGCTCACCGTTTTTGTTGCACTGGTAATGTAAAAGCCATGTCACACAGCCACCATGTACATTTTTTGCTTATTGAATGGATGAAAACTGGTCATATATGAATATATGTGGAAAAACCACATTAAAACCACAGAAGAAGTACGACTAAAGCATGCGGAGAACACGAAAATGAACATGAACCGTGTCTGATTATTGTGCCGTTTGTATGCAATTCATTAGTGATTTGTTTGTCAGTTACGTAAGTTTAACGTGATTTGTGCACTGTATATGCAACATAAAAGTTATATATTGGTTGTACATGCATAATGAGTATGTTAGACATACTTGGACATAAGTGGAACGATCGTGGACAGCCACAAATTTGTACATGCCTCTTGCAAAAATCATGCAGAATTGTGTAAGAGTTATGCAATAATTGTGTATAAACTTAGTAAAATACACGTAAACTGCGTAATTCTCAAACGACTACAAATTTTGAACAGCTCAGCAAACTAAATTCACATAAAGACCTGTCGGCCAAAACCATTGCCGGATATCTGCACACATCGACAAATGACAAATGCAGGAAACACTTAACCCTTGTGCTGTGTTATCCTAGGTATGCTGACTTTGGGAGTGGGGTCATGAAGTCCCGTCCACCTTTGCAAGAGAGATAATGAAAAGAATGCCTTTTAAGATTTAGGTATATCACGCATGTATCACAAAAGACGAAAATGTTATATGTGGAAAATGCGCAAAATGTATGTTGTGGCTGTGTGATATGCCTTTAGGTTGTGAGGGGGCTGTCGGCTAGCAGGACAGAATGTAAACAAAGAGCTGATGGGAAATGAGGTGAATTCCTATTTAGATCCTGCTGCTCTGCAGAAACTTTGCTATAGTAAACATCAGATTTTGCAATCATAATCAAAAGACTACTAGGAACACTTTGAAAATAGACCAAAAGATGATTGGAGTGGGACTTTAACTCTTAGCACAGGTTTTCTAAAAAAAATTAAATAAAAAAAACGGAAAGAAGGGTCAAAACATGTAATTAAATGGCTTGACAGAATCAACTTTGCCTCTGCTTGTTCTTTTTTCAAGTGTTTTTTGTCCTGCACACCCCCACCCCACCCAACACCCTTAACCACGCAATTGTGAACATATAAAAATACATAAACTTCTAAAGATAGTCCCAGTCGGTGCTACTTCCTGGCCAAAATGTGAGAAGTGTGTCTATTTCATGTTATCTGCTGTTTTTTTTTTTTTTTTTTCCTTTTTTTTAACTGTTAAGTCCCAAGCCCCTTTGATTTATGAAACAGTGCTTTTGTGTAACTGTTCTCAACATTTACGGTAAAAGTTAAAAGCATTTGTTTTTATTTGCAGTTTGTTGAACAGACAGAAAAAAAATTGTCAGGTTAAATATTGCTCTTTTTCTCCTTTCCTAAACGATGCAGAATGTGTAGCCTCTTTTACGTTTTATCTTTAATTTGCTAAACAGTAGATCCAACTGTTTCACCCGCAACCACTTTTCTTTGCTTTTTTCAAATTCTACGGAAAGATGGTCAAGAATGATTAATTATTGGTTTGTTTTTGGATCTTTTCCACACTTAAATTGCTAAACGAATGCAAACAAAACTTTGAATTTATTCTAAAAGCATCACAGTAATTTAATTTTTGTTAAATTAATTGATTGCGACATCATTCTGCTCATGTCCTTCTGCAAACATTTAGGAGAAAGGATTCTCACCTGTGAGTAGGTGTACCTGTGACGTTTCATATATCCTAACTGACAAGACAAACAGTTGGTGTCTTAATGGAAAATGCTCGTCTCCTTTCGTCTCACTCCACTATCCTAGACATTTCACAAAAATGCCATAAAAACACATAACTAACACATACTCAAATACATAGTTTTGTCTTACTTAACATTTTTTCTCCAAAAAGACACCCTCTCCAAATTATTATTTTTTAATTTAATGTATTTCAATCCTGTTTTTCTTTGTTATACACTTAAATAAATTTAATTTTCAGAAAAATGGAAAGGTTTTTCTGGATGAGCAAAAGTGAAATCTGATGTCAAAGAGTGGGTTCCTGTGCCAGGGGGCTCTGTAAGGAAATTTGGGTGGTTTGAAGACAGTTATACTCAAGTGTGTCTGTGCCTCCTCCCACCATTTAAGAGCACCCACATCGATCCACTACCATCCCTGGTATCTTGCCATGAATGATCTGCTGTTTGTCGTTAAAGTAAAGCATATTAATGGGGGACATCTTGGTGGGGGTGCAACAGGGCCCTGCAGAACCTCGTGGGTTTGCGTGTTGCACCAGGTGTGTGTGTGGGTATTTCTGCATGAACATGTACTCGCATTGACCAGAGCAGTAGTTGGCTTTGTAGCGTTTGGGGGCAATGATCCAGTCCCATCCAAACGCCTCAAAGTCCACAGTCAGGGGGTAGCGACAGCAGCGAGATTCGGTGGAGTGCTCGTCGCAGTCCAGGCCCAGGTTTCTCCGGGAACGTTTGCTGGTCTCAAGAACTTTCACTTCCAGGAACGGCTGCTGGAATCAGGGGGGAAGAGGAGGGTAAGGAAGGGAGGAAGGAGAAAAGGAGGTGGTTATAAGAGAACAAAAGCACACAGCTGATGCTGACTCAGCACTCTGGCAATTAAAAGCATCTCAGTTCAGAAAAACCTTTAAATTAAAAAAAAACAAAAAGTGAACTATTAAAGTCAGTTTTGCAGTTTGGTTCTTACTTGCTCTCAATGCAGACTTTTGAAAAAACATATGGTTGTTTGTTCAGGTTGTTGCATTAGTTTTGTGGTAAATCTTAAATATTGTCTTTAGAATCCACAACAAAAATTTGGGTTCAAGCGATAAACATATTAGAAAAAGCTTAAACATAAAAAATATATAAATAAATAACAAGCTTAGTAGCAATTTTACATTCAATAATCTTATATATAAGAGAATGATTTGAAACAATCATTCCTTGGATAAAAAAAACATCATTTTAAAAATGTGATTTAGTATGATTCATAAATAATATAATAGGCCTAAGATTAAAATAAAATAC
This sequence comes from Oryzias javanicus, assembly GCA_003999625.1. NCBI lineage: Eukaryota > Metazoa > Chordata > Actinopteri > Beloniformes > Adrianichthyidae > Oryzias > Oryzias javanicus. The sequence goes on along the minus strand of CM012441.1, from coordinate 8,648,936 downwards.
TTTTCATCTTGACATCTCAGGGAAGAAATGTATTTTAAAAAGTAATACAAAATATAATTTATTATTTTTATTTATTGAATATAGTGCACAAAATATTGCATTTTGATTGCAAAATACCTACCATGCAACAGGTTTTCTACAACTTTCCAGAAAGTACCCTACAGACTTAACCACATTTTAATGCACTTGCAGTAATATCTGAGCAGTTATTCTCAATCTTTTATGAGACCAATTAAAAAAATTCAAGTTAACCTAATACATTTTAAAATTTTTTGTGCCAAAAAAAGCAATAGATCAGTCATATTCAGCCTGTTCTCAGCTTCATTTGCCTATCTTTTATTCAGAAGTTAGCATCTGCACTGTTACTTTAAGATCATTGTATATTTTTATATTCTGCTCTCTTTGAATTAAACTGTTATTTTATGATCACTCCTTAAGTATTTCCTTGAATGTTTTATGTAAAGAACTCTGACTTGTCTTTGAGTGTGCTTTACAAATAAACTTGCCTTCCCATTATAAAAAAAAAGTACCAATATTAAAGAGCTGGATTTAGAGAAATAATCCAAATGTGTTAGATTTAGTTAAAGAAGGATAACAAACAATAAAACATACAATGTTTGATTTCCTTTAAACCAAATGTCAAGACATTAATGAAAGCAATAAACCTACAGTGTGTTTAACCCGTCCTTTAGGGGGTAGTGTTTGGAATGGTCTAATATAAACAATAACTACTAAATATATACAATAATTATTCTTTTCTGCATTTATTCAGACTAATTGAAAAAAAACAAACAAACAAAAAAAAAACAATCAGATCACAAAAAAGCTGCCAAACTTTATGCTACTTCAGTCTCATGAAGAAATGCTTCGTTTATCAAAAATACGAATGTAAAGTGTCACATTAAAAGTTTGAGCAGCCTAACATCCATTTAACTGATTATTGCACAAAGGTTTTAAAGAAGAGCAGCTCAATACAGGGATGGAGTCTGAATTGTTAAGTCTAAGAACTTCAACTCTTGCCAAATACAAACATGGGAAAAAGGCAACTGATTCTACCACTACAAGCGTTACAGCTCCATTATGGCCGCCTGAGTTTTTGCGTAACTTGTAAAGTGCGAGAGTAACCTCACTCTGCCTCCTAGCATGTCCAACCTCTGCAACCTGGCCCTATCCGGTGCTCTGAATCTATTTTATTGGGTTCATGTTTTCTCCAGACGCCTGAGCTAAGTTGCAGCACTTTTTGTGAAGTTGAGGCTAATAACGATCTAAATTCTAATAAATGGCAGGTTATCGTGTAACCCTACATGAGTTCAGAGAGAGTTTCGAGAGGTCAGGAGCAGAGCCTGTGGCTGCAGCCATCCAGTAGCCAGCTACATGACTCCCTTTGGCTACGGGATGACTGCAGCCACAGGCTCTGCTGCCGACTTCGCCGAACATCAAACTCACGTGGGTTCATGCGATAACTAACCATTTATATAGGAAGCACAGCAGTCAGTAATCCCCCCTTTAATTGTGGGGGAAAGGGACCAGAGACATACATAAATATGGAGTAAAATTCAAAAGACAATGGTCAAATGAGTTTAATGGAGTGGATATACAGGAAAAACAACCTAAAAAGTATTTAAAGCAGATGGACAACTTCTAACAAGAACACTGCGACTTGCAGCCTGTTTGAAAAAGGAAGTTGCTGGAGCCAGGCCAGTTCACCATTCAACCTCTAGGTGGCCCGCTAAACAAACAGAGAATTCTGTGTTCATCCTGACATAAAAAGTCCAATTTACCAGTGAAATAAACACACTGGAAATCTGGTATCAACTCCTTTTTCATCTCTGTGTTTGAATATTCACAAAAGCTGTACTGGGGGGAATTTTTAAGCACAAAATGCTAAATTTTTATTGGACCAAGACATAAACAAGGACTTGTTCTTTTGATTGACATATTACAGCTAAATCCTCAAAGAAAAAGAAATCCTTGGTGGGTGAGTTCCAACAGATATCAAACCAGTGTGTCTTGCCTATTTGTCAACTTCAGGCAAAACAAAAATACTTTCTTTAAACCAGCTGTGAAATGAGGTCAGAGCTGGTAAACTCTTCCCAAGACTGAAAGCATAAAAACAACAAAATGGTAGTGCTAAAATTTGGTGATCATGAAACATGTCTGCATTTTGCCCTATATCAATAATCAAAAAGCAGCATCTAAAGTAAAAAAAAAAAACAAACAAAATAAAAAATGCTTTAAACATTAAGAAATTTGTTGCCCACACTCAAAAAAAAAAGCTGTTGGCTTTACTTAAAAATGTTATGTCAAGTGGTTCCACGTAACTCTGTCAAGTTAGTATTAATGCAATCTTTTACTTCCGATTTACTCATTTTAGTTAAGTATGTTGTACAACGCCTTCTTAAGTAGGTGCAACTTAGACGGATTGCTTTGTTTTTATGTACAGCATTCACGTTACACTTATGTCACGTTATTAAGTTCAGCCAATATTGTGAATATACATTAAATCAATACAATGTTTTTGAGTAAGAATAACTCAGTGTAGTGAAGTTGATCTTACTTGACTTTAGTTTGTCCTAAAAATATCTCACAATATCTTTATTAAGCTTGTATGGTGGAAAGAAAATACACAAAATTAGTCAAAATAGCCCTTTTATTGAGACAGCCAACAGGCAAAATAGGCTTTTCTTTGAAAAAATTGATTATAAAATAGTTAACTGGTGCAGCCAGTCATTAAAACAGTTTATAAAAAAGGTCCAAATGTTCATGCACAGTTAATGTCTGGGGTAACACAAACAAAATGAATAATAACAGCACCTTATAAAGTTTGACCGCAAAACATTCAAAACAGGCTTTTCCTTCAAAAAGTGCAAAATAAACAATGTCCCAGGTAACAACAATTGAGCGCAATATTACTTAGTCCAGAAGCTTGTTCTTCAACACCTGGACTTTTGTTGAGAGCTGACGTGGCTCCAGCTCCATGAGGACTTTTGAATAAAATTCAAAAGTGTACTTGAGGTCAGGAGGTAGCTCAGTTAAGGTCATACATGAGCCAAACAGTAATGCATAGGCACTGGCAACATCTTGGAGTTCTTCAAGGACTGTAACACCTTCTATGATGATCCCAATGTCCTCTGGAGACTGATCAGCATCTGCACCTGGATGTTTGATGACGTAGATTCCCATCAGGATCTGTTCCAGGTCTGCACGTGTTTCCTCAGGGTTCTCGCTCTAAAAAAAAAAAAAAAAAAAAAAAAAAAAAAAACATTTAGAGAAAAGTACGCTTCAATTAAAACGTTTTTAAAAACAACAAATCGTTACATCAGATTCGGTATTTTTAAAGCTTTGAATTTTCTTTTGATTTCCTTTTAAACTTTTGAAATGGAAAAACAGCAAAATGTTTTGGCACTTGTTTACATCGGCTGAGACACCAGAGCACAGCTGATATTGATGTCACTGCTCAACCTACATGTTTAAGTATTAAAAATGACACTTTCATTATTGCCTATTCTGAATTGGTGGTTAACTTGTGTAAACAATGAAAATGTTTGTTGAATATGTTATATATGTATTATTTTTTTACACCATCTGCATATAAATGATGGGTTGCTGCAGGCTGATGGGATTGTTTGGTTTTTTCAGCCTAATGATGGCTTGCTTCACTGATAGTGACAGCTCTTGGATCTCATATTGAGAGTTGACAGCAACAGATTCCAAATGCAAATAGCACATTTGAAATGAACTCTGGACCTTTTACCTGCTCCTTGTAAATGGGATAACGAGGGAAAACACACACCTGGCATTGGAACAGCTGAGGAGCCAATTGTCCCATTACTTTTGGTCCCTTAAAAAGTGGGACGCACATATACAAACTGTTATAATTCCTATTTGGATGTAAATACCCTCAAATTAAAGCTGAAAGTCTGCAGTTAAAGCACATCTTGTTCGTTTTATTTTTTTAATCCATTGTGGTGTATAGCGCCAAAAAGATTAGAATTGTGTCGATGTCCCAATATTTATCGACCTGACTGTAGCTTGGTTGTAGCTCAAGCAGTGACGTCAGTATCAGCTGTGTAAATAAGTACTAAAGCGCTGATTATGTGCAAAAAAAAAAAAAAAAAAAAAAAAAAAAAAGACACAAGATAACTTACTTCATATTCATACACTAGCTTGGCAGGGTCTTCATTGAGATACACTAGGCCTTGGAGGATGCCACTTCTTTCTGTTTGCAGTTGAATCATTCTGCAAATTTGCAATGAGAAATAGGTTTTATTAAACATATTGCTGGCTTTCAAAAGATAGAACTCAAGAAACCCCCACATAGTTTTATTTTTTCCAAAAACATTTAACAGCATGGCCACAAACAGAAAATGTTTGTGGCTTTCCAAATATTTTCACATATTCACTTAACAGGAAGTATTACATTTTAAATAACAAAAAGGTACTATAAAAAAATTTACAAAAATACACATTAAAAAGCTTTGAATACACTTCCACAAAATTATAAAAACAATATAACTACGTAGGGAAGTATGGTGACACCTAGAAAGTACTTCAGTGTTACATTTTGTGCGTTACTAAAAGGATGATGCATGTTTACGGTGAAAAGTCTCCACAGAAACTGAGTTATCAATACATTCATATTTGTAGGCATCAACAACTACGCAAATAACTACATACACACCTGGTCAACAACTGATAGAAAATCAGCTATTTTGCGTCCAGCAGCGCCTCCTTTCTTGTGGAATACTCTTCGCATCTTTTCAGAATAGCGATCCAGCTGAGACATGAACTTCGGGACAAGCGGGATCGTCGTAATGCGTGTGTGAACTCTGCGCTTACCTAGGCAAAAAAAAAAAAAAAATTACAAGATGTCAAAACATGAAAAGTCACAGTACTTTATGTAGCATCTGGCTTTGATGTTCCCGATTATCAAAATAATTTATGTATACTGCATCACCATTATGGAGAAACCCAGTGTGCATTTTTTTCTGTTATCACACCAAATGTTTTCAGACCAAATATGTAATTTTCTATTCATGAAAAATCTTATTTAAATTACAATATTGATGATTTCATAGATTTATGTTGTAAGATCCCCTAATTTGTATATTCAGGACAAAAACATGTAACAAAAAAAAAAAGTGTGCCTTGTTTACAAGAGGGTGTGTTAGTATAAGCCAGAGGTCTGCAACCTGCGGCTCTAGAGTCACATGTGGCTCTTTTATCTCTCCAGCGTGGCTCTCTCTGGCTGAAGAAAAAAAATATAATAGTATTTTTTTTTTTTTTTTAGATTTAGTTGACTAAGGAAATTAAGGTTATTTGAAGTTCAGCTAGTAATTAAGCAACAAGTTAGCTTTTTTTTGTGCCCATTTTGGACTACAGAGTTTTTAATGCTAATTTGGAGTTCAGCTAAGCATTTAGTAATAAGCTAAAGTTTTGGCTAATTTGATTTCTACTGAGATTTTTTTATGCTATTTTAGAGTGTAGCTTCTATTTTAGCAACAGGCTAACATTTTTTACTATTTTAGTTTATTGAAGTGTTAAAGTATATTTTGGAATTTAGTTTAGTAAATAAGCAACAACGTAGCCTTTGGGCTAATTCGGCATCTGCTAAGATACAAGGTAAAAATGAAAAAAACATTTTTTTGAGAGATGGTAGTTTCTTTTTACATTTTTGCATTTCATTGTGCCCAAAAATAGGATCTTATTCATGTTACTTTTTAAAAAAAATGGGAATGAACTATCCCAATTTTCTAAAGGCTTAGGTAAATCTATGTTTCAGGTTTTAATCAATAGAAAACTAGTCCAAATGGCTCTTATACTGTTAAAGGTTGCCGACCCATGGTATAAGCTCTACTACATCAAATTATACATATTTCAAAGCACATTCAAGACTCACCTCATGCTCACAAAAAAGTGCTGGCCATCTACTTTTGATTTCTGCAACCAATGGCTTGTCTTGAATCACCTCATGCCTCCGAAGAGCAAAGGTTTTCTCCATTTTTTGTTTTATCATCTGATGGTTGTGCCTTTTCTTGACCTCAGATAGCAGATCTACTCGTTCCTTCTCAAGACTCTCTTTGTCTTCTCCCGCTGAGTAATCTGGAAAGTAATTTACCTCAGCCCTCTTGGGTTTCTTCACTTGGTTATGACTACCAGATTTATCATGCTGCTTGCTTTTCATCGAGTTGATGGTCAGTTCTGGACACCCCAAACTCCTAAGCCTTGTGCGATAGTTGCCCATTTTATACTTCAAGCTAATTTTCCAGCCATAATAACCAGAGACAGAGCCATGTTCCTTTAAGGATGGATGTTTTGAAATCAAAGCTTGTGCAACATCGTCCAACTGTGCACTTGATGGGTATGCTGTGTATCGTATTATTTCTGAAGCCAATGCATCCAATATATTGGACTTAAGTTTTGGACATGGATTCAGATGTTTGCCTTCGGCGAGGAATTTGTGGTTAGCTGTTAACAGCTGCATTTCTACTTCATAGCTGAATGCAGGAATGGGGAAGCTGAGTGGCCAACCTTGATTTCTCAGTGAAGAGGTTGAGGTGGTTGGTTCAGAAGAAGATGATGAGTGGATGTCAGTGTCTGCAGAAGAGTCACTTGCATCACAAAAAGGTGCTGATGGGGATTCGCTGGCTGACTGTGTTGGCTGTTTCCTCTGCTGAATCATTTTTATTGTTGATTTGTCACGGATATTCGACATTGATGTCAAGTTCATAAATTGCTCAAAGTCTTCATCCATATACTGCAGTCTGAAATCTCCGTCAATGCTACACTGTCTCTGTATCTCACTTTTAAGAATGTCTGCAGAGTCTGGCATTCCAGCTGGAAAAGTAAGCTTGACACAGTTATCTTCTCCCAGGACAATTCGAAGCTTTGCTGGAGTTGACATTTTGTGCTTTCCACTCTTACTCTGAAAGGCAGAACATTAGTTTACAACAAAGCAGAGTCAGACTACACAGATGTCTCCAGTATACATTACCAACTAAAAGTAAAGTCATGATGAGCAGACAGACATTACACCTTAAAAGTAAAAAAACTTGGAAGTTAGTCAAAAGATTTGAATATTTAAGTTACCTGAGGAATGTACATATCGTTTCAAAGTAACCATCCGTTGAGTGCCGATTTTGTAGTCAGAGAGGGGGTATCGATCAGGAAGTTGACTCAATTCAATCACAGAAAGGTCCCTTTGAGAAGGGTCCAGTTCAAAGGATCTGTAATGCTCCCTGTACCATGAACCTAATTTTTTCACTATGAGCCAAAGTCCATCTCTCAAAACACAGATTTGCACAATTTCTGCAAATTCTGGTAGGCCACCCACAAACCCATGCACTATGATCATGCCACGTCTGTAGTTGATGCCATCAACAGATACATTCAGTGCAAGATGAACAACTGTAAGATCAGGGTACTTCTGACAGAGGATGTTTGCTACCTCCTCATTCAGAACATCAAGGGGAACTGTCGAGACTTGTTCAACCTCCAGCGAGGATTTGTCACAGCTTAATGAAAAGATATTGTAGCTCATCATAAGCTGATGTTTAGTTGCCAGAGACAGTGTAATGTTTTTAAAACAGTTTGTATGTCTCACAACTTGTTTAAAATAACTGTGTTTGGACTCAAACCTCAAAGTCCAGAAAGAAACAATGGGACCGAAACAGAGGATCATTGCTGGATAATGTTCCATGTAGTGGTGCTTTGGTAGCAGCTTGTTTTCAGGGAAAAGTGTGAGGTACCTGCATCTGTGCTCTGATATTTTATTTTCTAAATAGGCAATCGACTCATTGCTATGTACAGGGGAAACAACCAGTTCGACAATATCCTTCAAATCTAATATTACCTCCCAAGCTGGCTCATTATCTGGAATTAGTCTTCCAACAATCAGTGGTATCAATCTTAATAAGCACCAGTTCTCATGTGCATTGCCACCTATGCTTTTTTTCCTCTGGAAAGCACGTGGTAATAAATGTGGACGATTGGTTTTATCTCCCCACTTGTACGGGAATGACTGAATCAGTGTATTCAAACCATCGAAAGTGATATACTTCTTGGCTATCAGCACACGAAAACATTCAGCAAGCTCAATGGGTACTATCCCCTCCAAAAGGTCATGAGCCAGATCTGGGGGGAAACCTGATGTAACCTCAAAGAAAGAAAGGCTCTCAGCTAAAACACATGTAGTTTTAACTCCACAACAGGCTTGACTGTGTTCACGAGCACTTGCTACATGTGCTTGATGTAGCTCTTCAGACCTGAGTCTGAAGCCTCCCTCTTTTACCTCCTGTGACTGAATCTCACTTCGTGTAGCAGTACAAAACCGGCAGATGTAATCTCCAGAGAAACTCTCCACAAATCCAGCTAACCCATGAGCTCCCAGATTATCAGCCACAACACACTGGACAGTACCTCTGATGAATGTTCCCAGATGATCAATAAAAACTCCCTGTTGCTCTAATGTAGTTAGATCGCGCAAAAAAGGCTCAAATATCTTGTGATAGCCAAATGTCTTCACGTCTTCACTTTTACAAAGTAACGCTAGATAAATGGAGTTAAGTGATGACTGAGAAACAGACTGCAAGTTTCCCAAAATCCAATAAACCCCACAAAGTTTATGCTTTTTGCGTGAGGTCCCCAAAGGATTACAAATTTCAAAGTCGTCAATGTAAACGCACAATGACAGTATTAATTCTTCACTTGAGAGAAATCCATTGTTTTTAAAATGAGAACCATCTTGGAAACACTTGTATTCCCCGTTCACAGAATGCCGGTCTGTGTGACACTCAACAACTTTACTGAGTATAGTTTTCTGTTTGAGTAATTGCTTTAAAGTTTTCAGAACTGGAACATACTGAAATGTTCGATTTGTTTTTGACTCAAGTACATATTCTACCGGATCGATAACGTCAAAATTTTCCTTATAGTATTTGCTGCGTTTATGAGCAGTAGCTAGTGGGCCATCCTTTCCTGTAGCTTTCAACAAATGATTACATGAAAATAATGCAGCGGTTAGGTCTTTAATTACCAACTCGTCCACACATATGTTGTGATTCCTAAAGGTTGCTACAATTACTTGATTTGATATGGGCACAGATACAGATCCTATCAAATAATGCAATTCAGCAAGCAGTTCATCTACTGCTGTGCGTGGAACATGGAAATAGTTTTCAAGTTTGAGTATAAGGGATCCCAACTTCAGTTCAAAGACTTTTGATATATCCTGTTCTGATGTTTCCGGTTCTATATTACCCTCACTGTCAACATTAGTCTCAACGCTATTAGCTGGGTGATCAGTTCCATCATTTGCTGAATCTTCGGCTTCCCCTGTTTTAACAATGCCTGCTTTAAAGTCTTGAAGTGAATATGGACTGTGTTTTCTATTTTTGTGAGACTTGAAAGTACCATAAACATTTGTTTGAAAAGAACAACCCTGAAACATGCAATTTACAGTTTCATGGCTCTTGAGGTGAGTATTGATGTGAGAAAAATACTGTTGTGCTGATGCTATGTTAGTGGTGGAACACAAATGACAGTTAAATGTACTGAACTTCTTTTTTGACTATTTTCATTCACATGTGACCTGCTTCACATGGAATCAAATTGAGGGTGCATGGGGTAGGTGGCTGCGGCCAAAATGACCATGGAGCTAACCTGTAATGTTTTAGAAGACTATATCTTGTTGATGCAGTTGTCCCGCAGTCTTTACAGGACCACATTCATATCTGTTAAAAAAGAAAAAACAAACACAGTTGTGTCAATACATGTACACTTGGAGAATAAAATATCACCAAGGACAGATCATAGACAGGATTATTTTTTGCAAAGCCCCTCCCTAGAAAAAATGAAATTATAATTATTTTGATAATTTTTTAAACCTGGCATTGTGAATATAATGTTTGGGTCTTATAAATCATCCTCGCTAAGATAACTCCAACAATATTCAGAATTTTCCTAATTTTGTGCAACACCAAAAGCAGAAATCCTTAAAAAAAAAAAAAATCTCAATACTCAAAACAAAAGTGCAGCTATTTTCCTCCCTGCATTACCTTCTGTCTTTAAGTCAGATCTGTTATAACACCAAATGCAATAAAAAATAAATCTATATGGAAAATAAAGTTGCATCATGAAAATGTCTAGAATAGTAAATAAAGAATGACATTATCGGAATGAACTGAGTAAACTAAATGCAGGAAATTATCCAGGTGTTGCGCAATGAGGCTGCTCAGTTCTGTCTGCAGCCTCTACCCCTCCCCTTCTATGCCGTCTCATTCAATGTCCAAAGTAAAAAAAAATAAAAAAATAAAAAAAAAAAGACAGCGGACAGAGCAGGTGCACAATACTCACCTCCCCCACTCCTGTCAATCAACCTTCGACCGCCTTAACTTAAAAAAAAAAAAAAAAAAAAAAGACAGTGGACAGAGCAGGTGCGCAACACTCACTTCCCCCCACTCCTGTCAATCAACCTTCGACCGCCTTGCCTTTATCTTTATCGCCGGCTAGCTAGCACTCACATATGCGGTTTTAGAACTCTACTGTTCGAGATTTTTCGTTTCAGCACACTTACTAAACACAACTTTTTTTTAATTTTCTTTTTTAGAACCATATATTTCACACAAAAACGCTAGTCAATCCATCACAATGCATATTAGCAGCTTCAAATTAATTCCTACTTCAGTCTCAACTCAACATGACTGATAAATAACTTCGTAATACTACCTTTTTAAAAGTTAATGGCATTAAAAATGTTACTTACGGCTTTTTTGTAGCTTTGTTGGAAATCGGTGGAACACACGGAACACAACCTGCTGCTGCTTCAGTACGAACGAGAAGTCGTAAGGCGGGAGCGGGCGGGAGCAATGGCGGAAGTCACGAAGTCTCGCGGGAGCAATGGCGGAAGTCACGAAGTCTCGCGTGGCTTTGAATTTGATGACGCAGCATTCCAGGGATGTTAGGTTTACGTAACACAATTACGTTGGGGGAACTAAAAGAGTCAAGTAAAATAGGCATGGCACAATTTTACGTTGAAACAACACAACTGACTCGAGTTGATATGAGAAACTCACAATTTTAAGTAATTCAAAGGTAATTACATCATTTATATCCAACAGTAGTGATAATTCCCTTTTTTGAGTGCATGTCAAAATGAGAAAACAGCTGAGGTGGTTTGACTGATAAAAAAATGGAATTATTTATACATATATATGGGTGTGTGTATCTTTTTATATTGTACACATAACATAATATTGCATTTCAAAACATTACATTTATAACAAGCAGTTATTAAGGTCACAATTTGGGTTATTTATAAATGTTTTCCAACTTTCCAACCAATTTAGGGGAAGCTGGATCATTTATCTCTATAGCTACTGTATGTTCACACCAGTGTCTGCAATACGCGTTCAAGCGGCCAATTTCCACAAAAAAGCTATTTAAAATCATGTAAATGCACGTTTTTAGGCCTTTGGATTCAGAAACCACGTTCATGCGCACAGTTTAAGACAGTTTTTGGGCTCTAAGTATAAAACGTGTTACTAGTTAAACCAGGTTGAACTTTGACCAATCAGAGACTCTGTTTTGGTTGTGACAAATGAATGTCATCCCTTTCAATTCACAGACGTGCTAACCATTCAGAAATTGACCGCGGAGAAGCAATAAATACAGTATTCCCCCCTTATTCACTAGGGTTAAGAACCAGAGACATCTGTGAATATGCTGAATCCACCAATACGGAGAACCTTCAGTCCCTGTCTTACCCCCCCACCCCCTCGACTGAAGAATGTCCATAACCGATCCATACTCATCAAATACACTGATCATGCTTTGTAAAACATTTATTAAAGAACATTGGAATATTGCTTAACATAAATGTTTTTAAATTCAGAACAGCAGCACCTCCTTCTGATACGAAACTTTCGTTTTGCCAATTTAACAGCTTGATAATTATAAAGCATAATTATTAAAGCATATTTTATTTTTAAACCTGGAAATTGGGTCGTATGCTAATAGGGTCCTGCAGATTCCGAAAGTAAGTTTTTGCACCGCCCTCTCTCTTCTTTTTTGCTGTTTTCTTAATTGGAAGAAGTGATTATGGTGGATATATTTTCCTTTCATATTTCATTTCGGTGCTAATTTGAACTTTTTATTTTTTTAGTTTCTGACACTTTCTGAGCGCAGCACATGCTGACGCCATATTTTGTTTCTGGTGCAGCACATTGCAAAAGTAACAACACAGAGCATAGACGAAGACGGTTACACTAAACGCCGCATATGATATCCCAATTTCACAAAGTGAAAATCGAATCAATGTGAACATTTCTTGACGCCATTTTTGACTCCACTCTGTTATGATGATGAAAAGATGGATGGTTTGTTAAGAAATTACACTAAAACATGTTTTCTTAAAGAATTCTGGGAAATTTCTAGTGCACTCGATTTTGGAATTAGTAGATTCAGAGAGCACTACAAAATGGCGAACACACTATATGGTGCACTAAATAGTGAGTAAGGAAGAAATTCGAACATAGCCTGTAATTGCAGTTTGGGCTCAATGATAGTAAGTTTTTCATTTATCAGAGCATCCTGAGAAAGAAAAAAACAGTAAATGGCGGACATGTGCAAGAAAGTAGTAGAAAAATAGGAAGCCCCTCCCTGTTTGTTCAGTTTCAAGAATTCTTGAGCGTGCATCACATGCTTGGTGTAAACGTGGTTTGAGACGATTTAGTGAAGCAGCAATTCAGTAACTGTGTTTCCACTGACTATTACAAATTGGATTTGTAATAATACATTTTCCTTAATGGAAACACATCAATTTGAAAAAGTTTGCATTTGTCAAAAAAAAGTTTTTGCGTTTAAAGGAGGAGACAAATTGACACATTTTGTTAAGCACATGACACATGACCAACAGCGGGTGCACAGTGCCTTGGGCGCTGCCATGAAGCGCCACAGCATCACACCGCTCATCAGGAGTTGAGCATGTCATGCCAAATTGTTGGACCCACAGCATAAACATTCACAATCTCACAAAATCACTTAATCCACAGCTACTCTCAAGTAGCTTGCCACTCCGTAGCCTGAATAAGACGCCAACGTCTCCTTTGATAGATTATGAGTGTTAGTGCTGTGGCAGCGTTTAAAATATCTGCAGTAAATCAAAGTATTGCCACCCGTCCCTTTGTTCTTGAATGACTTATTGCGTGAGTTTGTTTGTGTTTATTTGCATATTAAGACTTAGTGAAAACAGTGTGATTGCAATTTTTTTTTTTTGCATTTCTAGAATTTCAATAAACTTTTGCACATATGTAAAAGGAAAAAGCAGCTAATGAAACTAAACTTAACCCACACTCGAAAACCCCCCAAAGAAATACTTTAAGCTTATATTTTTTTGTCCACTCGTTTTTGGTTTTCCATCTAAGCAGTACTCTGTCATAAAACAAAATGTAATTCTTTTGAGTTGTAATCTGTAACTTTCAACAGGATATAATCACAGATTCAATGAGCGCTGACTGAAAATAACCTTTGCTAAGACTAATGGTGGCCTGTGTTTGCTTGGTTTGACCTCTGACCCTGGAGGTCTTCTGCTGGCTACTATAACCTTGACCTCTGGGTGCCGCAAGCAGATCAAATATTTTACTTCAGCCTGTTTGTTTTATATAGCCTCCTTCTCCCCATGGTGATTCCAGCTGAGCTGCAGCACAGGTTTATTGTGAAGCATTCAAAAGAGGAAATAAGCAGAAAGGCTGCTGGGGTGAAACCACATCAGATCGGCCTTCGTGGCCTTTGTGTTGAAGAAAGAACAACCTACAGGATCAAGGAGAGGCTGAGCTGGCTTCTTTCTTACTTTTTGTCAGTGTTTTTGTTCAATAATCTGGATTTTTTTTTCTTTGTTAAAGGCGGCAGGGATTTATTGGCCAACACACCCAAGATGACCTCTGCTGTATTGAGAAGATCTGACCCAAATAACTGCTTGGTAAATATTTAGTATTGCTTAACTTTGAGACATGGCCTACATAATCCAACCCCCTATGTTGCACTTTGTCACTATAACTGTGGGGTTTCCTTCAGGATTGTTGGCTCAGTGATGACTTTTGCTTTGAACCTGCTGCATCTTAGATACAGCATTTTCCACACACACCCTCAGAGCACGTCCCTAAATCTGTGTACTTACAAAAAAGGTTTATTTGGTGGAAAATTCTGTTGTAGGGCAGTGAAGATTAAATAAATAACTTCTCCTTAAAAATAACTTCACTTCCACTTCTGTATTATGTACTGAATCCACACTTACATTCAGTAAAACATTTCATTGTGTGGTTCTCTGATTTAGACAGCTAAGATGAATGCAGCTTAAAAAGCTGTGCGGAAATTGAAGATTTATTTAAATTGGCATGAAAAAAAGACACATTTTTTAATGTCTTTCATAATTTACTACCACATTTGACTTGTTTGTGTTTATAATCCCCTTCAATACGGTTGCCCTGAAGTGCAAATCACACCAACAAATCTCTCAAAGGAAAAGAAATACTAAAAATCACAAAAACAGTTGAAAAAGCGAAGCAAAAAAAAGAAAGCATTAAATTTGCAAGCAAAATTTCAGGAACCAAAAAAAAAAGAATTAAATAAAAATGAAATGAATCAGGGAACAAAAGTAATTTCCAGAAATCAAAGAAGAAACCAGAAAAAGTAGGTACTTAGAGGACATCGCTGATTTGATTATGATGTTCAAATCCATCAGCAATGCCTGCATACTAATGAAAGTAGTTTGATTAGTACAGTATTGCTAATATAACTTATGACATCATATAACGTACGGTTGAAATGATGGACAAACATGATCATCCAATTAGCAATGTCCTGTTGTACCCTACTTTTACTTTTTCTACTTTTTTATGAAATTTGTTTTCTTTTGAAAATGATTTTTTTTCTTTTAAAGAAACCAGAAAAGGTAGGTAATATTGGACATTGCTGATTGGATGATACCATTGTCCAGCATTTCAGCTGTAATTTCTTTGGCATTAAGCGATACTGGCTCTGTAGTAAAAATAAAAGCGTTTAATATTGAGACAATTCAGTGAAGTACTATATCAACTGCTGTGTCGTGTAGTAACACGAAACTTTAAAAAAACTTGCATTTACCGGAAAGAAGTTTTTGCGCTTGGTGATGTGGTTTTTTGGAGGTGAATTAAAATTAACACATTTTGCTAAACAGCAATGGCAACCCCTTTTTTTAATTAAAAGAGTCATGTGACCAACAACGGGGTACCATGCATAGCGGGCACCACAAGAGGTCCCACAGCATCACACAGATCATCAAAAGTTGAGTTTATCATGCAGAATTGCGGGATCCAAAGCTTCTATGTAAAATCATCAACCACAATCTCCCAAAATTGCTTCATTGGTAGCCGCTCCTGCAATGATGTAATGGAAACAATATAATTGCAAAACTGTGTTTCTCTCCACATTTCTGAATTTCAATCAAGTTTTTTAGACACGCTTGTAAACTTTATCCTAAATGCAACATATGCTTTGAGCTTATATTAATATATTATTTATATATTTTCACATTGAAAATGCATTTGAAAAACCTTCAAATGTTGTTATCCAATTAACTTTGTCATATACATTACTCATCTTGTTTCTTATTGTGCTTTTTTTTTTTTTATTTTTTACATTTCATTTTGATTTCTGGAAATGAATGTTTTTTTCCCCTGAAACTTTTTGTTTTTATTGTATTTAAATATTTGTGTTTTGTTTTCTGGAATTTTGTTGTGGTTTGCAAAATGTAATTTTATTTTTTTAAGCTTGGTTTGCTATTTTAATGGTTGCTGTGACTTTTCATATGTTTTTGCATTGAGTGGTTTGCTGATGTGATTTGTCCCTCAGGGCCACCGTACATCAATACCTCATGATGTAGCAGCATCATGATTTTACTGATCTTGAACCATCCGATGGTCACAAAAGATCTGCTGAAAGATAAAGTTAGTTTAGCTTTTGCTTACAATTGCATGAACCTGCCTTGGTTTGAGTTGAATAAAAGTGAGGTGTCATGGTTGTGATGGCCCCGCCCAGCCCAAGGGACAGGTCTGAGGATCCTTACCAGCCCCTCCTCCCCAGGTCGTAGCGAGGTAACTGCCAGGTCATTGCCACTCTCATCAAAGGCGTTGATGTCGATCCCCCAGTTGGTGTGGGGCTGCTTGAACCAGTTCTGCAGCACGTGCTTAAAGTCAATACTCTGCCAGTGGCCGACCCTGGAGTTGAGCTCGATCTTCAGGGAGCGGATCCGGATGTGGCGGCTGCCCTGTTCCGTGACGGGCTTCAGCCGCAGAATTTGCAGGTAGACGGTGGAGGTCTGCTGCAGAGGTCGCAGGTACACCCATAGCTGGGCCTTCAGGACCTTGGTAAACATCAGTTTGGGGCTGAACTTGAAGAAGCAGCAACTGGGTTTCCCATTCACCTGCACCAGGGGCTCCGCTGTGGAACAACATACAGTCTCTTTATATTTGGGAATGGAAGCAGTAAAGAATATGCTCAAGATCACAAAAATAATCCACAAAATGTCCCAACTAACACTATTTCTATCTACATAATATTTCAAAATGGTATAATTTTGTCCCACCATTAAAACTATCAATCAGTCTTTTCTACCACATATCCTCCAAATAATTTTTTTGCTATTTGTGTCAAGTCAAAAATGTGAAGGATTTGTATTTGGATTTTAGGCTGCTGGATGATTTACTATTTTTGCTTAAGTCCCACCCAACTATAACCTTCGTTTTTTCTGTCTCAAAATTATTTCTAGTGGTCTTTTAATTAAATTTATGCAGCCAAAATCAAAAAATCCTGGCTATATCCAAATTTCCACCCTAATCCCTGACTACTAAAAAACTATGTAGTGCAGGACTATCTAGTGCCCTGGACTTTAAAAGTAATTCGGACATGATACTCACTACTTTTCTTTCTTTTTTTTAAACATGACATCACTGATTTCACAAAGTAAAAATGTGATCAATACAAGCATTTTACATCTATTTATGACTTCACTGTGTTCTGATGATGAAAATGTGAATGGTTTATTAAAAACGTACATTTAAACAAGTTTTTTTTCTCAAAAAATGTTTGACCGCAATGCATTATGGTCTATTTTCACTAACGTAGTCAGCATTGATGAACACTGGTTTTTCAGAAAGACTTGGAGATATTTTTAGGGCACTGAAATGTAGATTCTGACAGCACTAGAAAATGGTGAATGCACTAATGAGTAGGAAAGGAATTGGGACATAACCACAGTATCGTTTTTAAGACATTTTTTTTTGCACCATTACAATAGATCATAGTAAATTTGCCTCTGAATTCTGCTGGCACAGAAGTAAGCTCTGCCCATCAGCCATTTGTTTACACCCTCTCCCACTAGTTTAGAGCAGCTCACAAGCCCAAGCTAACATTAGCGGTGCAACAAAAATGGTGAGCGATATCTGAGCTATCCAGTTCCTGTACAGTTTTGAGCCAGGCGGCAGTTCAGATGAGGGAAATGAAAACGGTAATGTATCTATTTGTAACATAATCGTAGCGGAGAAGGGAAACTAAGGACAACTAAGAGACAAACCTGAGCTTTTTTAAACCGCTGTTTTTTTATCTGCTTCTGGTCCAGCACCATTTAAAGGAAACGCAGGTTTAATCTTAAATTCATATGTCTTCCACCATGAAAAAAATGCTTCAAGATCATTTTCATTTGAGTTGGTCTTTGAATTTAAATATCAAACATTTAAAATCATACTGGCACACCAACTGATAGAATCAAGCTTAATTTAGGCTCTTTAGCAATGCACTTATGCCTCAAACTGCATCACTTTTAAACATGTTTCAATAAATGTCCACATCACTGTTTGTTTTATGCAACACTGTGATTTAAAGCAGCATAAATTATCTCAACAGTTTGCATAGAGTAATGTAAAATGTGCACATGCTCTCTTTGTTCCATTCAGTTACAATACATTTGTAGTTACATCCAACGTGGAAATGGGACCATTTGCATATTAAAACAAGGATCAGTAATGGTGGCCAGATGGTAACCTTAAATTCCCCTGGGTCAGACAAGATGAAATGGACTACTTCTACATCCCAACCAGCAAAATTAAAACATCCCAAGTTTGTAAGTGTCTCCCCCTCTTGTTGGAGGAATATTTTAGGGTGTGGATTAGTAGTTATGTTAGAGAAGACAAGCTGTCTCCTAAAACAGGCAGATTTATTCCTGTCATGATCCATGGCTCTGGTGTTTGTGTGATTTGCACCACATGTTAGATCAGCACATGGTTCATTTACATAGACCTCCATCTGATATAATGACATCCATCCGTTGAATTCATACATTCATTTCCATGTAAAGTGTTCATTTATTAAGGGAAATTTATTCCGTATCTATCCGGCATGATAATGTGCTGGCAGAGCACAATAGAATATCTAATCTTTCCACTTTTTGGGAGGAAATTCAACTCATCAGTTTGTAGAAGAAGAATTCTTTCATTTATCTCATGAAAGAGTTGTTGTCCCTAATCTCCTCTGAAAACAGAAAAGAAGAAAACTGCTTGAATCTGTCAATCACTTCTAAATCTGAGGTTGCTCAGGCAACCTGCAAATGCTTCCTGGGTCAAAAGGTTATTTGGCACCTCAGCCTAGTTAAGAAATGGGATCAGGGGTCAAAACGGTCAGCCTCTTTACATATCAGGGGTGCTGGGGAGGGGCAGCCCTAACAGCCAGATTGAGTTTGAAGGTCAAGGTCGACCCTATGGCAATGGTAATATGTCTTTCTTCACATCACGTCCTTTCACCAGAAAATTGTTCAAAATATCAGAGAGGACTGAATCAGTCACAGTTTGTTTTTGTCTTGATTCAGTTGGAGATTCTCCAGCCAATAGTCAATGTTTATTAAACTCCATTGACAAGGCCGGAACACTGTGGGGTTTTTTTTCACACTAAACGAGTATTGTAATTGAATTATAGGCATGCATTGAGGGATATGAATTCACCGAGGTTCAGATGGACTATCCATTAGAAGGTTCCAGGGCAAACGTTGAATAAGGGCCAAGCTAGAGACAGACGTGGTCCTTCAGCCTGTATTTTCCAAGCACAGTCATTAGTGAGTGTAAATTATACAGTGTCTCACGGTGGACAAACAATATGTCAATGTTCCTTTTAGTGGGTTGCTGAGGTCACAGCAATTAACGTGGGTGGTGTTGTGTTTGTTCATCAGCACAAAACTGGGAATGAATGATTCTGCAGTTTGCTTGGGTTTACGTGTGATTACTACTTTTTGGGACAGACACAGCAGCTCTTTTCTCCCAACCAGTTTCATTATGTTCTAAGTTACTGAAGAAAAGCCCCCCGAAAAAACAGAGACAACAGTCATTAAAGGGGAAAAAGGTGGAGCTGCGCTGGTTAAGTTTCTTAATCTGAGGCTTTTGTCCAGCTGTAACCTGAGAGCTCGGGCCTGTATACCTAATCCAATTCAGGAACCCGGTTATTAAACACACCTGCACAACATATGAACTTTGCCATGTTACACAATGACTGCATTGATAGGTGAAATCAATTTGCGCCTTTATGGATTTTGTAAAAAGCACAAGCTGGAGGCAGGGATAAATGCCTGCAGTTTAATTACAGCCCATGTCTTGGCAGAGCCGAAGCAAAACGAGCAAGGCTAGCTTGTAAAGTCCAGAAAGCCAACGAGACATTTAATCCTTCCACCTGAACGTACTTTTTCCAACAACCAGAACATATTCCTGGACAGCAGCCAGTTGTTTTACTGCAAGGCTTTTTATGAGTTAATTTCCTGGACAATTTGCTTAACTATAGCTAAGTACTTCAATACTTTTGACCTCAGTCCTCTAGTAAAGATACTTCGTTCAGCACCACCTACCGGAGCAACTCTTAACTGAAGACAAGCAAAATTAATTAAAAAATAAAACATTTTTATTCTTTGCCTTCTCCCAAAGGACACAGGTTAGTCTGGTTTTCTTTGTCATGTTTCCATCCCCTTTTTTCATTAAAACAGCAGCTTATTTCCCTGTAATATAATTGCAGCATACGCAATTCACAAATTTGACTGCCAATACAACAGTGGACCTGCAGGTGGGCCTATCAAACATCTGGTGGACTCCCGGGGTACCTGCGTTCCATAGTTAGCCCTCCTATACATGCATGCAAGGGGAGGCATATAGAGTATAAGGGTTTATTCAACATGCCATCTGTCCATTTTCATACGATTGTAGCCTATTTAAATGCTTTTAGGAGCAATGTCACTGAGGCGTATGAGAACTGAACCAGTTAAACTGCTGAAAACAGATGGGCGGGGGGACGTAGAAGTGTAGTTACTCACAAGTTGCAGAAAAAAAAAAACTTCTTTCAACTGGACAATATAAAGGAAGTTTATTTAGATATAAAATGTGATTAAAATCTTTTTAGAAAAAGTTTTTATGAACTAACCCCTTTGGTCAAAACTTTTTTTCTGGCTATCTTGCAAGAAAAAGCATACAAAGCAATTGAAAGAGAATTACTGCAAATTGGTTTGTTAATAATTAATATTATTTAAGAGGATCTACAATTAGTGTTGGTTCCTTTACACTACACCAACGTGATGATGTCAATCAGGTATAAAGACACAGCTGATGGGGTGGTGAGGGAAATGGTCGTCTTTTGTTCACGTCCAAATGGATAATGCATGACGGCACACACCTAAGACTTGCATTTGCATATATATATCTATATTTTCTTTTCTTAATGGGAAATGCAAATGTGCCATTTTGTTGTGAACGTGTGTGTTTGGGAGCCTTCGTGTTGAATAAATGTGACTCTAGGGTATCCCCACGCACCTCAGCATATTAATCATCGTGACACGTTCACGACCCTTCTAATAAGACAGGGGCCACAGCACACCCCCTAAAACATCCCATCCCACCCCAACCCCACTCCCTCTTTGTCTCTCAGCCAGTCCCAGTCAGGACACGTGCGTGGGGGCCACAGGCCGAGCTGGGCCAGAGCAGGGGGGAGGGGGTCTTGGCATAGTGCGGGGCTGTGCATCTGTGGTCTGTGAAGTTAGGCCCCCTCATTCAGAGGCCTCCCCTGGGACAACGGCAGGCACAAGACTCCTATTAGGACTGGGCACGGTAGCCCCCCAGGAGCAACAAAAGACACCTCCTCATGCTCCCTGTTCTAGCTCACTGAACTCACACACACACACATGCATAGACGGAAACAAGCAGCCACACAAAAACACACAACATGCACAAGCTCCAAACTGCCTGCCTTCGCTGAACACACTCGGAGCTCATTGTTTTTAAGGCTACATATGTTTGCATTATGAGAGCGTTTGCTGAACAGCGAGATGGAGGAGCAGTGAACTGCGATAAGGTGGACAGCTGGACAGCACGGGGAATGCCGGCCTGTTTCTCAGCTATCGTTTGTGTGCATCCGAACAAATGTGCAAGCCATTAACGCCACGGGACACCACTGATCTCTGTCACACACAACTTTTCACGCTCTGCGTGGAAAGAGCTGAACTTGCCAGCCACACTTACAACCAAATTTTATAGCAAAATAAAGTTTTTAGCAAAAAGAAAAAAAAACTGTCAGCTTCTGAATTTGGTATTTCCTTATTTTTATTGTTTAAAAACTACAAATGTAGTATGACATTTTGCTTGGTTTTCTTGCTCAATTTATTTAAGTCCAAGTTTTAGTTTATAATTATTACAGATGTTTTATGTATGTTATTATTTTCAGTTCAATGTTTTCTGTTGTTTACCATTAGACCTGCACCTTTTTCACCAATAGTTCAACCTTGTTTTTGTTTTTTTAATCAGATTTTGGGTCTTTAATTTTTCTATCATGTTAAGGTTTTATAAACTTCTAAATTTTCTACATTTATAACATATTGCCATTAAGCCTGAAAAAACCTCAATCCCATCTTCACAAAAGTTTGTCTCATTGCAACTTCCATTAATTTAAAGAATATTATTACAACATATATAGAAAATAAAATGTACAAATCATATTTAATCACATACAATTTAGCTTAGATTGAATTGTTTTCATCCTCAGACTCTAAACTCATGAGAAAAGCTCATGATCCCATTTCACCAAAGGTTTAATGTGCCAAAATCAAACAAAAACTTAACCCAGACAAGCTTTAAAATAAGAACGTGCAAAATGATGCTATATTTCACACTGTGTCAGTCATGCATCAAAAAACTCGAGGACTTTCTAAGAAACTGTGAACTTCTGAAAAAGTTTCCCTCAAAATGAAAATGTCAGTTACTAATAACTTGAAAATTACATCTTTGTCATAATAAACCTGTTTAATCTTAATAGAAAAAGGCCAAACAAGAATAAGCTGCTCACAAGATTTGATTTTAACATTTAGAATTTCAAATGCAAATCTGAAAAAATCCAAATTTTCTTAAATAATATTATTTTGGACAAAAGTGGAACTATATGGTCATAATTCACAGAATATTACTTAACATTTAATAAACAAAGACACAGCTTTTACATGAGACAGTGGTGCAGAAGACCAAGATCTCCTCTGTAGCAATATTTGATTTCACAGGCAAAATCTGACCGCTAAAGCTCATTGTTAGATCAACCTGTGGGGATGATGATCCTGTTCACTAAATGGCTCAACTGTTTCAACAGAGTCTAAACCTCCTCTTGATTGAGTCGTAATTAAAAAAATTACAGTATTGTTGAGAGAAGTGCAGTTTACTTACTCCCAACGATGAAAAATACTGAAAAAATTTATTGTTTTCTCTCTCCAACCAATCAGCTGTTTCTTTTCACCTGATCTGAACCAAGTAAAGTTTATTGTGTGGTACTTTGTGAACTTTCAGAACTGATCAGGGTTTACTTTTGCCATTATAAAACTGTGGTGCAGTCAAAAACTGTTTGGTTTGATTTTGGAAGTGACAATTTCCACAGAATTAGGTTAGGATTACAGTAAGGGTTCAAATACATTGTGTATATTTGCAACAACGTTATATCAGACATTGATTTTTATCGGTTTAGCTTTTTCTCCCAATCATAGCTCAATCAGGTATAAAATCAAAGTCGACCAGCACTCTATCAGGCCTTTAAGAAATGGACTTGAGGTCTTATGTGAATAAAAAACATTTTGAAACATAATTTTTATTAACAAATGACTTTCTCAAGAAAAGCCATCCATGAAACTTGTGTTTTTAACATACTCTTGTAGCATTTTTCCTCTTGATGGAGGACATATATAAAATAATTTGACCTAAGCCGAATTCTTCCCTTCAACGCTCCCCTTCTCCCTCCCCCGCCATTTATTTTTTGAATCCGACCCTCCAAATGGAGGGATATAAAGTCCTCCACTGCGAGAGTTAACCGCGTAGCGATGAGAAGCGCTATTCTTCACGTGGGTGTGCTCTGAGCCACAGAAGTTTACATTTAAATGTAAGTAATGACTTTTCGTTGTAACATGATCTTTTTAAAGTTGTGAAACTGCTGTTGTTATGTATATTTAAGAACTGGAAGCTCTGCGCTAAAGCTCGCGGACCAGCAAGTATTGGTGATGTCATCGAACAAAAATGACGTCTGAAATATGAGACACAATTTTTCATAACTCTCTGTTTGGAGGGCTAAATGAAAGGGAAGGGAGAAAGGAAGAATTAAGATTAAGATTAAAACTCAATTTTTGAGCATTTCTCTATTCAAATCGCGATAGATTAGGAGCAGATGAAAACTGGATTAAAAACGCTCGGGTTTGTGACGCAGCAACTGATGCGGGCAGGGCCAAAGTCTCCTTTCTTCACTACAATTGTGAAATACTTGAGGTAAAATAGATCCATTATGTCTTATTTTCCTCATCTGAGCTACTATCAAAAACATGTGTGCTGCAAACGTAAAAATATTTTTTGAAAGCATGAAAAAAACAATTTTTTAAAGCAAATATTAAGAAATTTCATTAGCAAATTTTGAATTTTTATTCTTAGCACTTCTCTCACATCTTCTTTGCAATTTAGAAAATTTTGATCTCAGAATTGTGACTTTTGCTTGTAATACGGTGGCACAACAATTACTCCATACCATCATGCTCTAAACTGATTATTTAAACGGATAATTCTCCAATATATATATATTTTTATATATATATATTTGCAATGCTAATGTTAGCTCGGGCTTCTGAGGTGCTATAAGCTAGCGGGAGAGTTTAAACAAAGGCTGAAGGGAAACTAGCGAAGCTACCCTCTGAACCAACAGGTCCAACCCAGATAAGAATTTCTAATGAACTCCTGGCACTCTGCATAAAATATGTCTTAAAAACAACACAACGTTTTTGATTTAGCCAAAAACTGCTTGATCATGATTAAAAGCCTACTGGGAATGATTTTTACAATTAATACAAATACCGATTACTTTTAACATTAAAGCAAGTTTTCAGTCTAAAACCATTTAAAACAATGTGTGAGGGTTGTTTATCAATTTTCTTACCCAGTTCCCATAAGATTCTAACTTTTTCTGTCGGCAGTTTAAATGCTGCTCAGGTTTGAAAAAAAAAACTTTTTTGTTATTATTATTATTTTTTTTAACCAATTTTGAAGATTATTATTCACTAATAAAATATTCACTAATATTCACTAATAAAAATATTCACTAATAAAAAGACTGAAGTTGCTGCTAAAACTACAGGGAAATAGTCGTCATTTGTTAATCAGTTAGTGAGTGGCACTGACACTGACAATCATTGTATATTTGGTCTAGTCATCCAAACTCTTATTTCCCCCATAAGCATTCATCTGCGAATGAGAAATACAAACTGTTTAGTAACCTTGAATAACAAGTATATGCTGGTTGACCTTAAGGAAATGTTGAGAATGAACTCAAGATTTTACATGTTAAGTAGAATATCTATTGATAAATTTGAACTGGGTTAAAAAAAAAAGATTATTCAAGATCAAACTAATCTTTACATCCTAAAAAATCAATGTAGATTTTTCAAACTGTAATTTTTTTAATGAATTAGGGCTGCCATGATTACTCAATAAGTCTCGACTATGCTGACTATTTTGATAGTTTATAAGTTGTTTTATTTTTTATTTTTTCAAAACTATGGTTTATGTCTTGTTTTAATCCCAGAAACAAATGAAGGAAAGAAGCCGCATGATTCAATAAAGGTTTATTAAACTTCCATCCTAATTGTTATTATTTTTAGTTAGCATACAGCTTAAAATCTTCAAGTTTAAAGCTAATGATGTGTGTTTCACAGCCAAATCGGGGGAAAAAAAGTGATTAGTCGACTATTAAAATTATAATGTATGGCAGCCCTATAATATGAAGTAATTCTTGCAGAAAATCTTTAATAAAACTTCCATCTTTGTTCAGTTTTATCTCTCATGTATAAAATTATGTATTATCAGTTATTCTTAACAAAATGAAAATTTAAGTTTGAAAAGTAAATCATTATTGAATCAAATTGAATTATAAGTTGAATTATTTTGAACCAAAATGGATCAATTTCAGAATTTTGGAAGTCTTTTTTATCAATGTTGATGTGTTTTAGCAGCTGGCCCTGCAGGAAGAATAATGTAAGCAACAATTCCTTTTTTTTATTAAATTAAGTGCATCACTGAAATAAAAATCCATGAAGATGTTTAAAATGTATCTAAAAACAAAAACAAAAAGTTAGATTTTACCAAAAATCTCTCCAGAAAACATTTCTAAAAAGCTATGTTAAGACACCAAAAGCTCCCTTTATCAGATTTTTTTCATATCTCTATGCATAAATAATATGAATCAAAAGCATCCATAAAGAAACTTTAGAAAGGATGTGGGCACAGTGAGGAGAAATGCAACCACAGGTGATCATTACAGCAAGAATGTGCTCTCCCCTTCTGCAGAAAACAACTTAAATACATTTTCATGTAGATGGTCGGGAGGTAATCCACGGCTAATTGTGCTTCTTTCAGCCACAGGGGCTCCCTCGTGGGATTCAACAATATGCCCATGCAGCACTTCGTTTGCTCAAACGCCTCTAAGATTTAATGGACTCTTCCATAAACTCATCCTCACTGGTGAGCACACAGAGCCTGAACTCATCCATCAAGAATAATCCCTTCAATGATCTGCACTTTATCTTTTAACTCCCTTCCTCCTTCTCACTCATGTCCCAACACAAGGCTTAATTACTGGTGTGAAGTAATTATTTCCTTTATTAGTAAAACGAAACATCTGTTTTAGCTCTTTTTAATTGTACCTATAAAAGCCTTCCATTATTTCAGCCCCTTTAGGATAGGACTGGGCTGCTTGTTGCTCCCTGCGGACTATCTTCCCTTTTACCCTCCCTCCTCTTCATAGCTGCAGCATGAGCACCTAACTTGATGATGTTCTTTCAAACTTTTAAAAGAAGTGTTGCAGCGGGGACGCCGTAAAAATAAAAAAGGAGGTTTTTCTTGCACGTTCTAATAAAGCAGGTGTTAAATTTTAAGTTCCAGAAAGCCCACAGAAACTCCAGGCTGCAGGGAATGTTGCGTGGGAGCGTGGGAATAGAGGAAGGAGGGTTAAAGGAGTGAGATTCCTGAGGTCCTGGGGAAATTTTGTCTCTGTATTAATAGACTTTGGTCCCTTTGAAATTTTATTAGCCATAAAGTTGACAGTATGTTGTGCAATTTTTACTGTCCCGCTGACGCTGTTCTTTTTAAACAAGCTGCTTATGTCCCAGCGCCCAAACAGCCGAATCCCAAAGTTTGCCTTTCCCTAAAGTGATGCCAGGAACTACACAAGAGGAGCAGGTGTCATTGTCGCACTGAGACCTCCATGGAATAAATAAATCTATAAAAACCTCACATAGTCATCAACTTCCAACAAACACTGACCAGTGAGCTGAAGTGTCCGGCTTCTGCCGGCCTGTCCTTTTGGCACTCTCCCTCTTTATTTTTATGGTTCCTGCACCTTCAGGAAATGACCCTTTTATAGGGTCAACACTATAAAAGACTTGTTTTTTTTGGGGAGTGGCTAGTGGATGGTTGTGTGTGTACGTGTGTGTGGTTGGGGGGTAAGTGTTCAAGTTACTACCGGTTCGTCTTTGCTGCCAAAGAAAGAGACCTGATGAGGCTAATAGTCTTCTCGTCCAATATATCACATAGCTGTGAACTCTGTGACCCTTTTTGTCAATAGGAGAACTTTTCTCCGGTGTGTGTGCGCGTGAGACCTCGTGAGCGGGCGTGTGTGGGCATCCGAATGTGTCAACACAAGTGTGCACATGTGGAAACCTGGGCATCCATGACATGCCTGCGGATGCACCACAAAGTTGTGCAAGGGCTGTGATCGTTTTTGATTTCTGTAGGATAATAGCATCATGATACTTGCATGGATCGTCGACATTTGATGCTCCACCTTCTCTTTATCTGAACTTTGACTTTAAAATTTGTTCTGAAAGTTCAAGTGTCTTTCCGTTCTGCATTTCTGGAGACTGAAGGAATATCGTCAAATGACGGAATAAAGGCCTGAAAGGAGGGTAAGCAAGTGCTGCTCTCTGCTGGATTGTGCGTTACAGGGCAATCTCAAAATGTACAGTCACACCGCCAGAAACAAATAAGTAAACAATGACAGTCAGTCATCTTGAAACCTGTGATGAAGCAGCTCTAGGAGTGTGGCTGCAAAAGGGGCCACCTGTCCTAAGGTTTATGAATGTGTTGTGTTTTTTGTCAGCTGTGTGTTTTAATCTGTATCAAAACAGGGAAAAAGAAGTGGAAAGTATGGACAAAATATGTCCTCAATCCAGAGTAAATGTGTGCGTATGCACAGTAAAAGCGTGAATCCGAACAGCAGCTCCGGCGTTTCTGCACATATGATTGACCCTGACCAATTCCTTTTTCTGCAACATACAGTTATCAGCTGCAACTACCCACTGTGGTGAGGGATGTTTTAGTGCGCACAGAGCTGCACTGCGATATAAATAGATGCACTTTTTCATGATATTTCATAGTAATTAGAGACCAGGAAACATGGACCCTTTCAACCCCCACTCCTGCACCCACGTACCTTGAGTGAATACTAAGAAGCAACTCTGGCACAGGTCCAATTCAGTATGTATTGTGTGAACCCCCATAGCCCTTCAAAGGCAGTGTGCACAACCATGAAAGCTTGATTGGGTTTGAGGTGCAAAGGGAATAGTGTTTGAAGTCCTCCTTCTATCAGACAGACAGAAAAAGGCACTTTTATTCCTGTGGGATCGCTAAGACGCCACAGGCAAAAAAAAAAAAAAAGAGATTCACTCATTCTCTCTCAACTCTTCCAGGAAAACTGGAAGAAAAAGAGGGCAAAAAGGGATGAGGGGCTAACAGGGAAGGAAGGTGGAGATGAGAGGGGGAGCAGATGATCCAAATTGCTGGTTAAAAGATGAAAACAGATGAGAGGAGGCGCGCTCTAACCTGACAGATTCAGCTACGGGTCATTAGCGTCTCTGAGGCTGTCAAAAATGTACAGTTAGCAGGCTTTGTGTGGGTTTTATTTGCTTGTGTTCATGATGATGGAAAATGAGAAGAAAGTGATCAAAATGAGTTCACAGATGCTACTTTTTCACGTTAACCTCTTCAAACCCGAGTTAATAGTTGAACTAAAGATGTAGTCGCAGAGCTAAACAAAAATATGATGTCCATGCACGAGGACGCCAAGTCCTAAGAGGTTAATGAATTTTCTTTTTAACTTTATTTCTAACTTCTTATCTAAAAGGAAGAGAAACACAACAAAATTGAGAAACTTCATTATGACTTTATACATTTTAGAGGAAGTCTAACATTTATATTACTGGACAAATAATTGAGGTTTAACTACTGGATGTCTGAATTTGTTTTGAGCTATAAAAAAGAATCACTTCTGTGTTTTTTATGCTAAATTAGGTTAAATTTGGAGCTGAAGTGAATTGTTTCAAATTTGTTATCAATAGATGACAAGCGATTAAGGAATATTGGAAAAAGATGACAAATGTGGGTACAAATTTGTCTGTATTTGATAAAAATATTATGCAAGACTGACTGAACTAAAAGTGGCAGAAGATGATATGATCCACAAAAAGAAGGGAAAGACCCAAAGAATCATAAATCAATTTAAGACTACGATCCAATCAAAAACTTTGGGTATTAATTTTCATCGTGTATCAGTGGACAAAATATAAAAGAGATAGATAGATAGATAGATAGATAGATAGATAGATAGATAGATAGATAGATAGATAGATAGATAGATAGATAGATAGATAGATAGATAGATAGATAGATAGATAGATAGATTCGTCCGCCGTGTGCAGAATGTAGTGCGTGCGTAAATGTTGTTGAACCCCTCGATTCGTCAAGAAAAGGTCACACACTCCCCTCGACCCTAAGTGATCCTCTGCCATTGTGTACCAGTGGTTTAAAAAAAACTAGCTGCGCCTATAAACTTCGCATTTAAAAGGCAAGTGCGACCGAGGGGGGCCCGCTGCATGAGGGGAACAATGGCAGCTTTTTGGACACACTTTTTCTCATTGCGATGAACAGCAGGGAAACCGGTAGAGGCTCCTATAAAAGGCCGATAGAGCCCAGCTGCCGGGGTTCAGCAGTAATTTTATAAAATGTCTCCAAGGGGCCTGCCTGTGGATTTATGGGAAAGTATAAGAGGGCGAGCAAATTGTTGGGAGGCAATAACCGGAGAGCCTTCGTGATGCCATCATAACTCCAGAGTTTTAAGGCCCACATGCAAACGAGGACGCAGAGGGTAAACTGAGGCAACCGTCTGCCAAATGCTCCATTATCATTAATAATGCACTTGACATTCAAACGCGCACGCCACGCCTTTCCTGTCCGTCAAACGCGCAAACGAAAAGTTTACAGATGGATTTGGATGAATTCTGCGCACTGGGGTGCATCACCAAGCAAATTGTTGGATCTTTTTTTTCTAAGCTTAAATTGATTTTTCAGGTTCCCACATAATCTTCATTTTGACAGCTGTGGGGAACAGCTGAGCGGGGTCACTTGCCTAATTTTATCAGCCAGCTTTAGACACACAAAGAGAGCCCCAATCTCAATATCAAAAAAAAAAAAAAGTAGGTGAGGTCACTTGCGTGACCCGCAGCCGCTCCGCTGTCCGCGCAGCAGGCCTGAGCCACTTGGACCGATCTGCTCCGCAATTACGCGCAGGGCGCATTTGGAGGGAATGCAGCTGCGGGGCTGTAAATAGTTACTCACGCTCTGAGGCCATGGTGATCACGGACTCCGTGGTGGCGTGGTACTCATCCTCTTCCATAAACTCATCCTGCAACGTCGCGTCTCCCTGGAAGTCGTGATGATCCAGGAGCTGCTGGAGCGGTGGCGCCTTGGGCAGCAGCTGATTGACCACCTCCCGGCTGATGTTGGGTGCTTGTTTCAGCCGTAGCTTGCTCAGGATCTGGGACTTGATGGTCTCCAGTCTTAACACTTTGCTCTGCTCCCTCCAAACACAGGCGGAACACTCGTGGGAACCTGCGTCCTCGTCCAGCAGAGACAGTCCGGCATCCGTGGGCGTCTCGCTGCCAGGAGGAAGCTGCAGATTGGGCTCATCGCTCCCCGACTTTCCCAGGGAGATGAGCACCACCAAACACAACAGAAAGCTGTACTTCGGCATGACGATGCGCGGACACCAGGAGAGGCAACTTTTCCCCTCTCTTGTTTGGATTTATTCCCTTATATATCCTCTTTCGATTATGAGCCGCTCCTCAGCCTACAAAAGGCGCACAATCAGTGACATGCATCTAATCCAAAAAAGATGAATCCAAAGATGCTTTTTAAGAATAACTCTGCTAATTAAAAGAAAAGAAGGAAAAAAAGGGAAAAAAGTGCGTTCCGGCGTGTCACGACACAAACTGTTTTGCCTGAAAGTTAGGTTATCTGAGTGATGAATGCATAGCCAGCTCACGTGTCGTACAGGTCAATGGTTGTTTTGGGGTCCCCTGTGCAAACTGATCCATGGAGGTGTGCGTATGTTCAGAGGTGTCACTGAAAAATGTGCAAGTGCGCCTAAAAAAAGGGCTCTTTATATATCACAGCTGCCTGGTGTCGTAATCCGTCTCTATTGGCTAAGATTTCAACAAAAGGCTTTTAGGTCTGTCACCAAGTCAAGAGGGACGGAGCGAAGGGAGGGCGCGCGCTCCTGCCAGAGTATAAATGTTTTACAGTGCACAAACAACATAGTCCACTTTCATTTTACAATTATGTGCATTAAAAAATGATCCTGTAAAGTGGTTAATCTATCCAAAAAAAACATTTAAATACTGGCACCATGTGCGCTTTTTTTCTTTGTTTTTCTTTTTCAGATTCATTCTTATCACTGAAAAATTGAAATGTATTTCCAAAAGAAAACTCTCCAGGCTGAAACACACACAAGTATTTTGTCCATATGAATAAAACAAGTAATAATACAGTTTTGAAAGACATATAAGCTTGAGACAGAAATTGTGCCATGCAGGGTTGAAACACCAAATATATGTTTGCATTTCATGTGACAGCCTGGGTCGAATAAAAGATTAGCACAAATTATTGTTTTAATATATCTAAATAATTTATAATTCGGGAATTTAAGTTTTTCACGTTATCCCATGAACACGTGAGGATCCTATTTAATTTTAAAATAATTCACTCAAAGTTAAAGTAACACCTGATATTAATAGTAGCTATTTTCCTATTTTTTATTATTATTATTTCATCCATATGATTGCATCTCTTTGTGCAGACGCTTTTCTGAAACATCGACTGAATGCTGACACCTGCTGGAGAAAACAAGAATTGCAGTTTCAGAGTTCTTCAACCTTCATCCCAACATTTCTCACTTCATCATTTTAAATGCAGAATATTCTAGGTAACTTAAAAAAAAAGTTCATATAGCTACATATAAATGTTGGTAATTAGTCAAATACAGACCTTTTCAAAAACAACATTAGAATATGATGGAAAAGTGGGTTAATTTCTATAGTTCCATGTAAAAAAATTAAACATGATTCACTTATTATTATGTTTTACCAACCTTGTGACTTCAGCTCATACATTTTTTTTTTCAAAAGTTGTAGTGGGGGTTAGCACTCTTGCCCCACAGCAAAAATACCATGGTTCAAGTCCTGGCTGGAACTTTCTGTGTGGAGTTTGTATGTTCTTCCCTGTGCATGCTGTGTAGGTTTTCAACCAACATGCTTTCTCCTGCAATCCACAAATACGCTTCATAGGTTAATTGGTTGCTCTAAGTGTCCTCAAATGTGTGTGAGGGAGTGATTCTGCAACAGATTGGTAACCTGTCCAGGGTTGTCCAGGCCTTTGCTCAACAGTAGCCAGGACAGGCTTACAAACCAGAGTGTGATATTGTGGGTTAAGAAAATGGATGGAGTACTCTGAACAAATCTGCCGACTTTTTGCATGGCATACAAGTTTAAAACTGAGTTTCACTAACAAATCATTAACTAAACTCAAAGCACCTGCACTGATTCCTCTGATGTCATTAAATGGGTTCAGTTGTCTCTGCTTGGTTCAATATGGAGAAAACTTCAGGCTTAGCCTAACAACTACCCAGAAGACCATCATTGAGCTCCTCTATAGCTTGAATATACCACATAAGTTAATATCAGCCCTGACCAAAAATATGTCTACTCATGTTTAAGAGTAAACATATACATTAAGATTGTTTTGTACTTGTTAGAGATAAATTTGACAAGTTCATAGATTCATGTAAAGTGGTTTATTTATAGAATTTTATTACAAGTCTAAATATATTTATATTTATTGCTGCCCATAAAGATTTTCTCACAGGGAAGTAGATGCATTATTGGGATATTCCTAGTATTTTTAAATGTATACTTTTTGAGTGTACTTTATACACTTGGGGAAATATACTTTTTATAGTTAAGTGTAATACTTGAAGTATCCTTATTTTTGGTAAAGGGTAAGGCAAACTCTCCTTTCTTAAATACAAATTTCATCTACCATATCGATCCAAAGTACTTTGTGATTCTTAAATAAAGATTGATTGATTCATTCATTCATTCATTCATTCATTCATTCATTCATTCAAAGCAAGGATAACCTAATCCTTTGTCCTTAAAATTCTCCATTAGCAAATCCTTTGAAGAACCGTTTCACCTTTTTTCAGGTATTTGATGCTTTGCCAGCTGAAAATCATTTTCCACTTCTCCACTAGTTCCTGATGGGGAAAGAGCTCTTAAGGGTTCCTGATTCCGCTATAAAAATCCTTATGTCAGCAGTTCTAGATCATTAATGCTGGCCCAGATCGTACACCTTTGAATTCCTGACATTCTGCTGAGTATATAAGTTCTATATTTTCTGTAAACAGACACATGAAACTCAAAGCTTTTCTCTCCTGATCTAACTCCTGAAAAGATGACTGACGGACATCTGAGACAAAGTATTCAATGATTGCACTTTACACTAACTTTTTATTATTTTTAAGAATTACTTTCTTAATTATTTACATATTTTAAAAATAACAAATTGCCCCCAAATTTTGAGTACAAAGAAAATGATCCAGTACAGGATATTTACTGTCTTTTGGATGACCCTGACACCAACTAACAGAATTATAAAAAAAAATAATGTAAGTTTCCTCTTTTAGAGTCATGATGTGAGAAATGCAAATAGATCCAATTGTGCCTGTTTATATCTACCCTCATGAACACTTGTTAGCATCTTGTGTGTTGTTCAGGATGGACAAATACACTCAGGGATAGTTTATGTCCAAAAACTGTGACTGTACTGAAGGCCAGTTTTAAACCACGGGTCAGCTGGTACTTGTTAATTCATCTTTGATTCTTACACATTTTAACTTATTTCTCATACATTTGTCTGATTTTTGCACGTTTCTTGTGATGCAGGATGTTCTTTCTTTTATCTATTTATCTGTATTGACATGAAGATTGAAGAAAACAGTATCCGAATCTCATTATACGAGGTACAGTATAATGACAATAAAGGCTTTCTATTCTATTCTATTCTATTCTATTCTATTCTATTCTATTCTATTCTATTCTATTCTATTCTATTCTATTCTATTCTATTTGCAATTACATTTTTTGTGCAATAAGACCAAAAAGAAACAAGGACAAAACTCATCGCTTGCAAATAAATATGATTTTCAATATCTTCCTCTGGTGTTTCAGTTGAAATAGTTAGGAGTGTAATGACTCATTTTAACAGCTATTCTATTGATATCATACCTGTGGTTGCTAATATGATTCATAGCTGACATTTGTTCATTTTGAATGATCTGATTCACTGACCTAAAATCTCTTCAGGACATTTTTAGCCAAAAATTCAACCAGTGTGACTCACAGATAAGTGAACAGTACAAGTGACGTTTTCCAGATTCCTCTTTTTTCTTGTAAGATAATCTAGTGTAAATTAAATATGCGTACAAACAAACAAACAAGAATTAATGACAAATCCATTCACATTTTAGTTTCACAAAGTCCAGCCCACTGTTGTTTTTCACATTCAAAATAATACAAACATTAATAGAACATTCTACCACCCTGTTTGGTCACATGCCATTACAAAATTCAAAGTGTTTGGAACATAATGATGGTTTCATCATGTTTTGATGCATCATATGTGTTGTCTGCTGTGATCGTTTTTTTTACCTAAAAGAAACCTGTCATGTCTTAATCCAAGTGGTAATTTCTAAAATAAATTAATTTATTCAATTTATTTCATTTTGGAACAATACAGGCCAATCTAATTAAATTAACAAATTGCCTCAAACAAATTGATCTGGTTGGATTGTAGGAAAATAAATTGATTAAGATTTTGCATTGGTCAGTCACTGAATATTATTATTATTATTATTATTATTATTATTACATTTGATTTCTTATTGTCTGATTGCTGAAAGCAATCAGAGTATGTTATCCACCTTCTTTATTATATTTTATTATTCTTTTTCTTATTGTCTGATTGCTGAAAGCAATCAGAGTATGTTATCCACCTTCTTTATTATATTTTATTATTCTTTTTCTTATTATTATTATATTTTATTCCGTCCCTTTTTTGGATCGCTACTCCTCCTACAGTTTTAAAGATATCAAAATGCTTTCAAAAGTAGTTTGTAAAGCTCAATTGGGAGAAGTGTGCTATTACTTTTGGTATGCTTCAGAATTATGAATGATTTTATATTAATATTTTTATGAATTATTTTTCCCATTGACTTAACATTGAGAGCAACTTTAAATGCTTATATCTTAAAAAGTACTAAAGATAAACTCATGAAACTTTCCAATATTGTAGCCTATAGTAAACTACACGTTATATTAAAATGTAGCTCAATGGTACTCTATAGCGCCACCAGGCGGTCGTTTAAGTAAGCAATTCGTTTTTGGCCTCTATCTTGAATACCGTAAGTCGGAATTTTGTGCTTTCTTTTTCTGTGTGTTCCTTGGATGTTAATGAACGTTTTCAAACTGGACCATGGACTTCCGTCTAACTAGATTTTTCGCAATTTGCGATTTTTCGTAAAACACGATTTTTGCTCCCTATTCAACACAGTTTCACTAAACTCGACAAAAATGGTATATATACCCTATTTAGACTACCCCGAATTCAATGGTACCACTCAATTGGCCAAATTCTTTACCGTTTTTGAAATAATCGTAAAGCTAATGAGGTGGGTGTGGTCACAGATTTTTAACATCAGAAATCAACGTGCAACCACTTGTAGTTTGTTAACTGACAAAGGAGATGTTAAGTCTAAAATTTCGTACCATTTGGTCTTATCGTTGATTTTATATGATTTTTTTTAAATCCTTAGGATTCTGCAGAAGAGCAATGCTGCCGTCTATTGGAATTAAAAAACATATGGCACACATTTGCATTGTGAGCATTTTTAAATGCTGATATCTTAAAAAATACTAAAGATAATTTCATGAAACTTTCCAATATCATAGGGTACAGTAAACTACAAGTTCTATTAAAATTACAGGTCAATGCTCCTCTATAGCGCCACCAGGCGGTCGTTTGAAAAACACAGTTTTTGGCCTCTATCTCTAATACCGTAAATCAGATTTTGTGCTTTTTTTTCCTGTGTGTTCCTGGATGCTAATGGACGTTTTTCAAACTGGGACCATGGACTTCTGTCTAACTAGATTTTCGCTATTTGCATTTTTTTGGAAAACACATTTTTTGCTCCCTTTTCAACATAGTTTCTTCAAACTTGACAAAAATTGGTACATAGAATATTTGGACTACCCCGAATTCAATGGTACCACTCAATTGGAGAAATTCCTTACCGTTTTCGTCATAATCGTAATGTTAATGAGGTGGGTGTGGTCCCAGATTTTAACATGCTCTAGATCCTACAAAGATTGACAAAACTTAACAAATATTGAAATATAACTTCAATCCTACATTGATAAACACTCACCTAAAATATTGTAGAAATATTCCGATAGGTGGCGCTATAATTGAGGCAATTGTGTTAAGGCTCTATCTCAAAAACTACTTAACCTAGCTAAATCAAATTTAACATATAGGTTGTAAGAGGTGTGTTGTATAACATACTAGAAATACAGCATTGCTGCGCCACCTAGTGGTGACTTAAGAAGGATAAGCTAACTTTGGATGGGTCCTCGTATCTTGTAGATAATTGCAGATATCAAAATCCAACCACTTGTAGTTTGTTAGGCTGACCAAGGGATGTTTGGTTTAAAATTTCGTACCATTTGGTTTACGGTTGATTTTATATAAATTTTTAAAAATATTTTTCCTCCTATACATGGGACAAACTTGAAATAATGCCACAGGATTCTTTGAAAGAGCAATGCTGCCATCTAGTGGAAATAAAAAAACCATGGCACACAGTTGCATTGAGAGCACCTTTAAATGCTGATATCCTAAAAAAATACTAAAGATAATTTCATGAAACTTTCCAATATCATAGGGTACAGTAGACTACAAGTTCTATTAAAATTACAGGTCAATGCTCCTCTATAGCGCCACCAGGCGGTCGTTTGAAAAACACATTTGTTTTTGCCCCCTATCTCTTATACCGTAAATCAGAATTTTGTGCTTTCTTTTCTTGTGTGTTCCTTAGATGCTAATGGACGTTTTTCAAAGGGAACCATGGACTTCCGTCTTGCTAGATTTTTCGCTATTTGCATTTTTTCTTAAAACACATTTTTTGCTCCCTATTCAACATAGTTTCTTCAAACTTGACAAAAATTGGTACATACCCTATTTAGACTACCCCGAATTCAATGGTACCACTCAATTGGCCAAAGTCCTTACTGTTTTTGAAATAATCGTAATTTTATAGAGGTGGATGTGGTCACAGATTTTTAACATGCTCTAAATCCTTTCTTTGTGAACAATGTTTTAGATCGGTGTTGCTTTCAGCAATCAGACGCAATTTCTTCAGGGAATTGCAAATCTAGTTATTGTCTGATTGCTGAAAGCAATCAGAGTATGTTGTTGTACAAATTTATTATAGTTTATTATTATTCCGCCGCATTTTTGACGCGCTTCTCCTCGTAGTCAAAAGCAGTTATAAAGATGCAATCAAAAGTACTTTGTAAAGCTCTATTGTGAGAAGTGTGCTATTACTTTTGGTATGCTTTAGAATTATGAATGATTTTATATGAATATTTTTATGAATTATTTTTCCCATTGACTTAACATTGTGAGCACTTTTAAATGCTTATATCTTCAAAAATACTAAAGATAATTTCATGAAACTTTCCAATATCATAGGGTATAGTAAACTACACGTTCTATTAAAATTGCAGCTCAATGCTGCTCTATAGCGCCACCGGGTGATCGTTTTAGTAAGCAGTTTGTTTTTGGCCTCTATCTCGAATACCGTAAGTCAGAAATTTCTGCTTTCTTTTCGTGTGTGTTCCTTGGATGCTAATAAACGTTTTTCAAATTTGGACCATTAAATTCTGTTGGTCTAGATTTTTCGCTATTTGCGATTTTTCGTAAAACACGTTTTTGGCTCCCTATTCAACAAAGTTTCATCAAACTCGACAAAAGTTGGTACACACCCTGTTTAGAGTACCCCGAATTCAATGGTACCACTCAATTGGCGATATTCCTTACCGTTTTTGAAAAAACGTAATGCTAATGAGGTGGGTGTGGTCACTGATTTTTTAACATGCTCTAAATCCTACAAAGATTGTCAAAACTTCACAAATTTTGAAACATAACTTTATCCTACAGTGATAAAGAAGTACGTAAAGTTTTATGAAAATATTCCTATAGGGGCGCTAAATTTAGGAAATTGTGTTTAAGCCTCTATCTTTTGTTTTAAAATCTTTGGCGTCATCTAGTGGTGGTCTGATGAAAGTTTGAAAGGCAATTTCTCTAGATCTGTGGAAACTGACATATGCATACATATATAAAGTGGGTATTTTTGGCTTTTAATAGTAACAGCTTTAAAATTGCTTTAATACGGTATTGCTTTCAGCAATCAGACGCAATTTCTTTATAGGAATTGCAAATCTAGTTATTATATTTTATTCCGTCCCTTTTTTTGGATCGCTACTCCTCCTACAGTTTTAAAGATATCAAAATGCTTTCAAAAGTAGTTTGTAAAGCTCAATTGGAGAAGTGTGCTATTACTTTGGTATGCTCAGAATTATGAAATTTTTATATTAATTTTTATGAATATTTTTCCCATTGACTTAACATTGAGAGCAACTTTAAATGCTTATATCTTAAAAAGTACTAAAGATAAACTCATGAAACTTTCCAATATTGTAGCCTATAGTAAACTACACGTTATATTAAAATTGTAGCTTAATTGTACTCTATAGCGCCACCAGGCGGTCGTTTAAGTAAGCAATTCGTTTTTGGCCTCTATCTTGAATACCGTAAGTCGAATTTTGTGCTTTCTTTTCTGTGTGTTCCTTGGATGCTAATGAACGTTTTTCAAATTGGGACCATGGACTTCCGTCTAACTAGATTTTTCGCAATTTGCGATTTTCGTAAAACACGATTTTTGCTCCCTATTCAACATAGTTTCACTAAACTCGACAAAAATTTGGTATATACCCTATTTAGACTACCCCGAATTCAATGGTACCACTCAATCTGCGAAATTCCAGACCGTTTTGAAATAATCGTAAAGCTAATGAGGTGGGTGTGGTCACAGATTTTTAACATCAGAAATCAACGTACAACCCATTGTTGTTTGTTACGCTAACAAAGGAGATGTTAAGTCTAAAATTTTGTACCATTTGGTCTTATCGTTGATTTTATATGATTTTTTTTTTAAATCCTTAGGATTGTGTAGAAGAGCAATGCTGCCGTCTATTGGAATTAAAAAAACATGGCAACATTTGCATTGTGAGCATTTTTAAATGCTGATATCTTAAAAAATACTAAAGATAATTTCATAAAACTTTCCAATATCATAGGGTACAGTAAACTACAAGTTCTATTAAAATTACAGGTCAATGCTCCTCTATAGCGCCACCAGGCGGTCGTTTGAAAAACACAATAGTTTTTGGCCTCTATCTCTAATACCGTAAATCAGAATTTTGTGCTTTTTTTTTCCTGTGTGTTCCTTGGATGCTAATGGTTGTTTTCAAACCGGGACCATGGACTTCTGTCTAACTAGATTTTTCGCTATTTGCATTTTTTTGTAAAACACTTTTGCTCCCTTTTCAACATAGTTTCTTCAAACTTGACAAAAATTGGTACATAGAATATTTGGACTACCCCGAATTCAATGGTACCACTCAATTGGAGAAATTCCTTACCGTTTTCGTCATAATCGTAATGTTAATGAGGTGGGTGTGGTCCCAGATTTTAACATGCTCTAGATCCTACAAAGATTGACAAAACTTAACAAATATTGAAAATATTAACTTCATCCTACATTGATAAACACTCACCTAAAATATTGTGGAAATATTCCAATAGGTGGCGCTATAATTAAGGCAATTGTGTTTAAGCTCTATCTCAAAAACTACTTAACCTAGCTAAATAAAATTTAACATATAGGTTGTAAGAGTGTGTGTATAACATACTAGAAATAGAGCATTGCTGCGCCACCTAGTGATGACTTAAGAAGGATAACTAACTTTGGATGAGTCCTTGTATCTTGTAGATAATTGCAGATATCAACATCCAACCAACTGTAGTTTGTTAAGCTGATCAAGGAGATGTTGGTTTAAAATTTCGTACCATTTGGGTTTACAGTGATTTAATATGAATTTTTAAAAATATTTTCCTCCTATACATGGGACAAACTTGAAATGCCTGTGAGATTCACAGGATTTCTGTGAAAGAGCAATGCTGCCATCTTTGAAATAAAACCATGGCACACAGTTGCATTGAGAGCAACTTTAAATGCTGATATCCTAAAAAATACTAAAGATAATTTCATGAAACTTTCAATATCATAGGTACAGTAGACTACAAGTTCTTTAAAATTACAGGTCAATGCTCCTCTATAGCGCCACCAGGCGGTCGTTTGAAAAACACATTTGTTTTTGGCCTCTATCTCTAATACCGTAAATCAGAATTTTGTGCTTTCTTTTTCTGTGTGTTCCTTAGATGATAATGACGTTTTTCAAATGGACCATGACTTCTGTCTAACTAGATTTTTCGCTATTTGCAAATTTTCGTAAAACACATTTTTGCTCCCTATTCGACATAGTTTCTTCAAAACTTGACAAAAATTTGTACATACCCTATTAAGACTACCCCGAATTTAATTACCAATCAATTGGTCAAAGTCCTTACCGTTTCGAAATAATTGTAATGTTAATGAGTGTGTGTGGT